>ML685776.1:10590002-10615095 GCA_007922175.1 Pelusios castaneus
ACACACACACACACACACACACACACACACACACACACACACACACAGACAGACAGACAGACAGACAGACAGAGAGAGAGAGAGTGTCTGCCAAAGCAACAAACGAAGTCTTTACAATGTTGTTTTAAACTCTGTCCAATTTTCACGGCACATGGCCCTATCTGGCAGTGCTGCTCAGTGAACTATATTGCTACATCAGTGCAAATAAAAACAAACAGAATGCTGGCTGTTCCAAAACACAAATGAACAGAGGATTGTTCCCAGATATCCTTTTAAAGTTACATTTCTGGGTAAAAGTGAAAGTCTAAGTTTGGCTGCAGAGTCAATATCAATAGCATGGAATTTCTATTCCTGGTAGGATGAAAGCACAAGTTATTCATAGTACAAAGATATAGAAAATAAAAACCCTTGTTACTTGAAATGAATGATTGGATATAGTGATATAAAGACTGGGGAACAGAGGAGATGATGGTCAAGGGGTTATCCCAGGAGAGCTGGCCAAATAACTGATTTTTTTGTTTGCTGACTGAACTGAAAAGGCTAGGAAACTATTTTTTTTCATTCTCTTTCTCTGAATGTGGGAACGATTACAGCCTCCCCCCTTTAAATAGAGAAACGAGGCAAATTAAATACCAAGAAGAAAAAAGCTGCTATTGCTGCAATTTTGTTATGAGATTTTAAATGCACAAATGTCAGCATGATCTTTGTATTATTTGACTGTCAGTCTTGAAAGAATGGCCCAATAAGTAGAGAAATACAACTGTAAAGGGTAGCTATACAACTGTAAATTTGCTGTGTTGCAGACATGTAAAACCTTACTATAATGGCATTCTCTGGCTTGTACTAAAACTGACCTATCAATGTAGTGTTATAGCCAAATCTGAAAAAAACCTCCAGGAAAAGGGCCTGATCCTGAGAGTCGCCAAGTGCCTCTTATGAACTGTTGGAACACCTTAAAAAATCAGGCCCTAAGTTTGGGAAGTGTTCATTATTTTTGCTTTTATATTCTTTTCTTTGTTGTTCTCATCTGTTTGATGCACAGTTGCAGCTTCAACAATTAATAGAAAACAGAATTTTGATCTAACTGGTAAAGTGAATGTTAACAAAAAGGTTGACCTTGTTTATACTAGGAATCCTGTCATATCCAGGACTTACCATTTATATGTTGTGTTTTTCCTTTGTGTTTTCAATCTGGAGTTGTATTAGGGCCAAATATTTAAACCCAGCCTTTGAAACTATACATACCTTTTGTGCATGAATTTATTTACACAGAGACGGCAGACAACAATGCCTCTGACTAATCAACTTGTAAGTGCAAATGCCTGTTTTTATGCACAGGTGATAGCATGTGCTGTTTTGGATTTGGTTTAAAGCCATTTTGAAAATGTGTTCGTCAAAACATGGAAGATGTTTCTCCTTAGATAAATATATAAAATAACTTGCGTATCTCCCTTTGTCTTCCTAACCACCATAGTGTATCCCTTGTGCTGAGTTGAAGAGAAGTGCCCTCTCTTCTACTCAGCTCTACTCTTTTAAGGGGATAGACTTACCGGATTGACTTCCTGATCAATTGAGCAGGTCTTCCCTGACTGCTCAATCCATATGGAAAGACTGAACTGCTGGCGGCCATCAGTAGAGCCCTGCAAATTTGTGATATCTGCATTATCCACGCATACAATGGAGATATTCACAGACAGTTTCTTGTAGATGCAGACGGATCCAGATCCACATATTTGTATCTGTGCAAGGCTAGAGTCCTGATTTCTGCAGATATCAGCATTACATCCACATCCGCAGACCATTTCTTGCAGATGCAGATTGGATGCGGATCCACCTATTTGTATCCACGCAGGGCTCTAGCCATCAGTATAAACTTGGCCACAGTGTGTGTTTATTAGTATAGAATTTTATCTTAAATCTGGTAACAGTTCAGGTGGGATTTAAAACCCATTATCTTTAGTAGGACTGCTCTCAAGCTTAAATTTAAGCATGTGTTAAATCTTTGCAGGATCAAGTCCTAAGGTTGTATGTGAGCTATTGTTGAGTGTATAAGAACTGTTGTACAGTAGAACTTCAGAATTACGAACACCTCGGGCATAGCTTGTTTGTAATTGAAATGTTTAACTCTGAAGAAAACCATCATGGTTGTTCTTTCAAAAAGTTTACAATTGAATATTGACTTAAAGTTTCAAAGCTCTATTATGCAGAAGGAAAATGCTTCTTTCCCTTTATTTATTTTTAATAGTTAACATGTAACAGTAGTGTACTGTATTTGTTTTTTGCTCATGCATGTGTAGAATGGTGTGACTCCTTGGCTTCGCATCTCCTGCTGCTTAACTGGGGAATTGAACTTCAGCTGGGCAGACGCCTCTTTCTGCAGTGTCTCATACCTGTCTCCACTCAACCCTCGCTCTCATGACTCTGCTCTCCACTTGTGTCACAATCTATGCTCCCCCCCACCATTCTGGGGAGATTCTGCAGTCTGTTCTAGGCCACTTCCACCATTGCTATGGCAATCAGGGGCCGGGGGTGAGATCTGGGCCCACCCACTACTCTAGGTCCTAGCTCAGGGACCCTAGGTTCTGCAACCTTTCACTGTGTCACCCTCAAAACTCCTTCATAGCTTTCCATGGGCCACTTCCCCACAACCCCAATACCTTCTCCATCCTTTCTTCAGGGCCTTTGGCTCTGCTGATCCCCAACAGCCAGCCACTACTCTTTCTGTGGTATTGCCTGGCTTTCCCCTTCGAGGTTGTTGGAGGCACTGTCCTTGCTCTGCTCTGTCACTTGATTGGCTGCCACACATCTCCTTCCTAGTCACTACCTTTCCAAGGGTCCTCTTAACCCTTTCCTGGAACTGAGGAGCAGGTGCCCTGCCAAAATGTGTTTCTCTGCTGCCGCCTGATTGTGTACTTCCAGTTCCAAATGAGGTGTGTGGTTGACTGGTCAGTTTATAATTCTGGTGTTTGTAACTTTTGGAGGTTGTACTGTTTTTACCTATAGAGTTACCTTTGCAAACTCTTTTGGACAGAGTTTAAGGATATCTGGAGTCACTATACAAAACAATTTCCATTCTGTTCAATTCAATTTTGGCTTATTTTTTGATCCTCCATTCTTCTATGCAATAATAAGACAACAGAGTCCAGTGGCACTTTTAAAGACTGGACTCTATTGTCTTTCTACAATAGACTAACACGGCTACCCCTTTGGAATTTGACTCTGTGCAATAATGTTACTGTAGCAGTTGATTTTAGAAAGAGAGCTTTGTTTGGAAAACAGGATCATTTCTCAAGTCTTTGATCATACTTTAATGAGCTCAAGAACTATGAGTAGTGATTTGGATGATGGAAGAGACACGGGCTAGTCTACATGTAGAACTTAAAGTGGCAGAGCTCTATTGGTACAGTTGTGCTGTTCTCTCGCTGACGGCGCTATCTGTACAAGCATTTATACCAGGAAACCTTAACATTGCTCGTGGGAGTGTTTTTTTTCCACACCCCTAAGCGATAAAAGTTTTGCCGGCATAAGTGCTAGTGTAGATAAGACCCTATTAAAATGTACGGTTTAGAAAGTGAATTTATAAAAGTTAGTGCATTCGTTGACTGCTCTTCCTGCCTCTATGTATAACTTTGTCAGATGAAAATGTCATTTTAGGTCTGTTTTTCTTTTTAAACTGTTGGTTTAAAAATGGAATTCCTTTATGTATTTTAGTTAATGATATTTGTGTCTTGCTGCCTCCTTTTTGATTCACCCAAATGGCTTTTAGTCCTAAAATCTAGATAGTTTATTTGACTACATGCTCATTTTCTAACAAAATACACCTTGGATCTCAACCATTTGTGTTCAGATTTTTTTTGTCGTGTATAATGGCATAGCTGTCCTTGTTTAAACGTCTTTACTTTTCTTTCTGTGGCATATTTACAAATACAAAATATATATAGCAGCGACTTCTAAAATTTGCAGCAGAGAGATGTTTCTTTTTGATTTTGCTGCCATAAATATGGATCTGATGAGTACACCTTCTTTGTTGGTCAGTCAGAGAGGCATCGCACAGACGTCTTCCTTTTTCACAATTTGTGTTTTTTGGCGCAGACCTCTTCCTTTTGGACAAACACGTCACTCTGCTTTCACTGGTGTGTCTACAGTGATAAATATATTGAGTTTAATAAGCCACACTGTAAACCATTCCAGTAATAAGTCAGTCATTCTGTAAAAGCCTAGAGGCTACATACACAGAGCCAATTCTGGAAGCAGACATTTTGCAGCACTCTTAGTGAAAGAGGGTTGGAGAGAAAGAGTTAGGGAGTGAGCATATACAAGGAGACAAAAGACAAATTGGGTTAACATCAGTTGGAAGTGGAGGAAGTTATTAATGACAGGTAAACAAAGGGCAGATCACTGAGGGCTGTAGTATCCGCCAGGCATGAAAAAGCAGGGTTTTGACTGGAAGAGTAGGGGACATACAGTGAAGAGTAAATACATAGGAAATGGGAGGTAGAGAAGAATATGAAGATGGGAGAACAGAATGGGAAGATTGCGTTTGGGGAAGGAGCAGAAATGGCAGATGGTCCCACACAGGAAATAAAATAAATCTAGGGGTGAATTAACAACAGAGACAAAAATCTGACTAACTAGAATATGGGCTGGAGATGGGTTGAGAGGGAGATAGTAATCCTGGAAGATATTGAATAGTCACAACTCCATGTAAAAGCTGTTCAGCACTACTCTGGATTGGGTCCCAAGAAAGAGAATCTGGAAATATTTTTAACAAAAAGGAGTGTGGAGAAGAGCAACTGTATCCATACCACATTGTCCCCATGAACCAAAACTTGCCTGCAAAATGCTAATTATACAGATAAAGCTAAGCAATAGTTATTGCTTATCTATACAACACCTTGCATTGCATAATTGCATGGACACAATTCTTAGCTATCTAAAGCAGTCAGGTGCACTAGGCTATCGATGAGTCAGGAGACCTTTAGTCTGCACTGCCCTACTCTGTGACCTTGGACAAGTTCCTCCATCTCTCTGTGCCTCATCTACCTCTTGCGTTAAAGATGACAATACTCACCCTTGTTTGGAAAGTTCTGAGAGATCTCTGTATAGCGAGTATGGCAAGAGAGCTAATTATTCATTTTTGCTTACCTATACAGTTTGTGTTTTAACCACCCATTTAAAGATGATATGCAGGGTGGTAGTCAGTTTTAAGGGAATGGACTAGGAGGAAAAAATTCTGGTGACATTTTCAAAACCTGCTTAATTGTGGGTTTTTTAAACCAATTGGAGTGAATCAGTGTTAAGGATTGTGAAAATGATCTTGCATCCTCAGAAATGAAAAATTAAAAAAAAAAGGTTTTCTTAGGTAGCTTATATTCTAGGTTTTTATGCAACACCTAATTAAATGGTGGAACTTACTACTAGAAAATACCATGAAGACAAAGCTTACAGGATTCAGGAAAGGATTAGTCTGCACTGGCTAAATTAGAACAGTCCGTAGTAGTTGGGTGAGATTAAGTACCTCATGTTTCAGACCATAAGTAATCTAACCTCATGGGAAAATTTCCATATCTTTCCATATGGGGTTTCCTCCAGTTTCCTCTGGAATTTCCAGCACTGGCATTTATCAGAGTGGATCCTGAACTACATTAGCTTTGCACTGTATGGCGGTAAATGAGTTCCCCCTGCAACCTGTGCTGTTAGGGTAGAGGCACAGGGAATCAATCCCCTATCCACAAAAGCATGCAAAGAAAGACAAGTGAAGCTTTGTGTTAGACATTTTGCATAGGCTCTTATTCCCAACGTCTCTGACGTTCACTGATTTTCTTAGTAGGTATGGTGTTCTTTTAACTGTGAGAAGCAATGAGAAGTACAGCATATCTGCTAATTGTATTTATTTTTCAAACAAATTATTTAACATTCCCTTCTATCACTTTAAAACACTCACAGAATTATCCTAATCCTATGGATCTCAGTAGAATTAAAAGGTATATTCATATCTTTATTCAGAAATACCCATTTGATATTGGTAGGTATGGTTCACAATAAATGGTATAAATAATGCTATTGCCTGTAACAGGCTCACCTCATCTCCCCTGCTGGATCCCAACACAGGCACACGCAGACTCAACTTCCAGTGGCACTAGTGTACTTCGTGTTACACAACCCACCACCAACTAGATACAGATTTGTACAGGGCACTCAGTCCCAGGGACTTGACCAGCTCAGCCAAGCTCAACCTCAGCTGTCTGCAGCTTACCCTTGCTTGGCCATTCCTCTTAGCTCGCTCTCGCTCTCGCTCTCGCTCTTCTCCTTCTCCTTCTCCTTCTCCTTTTCCTTTTCCTTTTCCTTTTCCTTTTCCTTTTCCTTCTCCCCCCCCCCCCCCAGCTGTTTCCTCCCTGGGAACTTTTATGGAGCCTGGTAATTAAAGCCGCCAGCTGCTCCCTGGCCAGCCAGCTCCCCCAGCTGACTTCACTTCACCCTTGATTAGGGCTCTGAAGCAGGGGCTAGCTCAGCCTAGCTGCTGCACCCTCCTCCACACGTTACCCCTTAAAAACCACCAGGCTCCCCCTCACCCATTCCCTCTGGCTCCTTCCCATGGAGTCTGAGCATGGGAGTCCCTCCCCTGGCACAGGCTAAACCCTGGCTTTACTCTGGTGGGGATCAGGCACCTTCCACCCACAGAAGGTGCACGGAGAGGGGGGTGGACGCCCATACCAATCCACCTCTGCCCACGGGTTGTCACACCAATCACAGCCCTGGGAGGGGACTTTGTCTCTGTGATCTTCTACCCTTGGGGGAGGCTTGGGGTCCACCTCTCGCTCCCCCCACTTACCAGGGTGCCTGGTTCTGAAGTCACCTTCCATGTAGTTAGGGCCTCTTCCTGCCGGGTTTGCCCCAAAGGTGGTTTCACTACCTCTGCTTCCGGTCCCATGGTGCTGGGACAAGCCACCTCGCTTCTTTTCTCCCTCTTTATCTGCTCTTCTATTTGGCTTTGTTGTCTAGGATTCATTTGCATTACTTCTACTTTCTCTTCTGGGTTCAGTTGTTCTGGGTCAGCCCCCTCCCTGGGGTTCTCCTCTCTGAGGTTTCTATTACCTCTGTTTTCTCCCACCCCTGTCTCTTCTTCTTATGGCCAGGGCCCCGCCCCCAGTCTCCTCTCCTGGAAGGAGTGGGCTCCCAGTCCATGCCTAAGATCACCGGATGAGGTTGCCAGTCAACCACCCCAACTCCAATCAAACCAGCCCTTTGCCTCCAGGAGCATCTGAGCCCTGGGGCAATAATTTTGGTCCCCACTGATGCACCTCAGAGTTATCCTTTCCCCTGGGAGCATCCATTGGGGTTTCACAAGCCATCTCTTAATGAGGGAGCAGGCAAAAGCCATATCTAGCAGCTGCTGCACCCTGCTACGCTGCCTTTAATATCAAGGTTGCTTCATGCATCTCCCTTTTTGGAAGTCTTTCTTTCAGAGGTTTTTTTTAGTGAGAAATCCCTGAGAAGTCTGGGCATTGGTGTATAGTAAGGAATCCGATCTTCAACTCCAAGGTACACAGGCATCTTTACACCTGATCTATGGGAGCACTCAAATCCATAAATTACATGCATGCATAAGTGGATAGATGGATCAAATGATGATTTGTGAGCACATCTCTAGTGGTGCACACCTTCAAACAGATATTAGCAACAAAAATCAGGTCTAACATATAAATCATATGAATACAGAAAACCATGTGAATACTTTGAGATTCTCTGGCTAAACAGATGCCCATAGTGCCATGATGCAAAATCCTTATATCTTCAGATAAAAGAGTGGATAGGGTGTGGACATGGGGATAAGTAGCTGACTAACATCACACAGAAACATGGTTAGCAGTGTATATTTGATTTTCTAAATGTGCAACTTCAGAAGTACAGGGAATTAGGAGTATACCTGAGGAAATGCCATTTTGTTCTGATGTAACAATTTGTGAAGAGACAGAGATGAATATAAGAGCATCTTAAAGTTCCTTTTATTTTTTTGTATCTGCAAGGGAAGTAAATAGACATTTTTTGTCCTCACATGATTGTCATAAAAGCTTTTATTCCCACCTACTTTAACTCTTACAGACTATTAAGAGTTCATAAATAATGGGTTTTTAATATGTGCTGAGTGTATTTAGAGTTACTAAGGTTACTAAATATTTTTTTTGTCTTTTCCAGAAGGAGACCAAGGGTCAGTTTCTCATTGATCATATCTGCAACTATTACAGTTTACTGGAAAAGGACTACTTTGGAATTCGATATGTTGACCCAGAGAAGCAGCGGGTATGTAGATGAACACTCACTACATTTATTTCTAAGTAACATTGTATTGATCTGGGTAATAAGCAGGCAAGCTCTACTGTAAAGCTACAGTAATTCTGTTGAGTTGCTCTCATATCCTAATCCATAAATCTTCTTAAATTAGCTTATTACATTATTTTTCCTCACTTCATTTAGTTGAAGTGAACCTAATAAACATCTATAGATCTGGGAATAATTGGTATATTTTAAATTGCACACTGCTCCTTGCCATTGTCCTACTGAAGGGGGAAAAGATTGGGTCATGGCTCATGAGGTACAGTGGCAATGCTAAATGTTCTAACTTCAGGCTCTGATAGTAGAGTGGATTCTGTAGTGGTACATTTTAGGCAGGACCTCTTCTCTGGAGTTATTGGTAGAAATTACATTGAGTTTAACAGCAGAAGGCAGTCAACTGTCTCAGTTCCTTTTTTACAGAGTGCATGAGCTTGGAGAGCTGTAATACAGAAAACAGACTGGCCTTATCTGATGATTTTTTTCATTAGCTCTCACCATTACCATCTTTGCATTATTTCCAGGTAATCTACTTTGCAAAGTGTAGCAGTGCTAAGGTTCTGAGCAATCATTTGCACAGCCATGAGTGCAGTCTCTTCTGGGGGAAGGTGGCCTGGTACTTTGTCTTCCATAGAATTTTTTGTGTGGCCTGTATATCCTTATTTTCTCTATGTTTTGGATGAAAGTTGTTGGTGCATTGTAGGAGGCAGTCAGCATTAGAAACGGAAGCCTTTGGACAGTGAATTGAGGACAACTTCAGCACTGTATTGCACAGCGAAGGCTTAGCCTAGGGAGTGAGGTGGTACAGTGACATAACACACAAACCTTTTCTATCTGGAGATCTCAATAAACTGAAGTTGGGTATGGGTCAAAAGTGAAAATGAGTGTGTTAATCTCAGTGTAACTCCCACTGGATTCTTGTCAGCACCACAAAACAAATAACCATTTGGCAAAAATCAGCATGATTAACATCCTCTGTCTGACCTATAGAAGTGGCATTGCTGAGGCTATGCTGGGGCTGCTTGCACATCACCTGTCTTTTATAGAACAGTCTCAGATAGCAATAGCTCAGATGTTTCTCCTTCCCTGCTGTTTTACTGTATTCTTTCAATGTTAGTCCTTCATGCATTTTACACAGTGTTGTACTTAGAAAATGAAAAATTAGGAGGATCTTATTCAGGGGGACAAGGCGATATGCCACATTTATTATGAGAAAAACACAATTATGGTAATAGCTAATATCTAGTACCTACACATACACACCCAGATGTTCTGTTGTTGGTCATGTATAGTTACCAGTCCTGACTGTTGCTTTTGATCGTAGCTTGAGTTTGTGGCTGGTGTTCGCAGCTCATGGCAGCTACCTGGCCAGGGAAGCTGGGCATGAGGAAGAGCAGGGTTTCTGTTGGACACACAGCTGTGCACCAGTGCTCTTGGATGCTGTTCAGAACATTACCCAGAGCTTTGCAGTCTCACCCATCTTTTATCCCTGGATCTTGTTGTGTCACACTGCTCAGGGAACTTCATGACCATAAGTCATCTATTAATGGCAGATGTAACTTTGGTCTTGTTCTTGACGGGGCCTTTTGTTCCTTTCTTTTTAGGGTGGATTCTTCTTGCTTTTGCAGGGTTTGGTTGCATTTTTCTTCAGCCATTAAGGTGGTGCTGGCAGTTTGTCATCAGGACAGGCTGGAGTTGGAGATTGATCCTATCACACACACCCTTCATTCACACATCCAAACACAGTTTTAGCAAAATTTAGGCCGAGCAATACAAAATGAAGAAAACAATTCAAAATGGACTTCTGGTTACAATATGGAGTTCCAAGTGAATAAATGAGCATGTTATTTTTATCAATGAATATTTCATTGTTTGAAGCAATTCTATGGTATAAATTCATCTTTAGCGCTACAACATTCCCTCAGAAGTATTTCCTGCACAGTTCTGCATTGAGCCATCCCAAATAAGCTATGCGTAATCGTAAACAAGCACATTAAATTATTCCTCAGAGACATCCAGTACAAATTTGTTCAAGAAGTGAGGCTATGTACACAGGACAAACTTGTCCCACAATAAGCTATTGCAGGACAAGGAAAACGCTATAAATATAGCGCTTTTGTGTGTACACACATGCTTGTTGTATCGCAAAGGAGTATTCACCCGTGTGAACGCTCCTTTGCGATATAAGAGCAGTGCATGGTGGGCATCTGTCCCACCATGCACTGCCCACAGCCAGCCCCCTAGTCCAGCTGCAGGGCTTTGGGTGGCGGCAGGGGCTACGGTGCTTAAGCGCACAGCCCCCGCCGTCACCCGAAGCCCCGGGGCTGAGCTAGGGGGCTGGCCTGGAGAGCAGCCGGTTCGGGGCTCAGCCCCGGGGCTTCAGGTGGCGGTGGGGGCTGCGTGCTTAAGCGCTGCAGCCCCTGCTGCCACCCGAACCCCTGCAGCTGGACTAGGGGGCCAATCCCTGGAGCCGCGGAACCTGGCAGTGCCCATAACAGCCAATTTCGACATATATGTCAATTTCACTGCTCAGCTAGAGCAGTGAAATTGACATATTTGACAGCTCCAGTATCCCAGAGTGGCCTTGATTGGCACTTTTGGGCATTTCCGGAGGCTGTCTAATTAGCAAAATGGGTACACACGAGTATTACCGTGGAACAGCTGTTCCGCGGTAAGCCTAACCACTCTTGAACTGAGTGGTTTAACTGTTGTGCGGCAAGAGGGTGTTGCCGCGCAACAGGGAAAATGCTCATGTGTACGCTCTAAGCTTTATTGTGTGGTAAGGAGCCTTATCGTGCAATGAAGTGATCGTGTGTACGTACATGGCCTGAGATGTCAAAAGGTGCAACCGATACACCACTGCAGTTACCGGCCACTCCCTATCAGGATTATGTGGTTTTAGGCCAGGGTTTAGGTTCTGTTTTGTCCTTTATTGGGACCTGCAGAATTGCTGCCTGTGTGGAATTCATGGAAGCTAGTGGTATATGGCTCGATGGTGTTCTTTGAGGAACTACATTGTTTGCCCTTCAGAGCAGGGATAACTCTCTCTCTCTTCTGTCTGTACTGCACACAATGCAGTGGAGGGCCAATCTAGATTAGCATCTTTGGACACTGCCATCATATAAATATTGGCTAGTGTTACTTATAGTTTTAAACAAATATCTCTGAGTTTCTTACTATCTTGACCTCAGTCAATGTATAGAGAAGAATATTGATTTCCTCAGACAATGCATAGAGAAGAATGTGGATTAAAAATATAATGAATAATCTTTGTTCCAAGGAAACAATATTGTTTATTCTGTATTTGTCCTACCTTTCCTCATGATCTTCATTGAGTTCACTTACCGAGTCTTACCTGTGTATCAGACACAGTCACAAGCGCCACATGTAGCTGGAGCTTGTGAAAAAATCTTGCAATTTCACGGTAATTGTAAATGAATGAACAGAAGACTGGCCAAATCTTGGAAGCATGTTTCCCTCCTTCCCCTCCCCACTCCCCATGGGTTCCTACCACCATGAAAGGGTTGGCCCTGTATCAGTTAACCTGCTGAGGCCCAAATATCCTAACCTGTTCTCGCAAACACTGGATGAGGTTCAGAAATATGCAGCCTAACAAAAAATAAATAAATGGAAGAGGGCATTTGAAATGATGTAGGAGTCGTTGCTTTCCACATACAGTTTTCTGTATTTTCATTTGTATGATTCAGCTTCCTGAGGTTAGTCACTTGTGCTAATAAAAACTGAGACCCAGCAGATGCGTTGTACTGGGAGATTTGAAAACGCAGAGATACTGAAAGATTGTGGAAAGCATGAGATCACCATTGGCCTACAACACAGAGAGTTCTTACAGCCTCTGCAAGGAATAAGAAAGCCCCTATTTTCCATAATCCTTCAGACTGATTAATTTGATGTGTTTTATAATAAAATAGGGATCAATGAATTCATACAAAGTCTATACACAGAGTACATCAAGTCCATTATGTGAAATTAAGATTGCGTTCTTGCATTATTAAAATAAGATTTTTTTCTTTTAAAACTCTTGAGAATGGTGGTTTACTAAGATCTCTTCAAAACTTGATTTATGATAAACCATTGCAGTGCATGAATTATTTAGCACCATATGTTTGATAGTGTCCCATATGCCAACAAAACTATAAGATTTTAGACAAGTGAAGACTAACTTGCAAAATTTCAGTAGTAAAGCCTTACTATTTGCATTTTATTTTAATAGTAAACCCAAAACAAGCACTGATACCATATAAAAATAGTGTTCTCGAGATAGGTGGCATATAATGCACAATTTTTTTTGGAATATTTAATAGCAAAATCTGACATCTAAAAAATAAAGTTCTTGCTGTTGCAGAATTGTTTCTCTGGAGTTGTGAATTCTGCTGCTGGAGTTTCATATGCCTAGCTGCAGTTACTCTCTGTAAATGTGATGGGCTTTCATATCCACATGGCTCACTCAGATGGAGATGTTTTGCCCAAATTAAGGGGTACATTTCAAACTACCAGTAACAAAGATCCTAGTTACAGTACTTCCATCAAAAAAACTTCAAAAACAGACTCCAATGTGAAATTGCAGAGCTGGAATTCATATGCAAACTAGACACCTTCACAGTGGGTCTGAATAGGGACTAAGAATGGCTAACTTATTACAGAAGGTAATTTCCCATATATTAACATTCTCACCTTCTCAACTATTGCTGTTGCAGGGCCCTTTTCTACACTGAATCAAAAGAACTTGTTTGCTTTGCTTGGAACTGTTTGAATTGACTTTGTGACCCCCCCCCCCCGCCCTCTCTCTATACACCTAACTTACTACAGTTTCCATTTCATGCATCTAATGAAGTGAGATTATACCCATGGAGGTGCATGCAATAAATACATTTGTTAATTTTTAAAAGTGCCACAGGACTCCTTGGTTGTTTGGTTTTTTTGGAAGAGGCTGGAACCCCCTGTCTTATCACAGTGTAAAGAAGGGAAAAGAATGAGTGATGGGAGAGTCTGCAGGCTCTCAAGTTAGCAGTGATTCAGTGTCTAGAGACTTCCTTCTAAACAAGGTTTAGACACATTCCCCAAGCTCTTTGTAAGTAATATGAAAACCAGAAAACACTTCAAACAAAATTCAAAGGCTAGCACTGAGGATGATTGATACTGTGAACGCATCCACCACTTCCATGGGAGAATACTTCCTATATAGGTTCTTACACTGCAGTCATCATAATAGTATCTGACTAATATCTGTCCTGTGTTTGTTCTCTCATGCTCTCGAGAGTGGAGAAATGTGTACAAGAGGAATGACTTGTTTTGGTAGGGTTTTTTGTTGTTGTTGTTTTAAAATGTACTCATTGCTGTATGTATGCATGTTAGAGAAGGCATGGTCAAAGACATGGAGTGCAATATGATGACCTTTGCATGGTGCTTAGATCCTGGGGGAGTTCATTGCATAGACTAGCCCCTTAGGAAGTTCACAGGGCAGAGGACAGATGTGCTCATGGTAGTTTGTGTTGCTGAAGAGATGTGCTGCTGCATGGTAGCACTGGAGCTCCCTAAGTGCTGAAGACTTCATGCCCAGATATATTGATTGAACTGCTGTAATCCAGCCGAGAAATGACAAAAGTGTGAGTAACTGCGGCCCGGTCATTGTCCGCCAAAACAGGGCAAAGTCTCCTGGGCAGCTGGAGGTGATAGAAGGCATTATTTGTGGATGCTTCTATTTGAGAGCTTGACATGAGCCAGAAATCAGAGAATGCTCCTAAACTACTGGTTAAATTGACAGGTGTAGGTGTGTTTTTTCAACCACAGGAACCTGAACATTAGCTGCAAACTCTTCAAAATGCTTTTCTCTGCTCACCAGCTTTTGTCATGGTAGGGCTCTGCTTCAACTAGCTGTTTTTCATCTATCAGCTCATCTAGTTCACATGCAGCACCATAGCTGATCCTTTTCAGAGTTGAGGGTAATAGACTCATTCTGTCAGTTGATACAGTTTGAGTTGGGAATCTTTAATAAGTGTTCAGAATTATTTGTCTTAGCATTTATGTTTATTTTAGGAAGAAAACTAGGTAGCTTCGTGAAACTGCGCCTTGTTTAACACAGAGTATCTAAAATATGATCCTGCTGCACCATGAAAACTTTTGAAAGCTTCAGTAAGTGTAGAGTACAGTTGTTGTTTTACGGAGCAATGCTAGCCAAGGAGAATATATCACACCTGTTCTCTTCTAGAATCTGCACCAGGTCCCAGGTGGTGGTGATGGTTTAAAATAGAAGGAAGGGAGAGAAATTGGACAAATGCCAACATTTGTACTAGAAGAGTTGCTAGCTACACCAATGGTAGCATGTTATAAACTCAGTTAGTTGTATGTGAGGGTGTTATGCTTAGAAAATAAAAACCAGGAGGATCTTATTCAGGGGGATAAGGCAATATGCTGTGTTTATTGTGAATACATTTAGACTGAAATTTCAAAGGGCAAAACAAATTAATTAGTTCTAAAAGCAAGATAATCAATTTAAAGAGACAGAGCAATTTCCTATTCAGTCACATTCCCCCCCCCCCCGCCAGAAATGTACACACAGACAGGTAAAAGCAATGAGTTCTAGCATTACCAACCTTTTTGTTTGTCAAATTCCAAAGGGGTAGCCGTGTTAGTCTATTGTAGAAAGACAACAGAGTCCTGTGGCACTTTTATCATGCGATAAATAAATCTGTTAGTCTTTAAAAGTGCCACAGGACTCTGTTGTCTTTTTGTTTGTGTTCGACCACTGGCCAGGTGGCGAAAATATGAGAGTGGAGGATCAGGATCCTGCTGGTGTGCACCAATTCTCCTGGATATGGTTGAAAGAACCAAACTCAAAGTTTCCAGCTTGCTGTACCCTTCTTATAGGATTCGAACTTACAGGTTTCATTTAGTTATGTTGCTTCTGTTTGATGTGATTGTTGCTTAATCACTCAAGATTGTAGCAAACTCGGCATCTCTTTGTTGTCTTTCTGTCTCCATCTTCTGGTGTTAGTTAATTTTATTCAAGCTCTTCAGCCATTTATATTGCAAAACTTTATCATCTCCTCTTTGTTTTTACAATAGTTCCAACTGGGATCTGACTGAGGCTGGTGCCTGCTTTCTGTCTCACATTCATTCATTCATTCATTCATTCATTCATTCATTCAAACCTTGATCTTCTTCCTTATTTTCCCTTGTATGTGAAAAACACAGATATTCCCTTTACAATCAAAGATATTTTCCTTCCTTTAACAATTTACTATAATTATAATATGCTTTAACTATAGCTCACTACATGGAATATTCAACTACTTGATTAGGTGGAAATATGATGAATTACAAAGTTTTAGGGGGTCTTCAGGAAGTGTTACATCGTGTAAGCTAGATCACTTAGATCAATGTCACGTAACCATTTGATGCTTGATTGGAGGCCTTGAAACCAAACATCTTTTTAATACCACAGGCGTAGGCCTACAAGGTTAGACTATGGTTTTTATGCCACAATCTTGTTGAAGAGGTTGATATGTAGCACCAAGAGGAGCACAGGAGAGATTGTGTCTTAGACCTATAGATTTAGGGTTAATTGATACTGTGGGTGCATGTGTGGTGGGAAATCAATCTAGTGTTCCTCTAGTAATTAACATTTTGTAAAAAAAAAAACATACTTTATAATTTACTCCTCTTATTTTCATTATCAACGTTGTAAACCCAGATATTTCAAAATAATGTTTAAATAGGACATCTGAATCCAAATGTCAGCTTCTTTCCACAATCTGGTTTCAATATTAAAATGATATTCAAAGAATCAGGCCCTATACTCGGATAGTTCTTTTGAAGGTAATAGAGTGACAGTGATCTGCATTCATTAAGATGCACTGAATCTGCCACATACTTAAGCAGACAGTCATGTACTTGTGCTATTGATGGAAACAGAGTGATTTGTTTTAGTTTTGTTTGCATTCATATTAAATTGCTTAGACATCTGTGACATGCCAGGGAACAACAGACTAATGAGCAGTTGTGCCACCCTTCCCCTGCAGCCTTGGGTGCCTTCTGAGGCCTTGCTGGAGGAGTTCCTTCCTGGATTGTTTCCAAACAGCCTCCCAGAAGGCAAGCCACACTTGGGTTACACTCTGGCTTTTACCAGCCTTGATTATCCCAGTACAGCAGGGTGACCCCAGTATAACCCCAGCCTTAGATTTTCTCCCAGAAATGTGTGTCCTATACTGCCCAATCTTCTCCTGGACAACTCAAATAATATAAAATCCATTATTTCTTTAATAGAAATAATATGCACACAATTTGCCACCCCAAATGGAGTTTCCCAGACACTTCCATTTAAACACATTGGATTAGATAAA
Organism: Pelusios castaneus; assembly: GCA_007922175.1. Taxonomy (NCBI): domain Eukaryota; kingdom Metazoa; phylum Chordata; order Testudines; family Pelomedusidae; genus Pelusios; species Pelusios castaneus. The sequence goes on from ML685776.1 coordinate 10,606,694, forward strand.
AAAAATAAAACAAGATTATTAACTACAAAGAGAGATTTTAAGTAAGGACAAGTAATGAGGTATAAAGGTGTAGAGATGATTATGTAAAATATAAAGATAAGGTGCAATTGGTGCCTAACTTAACAAACTGTTAAATTCAAAGCAGAGTTTTCTTATCACATGCTTTCAGCAGTTTCACTTACCGTACTTCTTAGGTCAGGACCCCTTCTCCAGGCCAACAACTGCTTACTTTTATTCCTCTTTTTTAGCGCTTCAGTCCCCATCTAGAAAAACATTTCCAGCTGTGTACCATGAGACAAAAATTCTATAGGAAACTATGTTCCCTGTTGCTTTTTACTGATCTGTTTCAGCTTCCTTGTTTTTCCTTCCTGCTTGATGACTCTGCTTACCTCTTAAAGACCTGTTTGCCAGCTTCAGTTGGGAACATGTGTTGTTAACACCATGCAGTGGGATCATTTAACTTCACATACAATGTTGCCAGACTGTTTTATCAGGACAATACTGATCACAAAAGTTTTCAGATAATACCTCACAAGAGATACTTTGTACCAGATCATTATAGTAGTGTATAGGGTGTGAATACAGAGGTACATTCTGTCACAGACTTGTAGGGGCAAAAACCTAATTAATTTTGAGAGAGAGCTGGCCAAATTTATGAGTGCAACTGTATGACAGAATTGCTTGTGATTCTGGAGAGAAGGAGTCAACTTTAGGATTTCAGCTGGCCACCTGCAGGGATCAAGAGGGCATTTTTCCTTTCCCCAATATATTCTGGGAGATTTTTTTTTTTTTTTTTGCTGGAGATGGGTCACTTGACAGGGAGGGTCAGTGCTCTGATATGTCACTGAACAATCTCAGGCAGTCAACTGGTTCTTCCTCAGATTGCCATACTTGAGATCTAGAAGGAATTTTCTTCCAGTTCAGTTTGGCAGTGACCTTGGGGGAGTGGAGCTGCCTTCCTCTGCAGTGTGTGGATGAGAGTCGTCTCTCCTGATTATATCATATTTAATCGTTGCCTCGCCCTTGCAGAGGCCTCAAGCACTCACGTACCTCACTCCAGCCTAGTCTTCTGTGAGTCTCACTTATTTTGGTGTAATTTCCATTACTGGGTTTAGTGCACAGATGGTGGGGGCCTTTGACACACAGGAGGTCAGACTAGCTGCTCTAGGTGGTTTTAAGCTCTATGACGGAGTGTGGCCTTTTTGCTCACTATCCCAGAGGGTTAGAGGGTTGGCTGCATGAAGCTGGGTAGCCTCACCAGTGTAAATCTGAAATAAGTGCTCAGCAGGCAGTGTGTCTCAGTCCTTGCCAATTATACATCAGTCAGTGAAATGCTGAACCTCTGTCCTTTCATGGATGGTTCTGCTATTGGTATTGCCAGACTGTCATTTCTACTGAAGGATACTCCTGTTGGCATTAATGTAGCCAAGGTCACAGCTGCTCCTCTCCTTGCCCCTGTGATCTTGTGTATAGTGGTGCGAACAGCACCTCTATAATTATAGTAGCACCCCAGGGGTGAAGTCAGGGCACATTATGCTAGATCCCGATCATGCTTATTGGAGGAGACAGTCCATTGCCCAAAGAACTTAGTCTAATGTAAGGCAAGGCAGCCACAAGTGGGTTTGTCAAATCCTATGGGGACCCGGGGGAGGAAGGATGAGAGGAGTAAGAATAAGAACACATGATTTTATAGGTTAACTTTGTGCTCAACTGGATGGTTAAGGATCATTCAACTTCTTTCCTCCCAAAGAAAAATATCAGTAGTCTGAAAGTGTAGGGGTAGGAGTGCCAGCAGTATGCCAACAGGATGACATGGAGATGTGATGGAGGGGAAGAGAGAGTGTGTCACAATGTCATTTTCCTCAGGAAGTGATTCAGAACATGTGCTGGCATAGGGAAATAGACAGCAGAGGACCGGGGCTCAGACTGCACCAGCAGGCACCAAATGATGCTCATCATGAATTAATAGAAGTATGTGGTTTTGGAGATGATTCAACTACAGTGGCTGTAGTTTCTCCCCCCTTGCCACATTACCGTTTGTGGTATTTGTTGTACAAAAATCTGCTAGGCCGCACTTGGTTTTCAGCTTGCAATTGCACAGCTGCAGGACACCAGTACAACTGGGTGGTCTTGTGCTTGTAGCTGCTCCTGGAATGATTCATCCCTGTGCTGGTGAAAACCCAGTGCAGGAACAACTAAGTGGTGTCGTCTTGTGCCTCCCCTATTCTGGAGCGGCTAGGTGCTACCCTAATGAGTGTTGCTGTAGGCATAGGATGTCTCCGTGGCCTGTTGCACCACTATAGGATAGGTAGGGCGTACCAGCATGCTCTTCTTGGCATACAGCTCATTCCTGGCCTGCTGTGGAAAGCCTCTGACACGCTTCCTACCTTAGGAGCTCTTGCTGGTGATTCAGAGCTAGTGACAGAGGCTACAGACCTGTGGGAATCTTGAAGCTAGTGTTGATGACTTTGCATCTTCTATGCCAGCATAAAATGGGCACCCAATGAATCCCCTTGATTTCTGTGCCTTGGTGCCCTGTACTAGCTATAGCTGCTGTTACTGTTTTTTTGTTCTTCTCTGTGTCTGTTCTTGGCAATGCCCTGGTGAAAGGAACAGCATTGCGGCATTGTTTTGTTTTTTCAAGGAAGGGATGAGGGATGGCACTTATTTTAAAGTTTAGCATTGGGCTGAAGTTCGAATAGAAGGCTTCAATTTTGTTCCATTTCCAGTAGTTTTTCACTAATATTGCTGTGTGTCTTCTCTGTGTCATTGTACTTCTTGGCTATGTCTACACTAGGAAAAGTTAGGTCAACTTAAAGTCGACCTTATTAAGTCGACTTAACAAAATGGTGTCCATGACGTGGACTAAGTCCACTTTGTTAAATCAACCTAACTGCCCTTAGGTGGACTTAACAAAGTGGACTTAACAAAGTGGACTTAAGCATCCACACTGGGCTTAGGTTGACCTAAAGAAGGGTTAGGTCAGCCTAAGGAGGGTTAGGTCGACCTACCCGGCGGTTCTTAGTAAGTCGACTTAAGCTTTCATTAAGTCGACTTAAGGAATTTCTTAAGTCGACTTAATGAAAGTCTGGTGTAGACGTAGAGTAATTTAGGTCGACTTAAGCCTCCTTAACTTTGACCTAAATTGCTAGTGTAGACATAGCCTTTGTATCTGTTTAAAACAGATACACGTGGTGTTTTAGGCACAAAACAAGATTCTATAAGTATAGCGTGAATTCTGATCTCTGTTATGCAGCAGACAAAAACTTTTGCAATCCTGACTCATGTCATATGACTGCGATCAGGAAATATAACTCGCTGTCTTACAGCACTTCTCTTTGTTACCTCTTTATCACAATCGCTCAGTCTCTACTTCTGTCCCAAAACTCAGTATGATGAGGCTATGGTTTATAAGGGAGGCTTTTGGTGGGCTTATTTCATTGTTCCTGCTTGAAATAGTTCTTGTTGCCTCTTCTGTGAGCAAAACCAAACCCTTTACACTTCGAAGAGTCCAGGAAACTGCTTCCATACAGCATATAACATTACAGTAAAATGACTTGCCTGAATGAGAGTGTCTCATTCTAAATATAGGTTGGCTGGAATGTGCTCATGAAATCTGGAGTTCTCCTTGTAATCCCATTCAGCCACATGCATTCCTGAGTATGGGATTGAATGTTGTCTTCTGAGTATGACCAGTATTCAAGCTATTTGGCAATTCCCCTTCTCCCGCCCAATCCTTGCAAAACAGGGGCCTGATCCAAAGTGCCCTGTGGCCAATGCAAAGCTCCCTATTCACTGCTTTTTGGGTCAGACCTCAGATTCCTATTATCAGTTCCTTGTTTGTTCATCACTAACTTGTTATGGGCTTAATTTTGCCTTTTTAAGGCACATGCCTGCTTTGGAGATGGTGCGGAGTCTCCAGGCAAAGTATCAGAGATTACAGCGTTGGAATATATACTGGTTTCCTACTTTGTGGGCTGCTATGAAGTGTTGCTGGGCCATGGTCTTGGACCAGTGTGAGAAGGTGATGGGGTGTACAGGGACTGCAAATATATCTGACCCCCATACAAAGTCCCTGAAAAGAGGGTTGGACAGCTCCTTGTTAAAAATTCTTATGTGAAGAAACTCTGGTGCATTCAGGTTTAAATAATATATATTTTATAATGGCACCTTTAGCCCTGTGATGAGGTGTCCTTTCTAACCTTGAGTGCATCTGCTATGGAAGTGTGCATAACACATCAGCATTTGTGGATAAACAAGAGGACACCTGGCTTTGTAAATAGCTACTCAGGACCACTTATCTGCTGATCAGAGTTAAATACTTTTAGGCTGTGTTTACACTAGCAACTTTTATGTAGACAGTGTTACATTGACAGGAGGGCTTCTGTGTCTCAGGGAGGTGGATTACCTACTCCTACACTGATGGGAGAAGCCCTCCCATTCTTTTAAGTATAGACAAGTCCTTAGAAAGTGAAGACCTTTTTAGTTAAAAAATTCAGCACATAATGAGAAGCCCTGCTGTTACAAGTGCATCGCTGGGGAGGGAAATGGGGGTCAAATTGCTTTAATGTTCAGAGATTTGACAGTTACTAAATTGTTCAATTCTTATACTTGCTTGCCAACTAGAGTGAATTAAAGGAGTTGGTCTAAATAAGATTTGAGCATTTATAAAGTCGTCTGGCACAGTGTGAAATAGTGTGCTTTTTTTGATTCAGCTTCATGGCACTGATCCGACGTCTGTGGAGGCTAATTGATAGACTCCCATTAACCTAAATGGGAGTTGGATCAGGTCCCTTGACTGTAACTTAATGTCGCATAGAGGGCAAATGCAGAAAAATGTTCTTAGATACTTCTCTGAAAATTCTGTTCCGGTGGTTACTAGAAAGCATATTGACTTCTGTTACAGACACATCACTTCACTTTCTATTTGTTTTTGGAGAAGTATTTAGTTTTCTCTGTTTTCTCTTTTTGTTTGTTTGTCATTGTAAATTATATTAATTTCTACAAATACATCTATATAACGGAAGATATAAGTGAAAATCTTCAAAGCCAGGGTGCCTTCAATTAGGCTCCTAAACCCATAATTAGTCATCTAGGTAGCCAGGTTTTCAGGAGCACTTAACACCCTCTAATCTCACTGAAGTAACAGCGAGTTCACAGAACTTCTGAAAATCAGGCTAACCTTGTATTTAATCTTGATTTAATAGATTCCAAGGCCAGAAGGGACTATTATGATTATCTATATTACACAGACCATAGATACTCCCAAAATAATTCATTTTGAACTGGAGTCTAACTTTTAAAAAAATATCCAACTTTGGTTTAAGAACTGTCAGTAATCGAGAATCTGCCATGACCATTGGCAAAGTGTTGCAATAGCTAATTACCCTCACAATTAAAAATGTACACCTTATCTCCAGTCTGAATTCATCTAGCTTTAACTTTCAGCCATTGGTTCTTGTTATAAAACTTTGTGTGCTAGATTGAAGAGGCCATTATCAAATATTTGTTTCATGTGTACACATTTAGATTCTTATCACATCTTAGTTTCTCTTAGTTAAGCTAAATAAATTGAGCTCCTTGAGTCTATCACTATAACGCATATTTTCTCATTCTTCAATCATTCTTGTGCCTCTTCTTTGATCCCTCTTCAATTTAGCCAAATTCTTTTTGAATTGTGGGCACCGGAACTGAACATAGTATTGCAGAAGTACCAAATAGAGCGGTAAAATAACTTACCTACTCCTTCTCGAGATTCCTCTGTTTATGCATCCTTTTGACTACAGCATTGCACCAGGAACTCATATTCACCAGATTAGTGATCCCCAAATCTTTTTCAGTCACTGCTTCTCAGGGTGGAATCACCCATCTTGTAAGTATGGCTTTCATTCGGTGTTCCTAGATGTATACGTTTACATTTAGTCACATTGTCCAAATACTATCACTATATATAAACCAAATTGAAACACCAGAGTTATCTAAACAGGAAGGGGAAAGACATTTACTCCCTTATATAAAATGTCTTAAAAGTCAAATATGGCTACTTGTCAGTCAGGTGCATTGGGAGGAAAAGATAACACATGGAACTTCCTTTTCACCACTAGCGTTCCAGTGCAGGTGGCAGCCATAATTTGGCTGCTGTGCTCTATCAGTGTAAGAGGAGAAAGCCATCTAGTGCTGCTAACCTAAGTGTCAGAGGAACCATGCGCGGCCTCTGAAGGCACAATATCTTCAGTAATGCAAGTTGGAAATTGGAATTTCCATTTTGCAGGAAATTCTGATATTTATTTTTGCCTCCAATTGGGCCAAAAGGTCAAAATACTGAATTGTTTTAATGGAAAGGAAAATTTAGAATAAAAAATTCAATTTGTAAATGTCAGAATGTCCCATTTCAACTATTTTTGCTAGAAACTAAATATTTCAACATTCCCAAATCAAAATATTTAGTTTTAGCTAAGGTTAATATTAAATTGTGTCTGTATAAGCTGCTGAGTTGCTTCATGAAAGTTGTAATTTAGATGCCTCATGTCCCTATTCTCCTCTGTGGGTCAGGCTCCCTGGTTTGGATTCCATCTCCTGTATTGCACTATGGTAATTGGTCTCCCATGATGCACTGTGATAATGTAACCAGTGGAGAGACCACATCAAAAGAAGATGTAGTCCAGCCAGGGAGCCCAGCCCATAGAGGAGAATAGGGGCTGAGGGACCCAAACTATGTCTTCCATGAGGGAGTCCAGCAGCACAGGTGAACAGAGTTTAAGGTCTAACTTATCTGAAAACATTGGTTTGTATGGTTAAAAAACTAATATTTGATCTTAAATGAAATATTTTGTTTCACTTTTCGAGGGAGAATTGAAAAAATTCAACAAAATTTGAAATTTTTCCAAAGCAGATTTTGATTTTCCAGAAACACTTGCTGTAGCGAAAACATTGTGAGAATTCCCAACCAACCGTAGTCTGCAGGGATCGTTAGCTCAGAAATATCTCTCTCCTTCCTTACACCTATATAGAAGCCTTAATTTGCTACTAAATATAAAACCTTTTTAATAGTCTGAGACTAAATGTAACATGAATACTCTGTGAGGTACAATCCAGTCTAGACACAATTATTAATTGTTAATACAGTGCTTTTTTTGTTTTGTTTCTTTTTTTTAAAAAATGCTGCCGGTACTCATTTCTTGATAGTAAATTTGAAAAATGCCTGTCCCACCCCTCTTCTTCCAGCAGCATGCTCCTTTCCCCTGCTGACCCTACCCCCTAGCAGGGCGGCGGGGCTGGCAAAATGGTGCCGGCACTCTGTAACCCTGCGTACCATCACAAAAAAAAAGCACTAGCTAATACCTATTGCTGTAATGGTAGAAGAGGGGTATTAAGAGAAAAATCTTTCAAAACTCAACATAGCACACCGAAAAAAATATACAATGATGGAATCTTTAAAGGCACAGAGGACAGTTAGGTATGCGATGTTGTCTGGAGTGGCTCACAAGTGTGAGTGCCATTCCAGACTGTCAGAAAACAGGTCAGGCACCTCAACTGGTGGTATATTATTTCACCAAGGAAGTAAAAAATGTGAACTGGATAACTCTACTAGTCTTACCATGCAGTCACAGACAGTCCCCTTAGGCTTTCCAGTTTATTATGCCCTCTCCCCCCCCGACAAACTGTACTTTGTGATGAAAGGTTATATAAACCAAAAATCACATCACATTAAGTTACTCTCAATCTCAAAGGATCAGTTACTTGCCCCAGATCAGTTTGGTATTCTGGTCTTCACACTAAAGACAATGCTGGCTGCTGACTCTAGAAAATTAACTAAAGATTTATCAGCTAAGGAAAGAAATGAGAATTATTGAGAGGGTTAAAGCAGATAAAATACATTGACAGGTGAGTCAAAGCTTGTAAATCCAAAATGATAGCAGAAATGTAATGGATTGCCAATTTCCTAAATATTTTTCGGGGTTACCCAGAATAACTCTGGGGATCTCTGTCATCTTGTCCAGATATTCCACCCTGTTAGAATGCAAGCAGTCCAAAAATGAAGGATCATACCTTTGAATCAATATTTATATCTTCTATCCTCAGATAAAAATCTGATAGGTATTTTAATTCACTTCCTGGCTCTTTGCTTTGAGATTAGTATTTTCTGTTACAGCCATTAAGTCCTTCATTAACATTTCACAAGGTTTCTTTGAGGAGTAATTTTAGTTCTAGAGTTATACATAAATGCAAATGTTTGTAATAGCAAACATTCTTCATTAGTTTTCATGAAGTTTACACATCAAGTACATTCTTATCTTAGCACTAACACTCTTTTGATCTATGGTTAACTAATTACAGGGATAGACAACAGAGTCCTGTGGCACTTTTAAAGACTAACAGATTTATTTATCGCATGAGCTTTC
>ML685776.1:10615495-10728488 GCA_007922175.1 Pelusios castaneus
AGACTCTGTTGTCTTTCTACAATAGACTAACACGGCTACCCCTTTGGAATTTAATTACAGGGATGTGCATAATGGAGATATCAATCAAGACAATACAATTAACATTTCCTTTGAGCTAAACTAACATACAAGTGAATTGTCCTGATTACACTACAGTATCTTTTGACACTCCTTTAATTTCTATTAGAATATGAGTGATTTACCTGCAACTCTGTCCTGAGTTGAAACCTGAGTCGATAGCATCACAAGGTGCCTAAATTCCTTTGAAAATCTCCCCCAATATGCTACAGAAAAAGTAGATGTAACTGCTCAAATGGTTCAGATACTCAATTGAATGTTTCCTCCACCTGTGTTCTCAGCCATGCTATCTATAAAATTCCTTCTCTGATTATCACTGATGATGGAACGTCACCACAGAAAATTGAGCTTTTAAACACTGTTTTGATCTTTCTCTAACCTTGAAGCAAAAACTCTAATCTGATGAATTATTTTCAGTTTTGCTTTGCAAATAATAAAAGATGCAATATTAACATTTTTTTTGTGTTTGCTTTGTGACACTTGAAATAAATCTGCATCCCACCATTTCAGCTGTGTACAGTGTTTTTTCAGCCCTGGTATTGTGAAATCAGAGGTGACACTTAACTTGAGACTGATTTTTTTTTTTTTTTTAAAGAAAGAAGAATGGCAAACAAAGACACCTTGCTTCAGTCAGGGATAAAAAAATAAAATCATTTCTTAACGCTCAAACCAGGCCAGCAGGAGACCACTTTCTGAGTTTCTCCATCCTGCCTGAATCTGGACCTAGGAGCTTCCTGGCCTTGGCTGGGTAGAGATGGAGAGAGTGGAAGTATCTTCCATCTACACCCTTCTAATGAACTTCTCGTTAATCCCTTCTCTATTATTTTAGCATAGGTTATGAGCATCCCACAGCAAACTCTTTAGAATATATATCGTTACGTTCCCCATTAATTGCTTTCTTCTCACCAAAAATGTCTCTAAAATGCATTATTCCACTGCTCAGTGAACAACATTTAACCACACAAGTTGTCCTGTGGCACTTTTAAAGACTAACACATTTATTTATCGCATAAGCTTTCGTGGGAGAAAAACAAATTCCAACGACCAAGTGGGATTTTCTCCCATGAAAGCTCATGTGTTAAATACATTGGTTAGTCTTTAAAAGTGCCGCAGGACTCCTTGTTTGTTTTGTTGACCTAGATTAACACAGCTACCCCTTTGGAACTTGTCAACATTTAATCACGTGTAATCCAAGCTGTTTTGTAAATCTGGAGTGTCAGATAAATACTAGTACATTTCCAGTAAGTTAGTGACAGTGGCACTTTTTTATACACTATAGTGCTTTTGTGAATTTTTGTTTAAAATTTATTCCAGATGTATTTTTTCCCCCAATTCCTCTGTCTTGGGATGAAATGTGGTGTGAGATATGTTAGGGAGGAGGAATTGATTTATTTTTGAGGCAGCTAGTGTTGGAGTTCAAAATCAATCTGACATAATTATGGAGCAGAGTCTGCGACTTACGATACTACCATTGCCGGTGATGCTTTACAGCCCTAAATTGTGAATTGCAGGCATTCAGAAATGTGTGTTTTAGCAGCGTTTGTGTTTCATCAGTATTTGTATATGAGAAAACTACTCCACCACTAATCACAGCTGAATGTAGCTGCTTCTTCAACTGGTGGTTTCTTGAAGAAGCAGCTACATTCAATGAAATGACTGTACCACCCCATTAGCAGCTGTAAATTACCTTGAGTTTGTTCTGCATGTTGGCGCCATTACAATGACTATGGCAGGCAATGCTACAGACATTGTGGGCATTGAATAAGCCCTTTTATCCTGGTTATTTATTTATTTATTTATTTTTAATTTTACATTGCTTAGTACACCTGTGCAACTTTTCAGTATTGATTTTGAGAGTTAAAAAGAGCCCTGTCGTGTGAGGTCCTTCAGTGTTGATTATGCTTAGTTAAGCTGCACAGCACACTTGCTGACCAGGTATTCCTGCAGCAAAAATTTCATTTTAATGTGAAGATTTTTCAGGTACAGGAAATATCTTGGAGGAAAGGCTGTTGACCATAGGCAAAAGTGACAACTGAGTATCATCCCATCCATCCATCAGTCAAAACAGCTGCCCTAGTAGATCAGCTCAATGCTAATGCAATTGCTAATGAAGTGTCCCAGTTCATCTACTGCTGAGCTTTGAGTTCAAGATATTTATATAGGTATGAGTCCATCTTGCTGGATTAAAAATCTTCCCCCATCTCCTCAGCCTCGTCCTGTTTGTTAGAGTAGACAAAAATGTATTCATTTTAACCATCTTTACCATTTTCTCCACAGATTGTGAAAAGATCAATTCATGTCCATAGTCACCCATTGTGCATTGTGTGATCTTGTTAACTAAACTGTTCATTCTAAATGTATTCTTTGCCCTTCCCCAGTTTTGTTTTTTTGGATCAAGTCTCCAGTTCTTGCTGGAAAAAGATAATAGCTTGTTCACTGAGATGGGCTGAGAGTGTAAGACAGTATATACAGCAGCTGTAAAGACACAATGCATCCAGTTCATGAATGGGATTAGCAAATGTAGGCATTATTTTTGACAGTTCCCTGTGCCTTATTTCACAAGCACAAACATCTCTTTTGAAAGAGAGAAAAAAATAAGGTCTAAGTTAAGGTCTGCTGGGGACTCTGGTCTGTGGAGCTACTCTACTGGAATGGATCTCTTCAGAATGATTGTTTTATCATACGAACTAGGTACAATAAATAGCCATTCTTACTTCAGTATTATAACACCATTCATGTCTATAGTTGTCCCGTACTCTCTCAATATACTATGATTATACTGTAACACAGTGGACTTCTGTTTTCTTTACTGTTGAAGTGCTCCTTTATGCTGGTTTATATTGGAAAATGAAAATATTGTGTGTTAGTTTATCACAGCCTCTTAATAGTAATTATGTGCTGAATTTTGCAGCGTGTTAACTGCTGACCTCTGCTCTTCCTTTTCAGCACTGGCTTGAGCCCAACAAGTCTATCTTCAAGCAAATGAAATGTAAGTGTTAACAGTCCACTTTATAACATGGCATTCTGTTTCAAAATGCCCATGGCTTCCGTTGTTTTTCTCTGCAGTCATTTTTGGTGTGTTGTGTTTGTTTCATAGTGCAAAAGTGTCCTTTGTATCTTTTCTGTGAACTCCTGCAAACTCTATACTATCATAACTATTTCTAATACTGTACAGCAGAGCTTGATAAAGTTGGCGGGCAGCTAGGCACCCAGCTTCAAAGGACGGCGCCTAGCTGTCCTGCTGCCGAAAAGTCTCCCGTTGCTGGAATGCCCCTGAATCTGCTGACTGCCTAGTAAAGACACCTGCAATTTTAATTTTGGACACCAGAGGTAGCTCCTTCACTGCGTTTCCCCAGCAGAGCTAGATGCCAGGCCACAAACATGGCACCTGGGATTTGTCAAGCCCTGCTTTACAGCACTTACCAAGGTCCTCCATTATGTCTGGCTTAAGACTAAAACCAGATTCCAGGCAACATCACTGGTGTGATTCAGTGCATCCTTCCCTCATGAAAAGGACTAAGTGCACTGACTCCATCATGCACCCTGTCCCATTTAGACTATAGAAACAAGAAACGGAGAGTGACAGTCGAATTGGAGTCTTCTGCCTTATGGTAATGTAGAGTGTGAGGACTGGTATACACTGAAGAGTTGCATAAGCATAACTATGTCTCTTGAGGGTATGAAAATCCCTCCCTGGGAGATGTAGTTAAAATCAACCTAGCCTACTGTGTAGACAGCAGTAGGTCAGTGGAAGAATTCCTTCATTGACCTTGCTACTGCCTTTCAGGGATGTGGATTACCTACAGTAATGGGAGTACCCCCTCCCGTTGCTGTAATAAATGTCTACACTGAGGCTTTGCACTGCTGCATCTGTACTGCTGTAATGTTTTATGTGTAGACACAGCTTTATCCCATTAGTTCAATCCAGTAAAATGCTAGACTTGAGTTTCAATGCGCTGGTAAATATGCAACAGTCAAGCAGAAAATTATAGCATATGTGACATTTAGCTATCAATTCATTTAAGCGTCATCTTTTTTTTTTAAACCTTGAAATTATTATTATTATTGATCACACACACCCGGCCTCCTGCCCCATGGGAAGGTTGAGAAAAAGGAGCAAAGTGGCAGGGAAAAGGAGAATGACATCTTAGCTTCCATTTATTAGGAACCGATCAAATATTTCTAAAATGTTAGGCCAAATCTTTTCACGTTATTCTGAAGTTCATCTTTTCCAAAACATTACTTGCTCTTTAGCTGCCAGGCCAGCCAAGTTGATTTTGAAATATTATGGCCGGGATTATTTTTTTCATACCTGGACTGATTATTAAGTCTTGCTCAGTAGGTAAAACTACTCCAGTTGTCAGCGGTTTCCCTCCAGGAGCCGAAGAGAGTGTTCCCTTTGCAGTCCCTAGAGACTTGAATTTAGTCATTGGGATCTGCTGCTTGTTTTACTAAAAATTGTTAACATCTTGCTTTATTTATGACAGGAGGGAGAATTTTGGTCACATGCCCTTGAAAAAGAAAAAAAATGTTTGTGTAGAGATTTTCTGAATCTACAGGAAGCTGAAATATGGCACTGGGGTGCTTCACATATAAACAAAGGCAAGAACTACTTACAGAATTCCTAACTGTATCTAAATACCTTGTGTATATTCCACATCTGTCCCTTGATTAACTGTGGTTGCACTCTATAATCAGAAAGTGCTTACAGTCCTTGTCTCCTCCCAATCTTTTAAGTACATAGAGTCAAAAGTAAAACTGAGAGAAATTCTAAAAGTACTTGCAACTTGCTCTGAATCCAAAGAGTTTCTTTTGGCCAGCAGTGAAGAGTTTGATTCCTTCCATACTTTGCTTAGTAATGTATTCAGGAGCTCTGCCAAAGAGCAATGCTACAGGAATGCAGGTATGCATAACAACACATGGAGTGTATAGAAACTCAGACGGTGCCAAGATACAGTCTCCGGTGTCTTTTAAATAACATAGATATTTAGATTGGGGTCTGTGAGTGTGCACATGCACACTTACACTCATGAGAAGAAATATGTGTAGTTTTACTGTCGATTTCAAATGGAAGCTCTGAGGATCAAAAAACAGAACAAAACCAAATAAAATACAGATCAGGGTCAGGACGTTTATCACTTGTGTGAAGTTCCATAAGCTGCATGGATGTCCTGTAAGCATTTTTAGGTAGCATTAAGAACATGATTTGGAAGTACATAGCTTTTCATGAGAGGTTATTTCATGTCAGTGTACATGTATTGTTTTTGACATGTAGATAAATACAGGACTTATTGGTCCTGGTAATTCTTTTATACCGTTTAATAATAATATAGAAATTAATTAAAACAGAGGTTTCAAGAACAAAATGTACTATTTTAGGCTGTAAACATCTCACAATAAGGATCTGCAATTTTAATTGTCTATGAAAGGCCATCTACACTTATGCCATTATATGCTGATGATTAATACACATTTTTTTAAAAAATACCCCAAATTAATGTGTTTTTATCCAGCAAAAAGTGTTTTTGTTCTTGTGTAAATCAACAATATCCAATGTATCTTGGAGAGGTACAGACATAAAAGCTGGTTTTATAAGTTACAGTATTCACAAACAAATAGATAATAAAATCATGATCACTGGTGAGCCAAAGGAAAAATCGAGATCAGTAGAGGATGAGAAATGTGAAAACAAGAGCAAGTAATTGATTGATAAACAGATCGTTTAGTATGATCTTCAATTGAAAATTTGGGGGGATGGGGTGGGGAGGAGAGGAGAGGAGAGGAGAGGGATGCCAGGAGTATATTGAAGTATATTAGATAGGGGCTTTATGTGAAAAGTCAGGGATACTAATAAGCATAATACAGAGAATTCAGAAAACAGCGATACAGTGTGTGCAGTATGTGTATACGAGTCATGCTGAGCATCTGTTTCTGTATGATGCAAAAGTAGGTCCTACTTACCACTAATGATTTAAAATGTTCTAAACTTAATTGACCACTGCAGTTTAGGAAGGATTACAAAACTCTTGGGTACATAGAACAGAAGTAGAGAAGAGCATGGAAAAAACCCATTTGTGTCTGTAACCAGGCTCTTTATTTGATGACAGCTGGCAAATGTGGTACTTAATTTTCCCCCAGCACAGTACCAAACTTTCTGTATATTTTATTCACAGAGAATACAGTATTGCCGAGCAGACAGGAATGGATGGGAATTGTGTTTTTAAGCATATTTTAGCAGGGACTAGATTTCATGGTGTTGAATAATACATGAAGTGATTCAAACATAATCCCTATATTTAGTCACGTTACATAGCTATCATATTTCATCAGTCATATGTTCAATAGGTTATAATAGCTCTGGTAAAAAGTCTTAAGGTACATCTGATAAGATATATTGTTTGTGATATGATGCTCTGCAATTTCCTCTGGTTTAACTACGGTAAGGGTTGTAATTTATATCTAGTAAGAATTCCTGGAACTGGGGAGGAATTTCTGCACATGTTCTGTTTTGTCATATAATAATACATCAGTCTGCTTTCAGACAAAATGGTTTGAGTGCTTCCACAACAAGCAGTCTTTCTTCGAGCATTTTACTTTTAGTTTTCCACTTTCACTAGTAAGTTGAGTGCATCATAACAGATGGGGCACAAGTTCTCTCGCCATTTTCACTGCCCTTAATTCTGTCTGTGAAAAGAAACATGCTGGATAAGGCTCTTAGGGGTCTCCAGTTTCTTGAACTACTGCACTGGTCAAAAAGTCTGTCCACGGCTAGCAATCAGTAGGTATGTTCTGCACACTTCAGCTTCCTTGCCAGCAGGATCAACTTACGTTAATGTTTTATTGGAAAAATCTCAAAGTTGCCCCTTTGGTAAGTAGGGGACTTATCTTTATAGGTCTAGGAATGGCTTTTTTGTTACCTACATTATTTTTTTCTGTTTTCTCCTGTACACATCCATCCAGTGGTTAAAGTATAATTTGACAGGCCCCGGAACCCTCCTAATTTCTGGGCTCCCTTCCTGTATTGTCTGGGCCCCCTTCAAATTTGTGGGCCCCGGAACTGCGTTCCAGGGTGTTCTGGCTTACTTTGAACCCCTGGATTGAGCAATGAGCACCCTGAGACAAATTTACTCAGTAACTTGTGTGTGAAACATTTTGCGATTGTGGGCACAGAGAGAGCTGGCGTAAGTCTAGTGCAGGGTATCTGGTCAGTTCTTTGCAGAAAAGTGGGTGAGGTTGGGATTTCCAAACTTTATGGAGATGGTCTTTTGCCTTGTGATACTGGGCTGTATGTTTGCTCTCCCCCCACCCCTCCAACCACCGCAACATGGATTGACATGGGTAAGTGTTGCACTGGGTGAGTTTCACAGATTGCTGGTATGCTTGAACGACTTCACTTGGCCAAAGCTAGATTTGTTTGTATACCCTTCTCAGTTAGGTGCCTGAACTCCTTGTTGGATCAGGCTCCTTTGGTGGATCCTCCACCTTAGCTAAGCAATCTAGAGTAGTAATAGATAGCACATGAATTCAGCTACTCAGAAGAGAGGCTTGGAAGTGTGAGCAAAAAGCAGTATCAGGTGACTGAAGCCAGTTTGCCGAATCCTGGTTCCATAAGCAGCACTGGCCCCTTGTATGTCTGGGTCTGGAGGAATAGAGCTGGTACTTTGGGCTATCTCTTTGCCCAAAGAACAAGAAAGGCTGGTATGCTGGGTGAGAGAAACAGTCCGTTAAATGTACCATCTTCACTCCCAGAAGAACTCTCCTACCGTTATAATACTCCTGACATATCCTCTTTAGGGACTGAATCCTGAGACCTCTGGATCTAAACACATGGTCCACTACAATCTGAGCTAAATGATCAGGCCAAAAACTTCAAACTCTGCCTTAAACTTTCAGTGGGATCTAGGCTTACCAGTTATTTGGGGCTAGATTTCAAAAGCACACAGGTACCTAATTCCCATTAATTTCAAAATACCATTGTGTGCCTGTTTGTGTCTTTAAGAATCTATACCCGTTTAACAAGCTGACCCTTGGGCACTTTTGAAAACTTGAATAACAGGCAGTAGTAGACCCAACCCTTTGGGTCCCAGTTCCCACCCTAACCCACCTGCCAGCTCTCCCGGTCCCCTGAGCAGGCCCTTCCCACCCGCCCCGCTGCCGGCTCGCCCGGTCCCCCAGTCGGCCCGATCCTTTCCCTTCCCACCCAAACCCGCCTGCCCCGCTGCCGGCTCGCCCGGTCCCCCAGCTGGCCTGATCCCTTTCCTTCCCACCCAAACCCACCCGCCTGCCCCACTGCCAGCTCGCCCAGTCCCCCAGCCAGCACGAAGGAAGCAGAAGGAAAATGATAGGGTAGAAGGGAAAAAATCCTAGTGAATCAGTTCTGTGGCTTGATTGGTTACCCTTCAAGAAATCAGAGTTCAAGTTAGGCTTCAGCAGTTTTAGGATGAGCTGGGATGATATTCTTGGCAGGGGACCTTTGCAATTTGTTAATAATCTCTCATCTCCTCAAAGCCTAATGACATTGCTGTCTGGGAGTAATTTGTTTGCCCTGCCAGCGAAAAGGGTACAGGCAGCAGCTCTCTCAGAACATGTATACCTGATGGTTCATGAGAAGAGGTGAAATTAGGCAGTGTAGACGGAAGGTATATGCAGAAATTAGGGAACTGTTCAGATCTTCATAAAAAAATCTTCAGTCAAGCAAAGCTCACCTGACTTTCACTGTTTCAGTGAAACCTAAAACAAAGGCCAGATTTGTCTGAGTATGTGTACACTGTAATTAAAGACTCTCACCAGCTGACTCAAGCTTGCAGGTTCTTGGCTATAAACAGGGATTAACAGAAGTGGGTGCTCAGGTGAGCAGCTCACCTTTCAAAAATCTTCACTCAAAGACTCACATGTGTACCAGCATACCCTGCACCGCCCCAGGCTCACCCACTCTGACCGAAACCATGCTCCCCTGCACACTCCCAGCCCCTGCTGCCAATAGACCGGCTCCCAGGCTGGATCTGGCCACCGACCCCTGCAGCTGCCACCAGCCCCAGGCTGGATCTGACGCTTGCTGCCTTTGGCCCTGGGCCAGATATAGCCCCCGCTTCCAGCCCTGGCGCCCAGGCCAGATCTGGACCCTGGCCTCTGCTGCCGCCACCTGGAGAGCCCCAGACCGGCTCCTGCCTTCAACCCTGCCGGTCCCAGATCCTGGGTCCTGGGCTAGCTCCTGCCTCCCCACCCTCTGGGGTTGGGGCCAGCCACTGACCAGGGCAGCTGCTGTCCCCCACCACCTACCTGAGAAGAGGGATTTAACTTTGCCCCCCTCTTCTCCTGCTCTGCACCACATGCCTCAGCTACATGCTGCAGAGCAGGAGACTTAAAAGAGCCGGTGTTGCTGGCTTGGGACTCGGGGCACCGGCTTGGACACTCTGGGCTTGTGCCCCATGTGCTCAGTGCCAGTGACGCCCCTGGAGTAAGCCCTGAGGACTGTCTGTGTTTGAAGCCAAGGAAGGTATTTAATACCCAACCCAGCCGCTGCAAGAGAGACGCTGAGCGACGCCCAGGCAGGGGATGGTGGTGGTGGTGGTGAGACTGCCCTGTCCCAGCCACAACCGGACCGCAGGGCTGCTGCAGGGGATCAGCAGCTGCTGCACACTGGGTAACTGCAGGGGAGGGGAAGTGTGGGGGCTGGGGGGGATTTGCATCCCCCCAGTCTCACTCATGTCCCTCCCTGCAGGTACAGAGCGCCCTCCCCAGGGCAGGTGGACGGTGGGGCTGGAACTCCTCCTGCCCCTGGGAGGGGACAGTGTGAGGGGGCACAAATGTGACATCTGATAGCCGAGTACCAAACAATTTCTGTCGGTCCTCATTGGAGAACCTGATCTGAAAATGATGTCAACCCCTGGCTATAAAGCACTGGTTAATTGCAGTGTAGATCAGTGGTTTTCAAACCACAGGTCACGACCCAATACTGGGCCGTGGCACCCACTACAAGACTCCTTGTTTGTTCTGTTGAACTAGACTAACACGGCTACCCCTTTGGAACTTGCTGGAAGATGTAATTGCTAAGTTGTGGGCAGGCATTATTTTTTTTTCAACTGGGTTCCTAGAAAGAAAGTTTGAAAACCGCTGATGTAGATGTTTGGACTCAACCTAGAGTTGGGGCTGTAGGGCCCTCTGAAGGGTGAGGTCTTGTTGCAGTGTAGACATTTCCTGAATTCTCTGAGTTTTGGAAACTGTCTGAAACTTGATTTCAGTTGAGTTCTCTTCTGATTTTTTTCAGAGAAAAATTCAGTGGATGCGACTCCATGCAAAGCAAAATGGGGCAAAAGGGGTTTGCATGAATCCCTATTGATAAAACTACTTAAAGCCCTATATTCCATCCCATACGATCCCTTCAAGGACTTGTTAAAGTACTTTACCATTAGAACAGCCTATTGAGAAACCCATCTTCTGACTTGTGTAGCACAGTATTGGAGTGGAGTGAGGACGCATCTATGATTTGGAATTTATGGTGCACATATCCCTCTCTTCCCTCTCCCTAGAAAAAAAAAACCCCAAACCCCACCATGTACAGCCTAGCATCCTCTCAGGCTCACTTACATCTGTTCTGTGAGTGGATTTCATTAACAATTAATTTACTTGCTGGGACAGGAGGCAGAATAGTGGCATACGTTTCAGGATTCTCCAGAGATTCTTCTGCAGAGTAGATGAACATAAAAAATGTTTGAAACTAGATTTATTTTTAAAGCCTGCTAGCTTCTAAGGGGCTAACACTGCTCAGGCAACATGGAACATAACTGAAGTATGCTGAAAATTTTCTGTCATATTTGCATTCTCAGGAACACAGATAACTTAGACATCTGCTTTTGGACTTTAGTGACCGATTCTCCTTCACATTGTCTGTTAAAGGAGCACCATTGTTGGGAGTCTGTATGGAACTCTATCGCTCTGTCCTTATGCAAAGGGAGCTTGTTAAAGGAATCCTGCCAGTTGGCATGATCCTCTACTTGGCCCACATCCACCTGAAGTTTCTGGATTATTTTTTAAACCTGCTTTTCCTTAGTTTTGGTTTCCAGAGGATTTTTCTTATTGAAATAGCTGTTCTGCAAAATTGGGTTGCTTTTTGATGATGATCACTGTGAGAACAAAATGATAGAAGTATTGAGTGTATAGTTTTTCTTAGGCATATCATTCTCCTGAAACTGTCCAGACAACTATCTGCCTTGTATTTGAAGAGAGAGCTGTTCAGGTGGGTTTGCTTTGAAACATGTATGAGTCAGATACTTGTACGCCAGGGTATGTACTGAAAGGACGCAAGGCACTTATTATTCTAGAAAACATGTTTGAAGCTTATTTTCAATTAAGGATTTCTTATAATTAAGTGTTGCTTTAAATAGCACATAGGATAGTCTTCATATCTTAGTGAACTGCACCTGTGTATAAATACAGACATTACAGTTTATTGCCTGGAAACCTGCCATGTAATGTGTTAAGTTTCTTCATATGGGATTTGTGTCACGATTTACTGCAGCTGACAGTTTCAGGATATGGTATCATTCAAGTGTTCGTTTTTTTCCATTTAGTGTCTTCATTTCCTGATTTCTGTTCATATATAAACTGGTGAATTAATAGCTTCATTGTGAGGAAGCTGCACCCAATACAATTTTCTGTGTTAAAATCATTTGCAACTATTATAATTTGAATATATTTCAGCAATATGGCAAAGCCACAGATAGGAGAAAATCATGACAAAGCCCTGGGGCATTTTCCTACACCAGCTGGTCCTTATCTGATAGATAAAGCACTGCTTGGAAGGAAAAACCATATTGCTATTATAAACTCAATTATATTCTGCTTGGGGTGTTTCTGGTGGGCAAATATTCTTTTGAAAATAAAGTTCTATTTTATTGGTTGTCAGTGTTTCCACTTTTTAATACTTGAGTGATTCAGTTTTAGGAAGGTGATTGGCAATTTTGCTGATAATTTTCCCCCTGAATTTGTAAATGTTTGTTGCTGGTCTTGTGGTCCTGCCATCTGGCATAACATGTATAAGAATGTGAGAGAGGTGATTTTATTTTTCTGTATACCTCAGTGCTCTAATATGTTCAAAAATAAGGACTCCACTAGCTGTTCACTTGCAATGAATGATTTTTTTTGCTAGGATTCCATTAGGTTTATGATTATTTTAAAAGCAAAATGGTGGAAAGAGAGAATTTATGAGTTCCCCGCGTTGATTGATTCTGCATCATTTTTCAATGGGGGGAGGGGAGGGGCAAGGGAAGAGAGTGCCTAATAGCCTGTATTATTTATTTGAATGAAAGTATATCTTGTTATCATTTCCCTGTGATTGGATTGGCTAGGTGGGGAAACATTCATTCTGAACACTGTGTTGTAATTAAGATCACAGGACAGAACTTGTTAGTAATGTCATCATCTCTGTCTTCAAAATGTCCATGAAATGTCAGATGCTAAGGGGAATAATATTGACATTTTGGGGCTAGATTTTGTGCAGGACTTCTCAGGATGTACAGCACTGAATGCAGAGCCAGGAAGAAATTTGCAAAGTTGGTTTTATGCTACCTTCTAACCTCTCAGATTTTGCCTGCTCCATAGTTTGGTATGGCTTCTCAGTCAGTTAGGCCCCAGTGTGTCTCTAACTTATGGCTACCTCTCCATGTCTGCCTATGGCCTACTCTGGTACCCAAAATACCCACAGCACAAAGCACTATAGCTACTGTTACTCTCCATCCAAGACCCTGTGCCAGCCCTATGCTGTTCTTGTTCCTGGGGAGGTCTCCTGGGGGCTGTTATGGCTCCTTTATCCACTATAGAATGCCAGAATGGGGGCCACAATCAGACCTTTCTTTAAATGTGTTTTTTTCCTATATGTAAAACTTTATGAGCCTGAATCAAAGCCCCAATGAAGCCCATGGGGGTCTTTTCATTGTCTTCAATGGTCTTTGGATCAGGCCTGCTTTGCATTAGGGCCTTGCACTAACGTATATATGCATAGCTCTTTATATTGTGATTGGACAGCAGCTCTCTCAACTTTCTTTAGTTCAGGGAAGACTCCAGTTGATTTAATAAAAGTTGGCTTTTCAATCAAAGACTTTTTGTGAGCAGCTGCAGCAACTTTTCTGAAACTGCAGGGCTTTCCCCTTGCTATAACATCTTCAAAAGGCTGCAAGCAGTTTCAGAGTTGGTCTCATTTAAAAAGACACTATCCTTTGGGTTATTTCTGCTTTTCCCTCGCAGTATGCATTCTAGTCAGTACTTATCATGGGGATTAATTTTACTTCTTGGAAGGCTGAAGTCACTTGACCTTCCACTTTGCCCCTGGTAGTGCACCTGATGAGTATATAGTAAGCCCCCAGAAGTTCACTCCCTTCTCTGTTTTACTGCTAGATTGCAATTGTATTAGGAAGATGTTGGTGTTGTATTTGATAACAGAGAACTAGACTCAAATTGTCTTCTGTGGACTTTGGGTCTTTCTTTAAACTTCAGTTGGCTTTGGGTCAGGCCCATGATCAATTAGCTTCAGTGTTCGAAGACTGACTGTAGTACAATCGCTGTACTCTTTGGAGTTATAGAAATATACAGACAAAAAAGAGAAAACTTTGTGCCATTGTGGGTTGAATCAAACTCATGCTCTGTCACCGTTGACTTATTTATTCTATTTTCCACTAACACCTAATTGTTTTCCTTTCCTTTCCTTTATTGTCTTCTTTTATTTCCTGTTCTTCATAGTTTTGGTTTTTTGCTCTTTTTGCACGCCCCCATTGTTTCTTTTGACTATTTACTAAAAAATGTGCAACATAGAAGCATAGAATTATAGTATCTTAGGGCTGGAAGGGACCTCATGAGGTCATCTAGTCCAACCCCCTGCTAAAAGCAGGACCACTCCCACTAAATTATCCCAGCCAGGGTTTTATCTAACTGGACCTTAAATATCTCCAAAGATGGAGATTCCACCACCTCCCTAGGTAACCCATTACAATGCTTCACCACCCTCTTAGTGAGAAAGTTTTTCCTAATATCCAACCTCGACCTCCCCCACTGTAACTTGAAACTATTGCTCCTTGTTCTGTCCTCTGTTACTACCGAGAACAGCCTAGCTCCCTCCTCTTTGGAGGAACCCTTCAAGAGTTGAAAGTTGCTATCAAATCCCTCCCTCAGTCTTCTCTTCTGTAGACTAAATAAGCCTAGTTCTTTCAGTCTCTTGTGTAGTGAAGTTAGCCATGTTATAACAATATGAAACAGGAAATTTTGTAAAAAACACTCTTTAAAAGAAACAAACATTACAGCCACCTCACATTTAAAAGAAAAGGAAAAAAGAAAAAATCTAAAGAAACAATCATCAGAGAGAATGAAACAAATATTTGTTTCTTACCATTTCTGTACATCATATCCCTGAATAATAATCTGGCAAGAATACAGTATATAAAGGTAACTGTCAAAAAGACTTCATAATTACGAAACAAATTTCCAAGCTTTTATACTAGCACGTGAGTTAGTATGTGTCCAGCTATCAAATAAGACATTTATGCAATCATATTCCCTCAAATCTCTCTTTTACAATAATTTCACATTCCTTTTTTCCCCTCCCTCCCCTCTGCTTTGTTTTGCCTTTCATCATCTTTCCTAAATTTATCTTTCTCTTATTTCTTTTAAAGCTCTTCTGTTCCCCAAGCTGACTAGGCATTCAGGAAAGCCATGCCCCCAGCCTTAGGGAGCTTAGGTTTGATATATACCAGCATGAATATTCATTAAAATTAAAGGCCTCTTTAAATTACCGGTAATGTTGTCAAAATACATTTTATTATACCTGAAATTTTCTGGTGCTCTTTTAATACTAGCCTTTATAGAAAAATCATTTAAAAACTGAACACAGATTAAACCAATAAGGCTTTATAGAAATTGTGTCAAAAACCTACACAGTTTAGTAGTGAGCTGTATACTCCTGCTATAAAATTCCACAGGACCAGTAATTTTTGTATGTGAAAGTTATCATTCTCTGTTAAAGTCTATATAGGATTTTTCCATAACAGGCATCAGTTATCAAACCTTTTTTTTTTTGCTTACTCATTTTTTCATCTCAGCATCTCACCCTTCATTGTGGTTTCTGGCAGTTAAGTGTACAAAGGTTGAGTTGTTGAGAAGACAGTGCAGTCTCTGAATTTTGATGGTGGTTACTGTGATATTGACATTTGTCCACAATTCTCTGTATTTTCTTATAAGGTTAATTCCTATTTAAATCTAAAAACTGGAAATAATACATAAATATGGTGAGGATCCCTCTTGACTGAATAAATCCTGGTCTCTTACTTCCACATTAGAACTACTTTGCTTTGCTTCAGTGGGTCTCTCACCGTAGCATGATTATCAGATCGTAGTCCTTAGTGGGCTGCAGTTACACTTAGGTGACTGTTGGAAACTACATTATTGGACTAGGACTACAGAATCTTTCTGCTGCCATGTTAAGTCATGAAATAAGAAAGTATAGCACTGTAGTTGTATATACAGAACTGGCAAACCTTGGAATGAGAGGTGAAATACCAGATCAGTGGAATAGATACAGAATGCGTTACCGTAATTTTACTGGAGAAATTAGGCACTGCATTACCATCTTTTGAGAGATTAAAACATTACATTTAATCAAGCCCCATTACTCATATAGCTGGTTCAGATATGTTGTTTGCAGACACTTTTTTAAGATACACAAATGAAATTAAGTGAATGGCTTGTTCCGTTTTGGAATCCTAGGCATTACCATTTCCAGGAAAAACAATTACACTTGACATCTTTGCACCTCACTGCAATAGGATAGGAGATTAATACCTCCAATTTACTATATTAATTGACATGAAAACAATTACATTTTATTCCACCACCTGGGTCGAGCAATAAATACTTTGAAGTGCAAAACCATGTATAAATTGATTTGTGTAGTTTGGCTGGATCCTGCATATGCTTTGGGCTTTCCTGTCATATGTTTTGTTGAAGTTTTTATTTTTTTTTTTTGTTTGGTGCACTGCCTGCTATTTTAGAGCTAATCATCTCACAGGCTAGTCTGCAAGAGTGTGGAAAGCCTCTCCTGGAGCAGGATTGAAGTTAAGTTCTTTGCTGCTGTTCTCATGCTTTTTCTTTATCATGTTTCAGCTCATCCACCATATACCATGTGCTTTAGAGTGAAATTCTACCCACACGAACCCTTGAAGATTAAAGAAGAGCTCACCAGGTATTTTTTTCTCTCTGTGCATTTAATATAAATTTTACCAAGCCAAGAAATGATGCATTTAGTTGCAGGATTGGTTCATGACCAAATGTAACATTACATATGCTGGACAACAGAGTCCTGTGGCACTTTTAAAGACTAACAGATTTATTGCACGTTAGTGAGTGGTGACAGCATGGGAATACCAAGAGAATGCATTAGAGAGTGAGGCAGTGGTTAGAATAGGGGACTTGGAACTGGATTACAAGGATTTATTCTTGGCTCTGCCACACACTAGGAGTATGGTCTTGAGTAAGTTTGCTCTGTGGCTCAGATACCTCATCTTAAAATAAGGAGGATAATACCATTGAGGGAGTGAAACTTAGTTCAGGAATGACCCTAATACATGAATAGTGCCATTGAACTTACTCATGTGTACACATGTTTGCCGGACTGGAGACAATGTTTGTAGAGAACCTGGAGATCTTCCTCAAGATGGTGCTGTAGATGTGTTGCATACTTCTATTGTTATTACTCAGCTGATTACACTTTGAGTTGGGAGGCACACATGCACACCTGCAAAGCACAGCTGGTGTGGACGTTGAGGGCTATTACCAGTCTGAATTTTTTCCAAGAAGATGCCTACGGCAACAAAACAATCGTGTTCAAAGGATGGTGTAATTTCACTAGGTGTGTCTACAGTCTGAGTGACTTTGGCCCACATTCTCGTTCTGTAGTGCATGTGGCTCTCTCTATGACATAGCTGACTGATACAGAACGTACAAGGTACCTGGAGGTCTGATGTGGACAGCAGCCTGTCTCTAATGGAGTAGTGAACTCTGCTTATAGAAAAGAGCATCTGTCTTATTGAGCATCCCAGACCACAACTACTAATTTTTAACATACACTGATCAAGTAATCAACATCCAAGGGGGAAACCAGTTCATGTTTTTCATCTGCTTGTTAATCCCTGTACAAACACAGTTTAGTCTTTCTTTTCATTGAATCAGACCCTCTGCTTGCAGATTTCTGGACACAGACTCTGCAAGAATGAGCACACACTTTCACTACTTTTCCAAGTGTCTTTTTTAATGTGGTTTGGCAGATTTCTGCTGATTAATCCTCCACAAACCTATGTCATGTGAACTTTCCAGATGTGTGTATGCGTGCATAAAAATTAGAAAACACAGATGCTGTCTAATAATGCCTGCTTTCCAGATGTGGTACAACATTCCTTTTTGGACCTACAGAGTGATACAAGTGTAACAACTCCATCACTGTCACCATTAGCAGGGGTAGAATTTAATATCTTCTGCTCCAAAGAATAGTTCTTTACTACTGAAGCTAAAGGTGTAACTTTTGTTATTGGCATAAATAGACTCATCCTCTTCATAGAACTAGAAAGGGAAATAATTCACATAGCCATTATGTTATGCAAAAGTATATTCTAATTTGCTCTGGGGAGAGTACTGTCCGCTTTCAAGAGTTATACTTGTGATTTTTTTTTAATTGGGATCGTTAAGCTGCTATGACTGTTTTGTGTGGTGGGAGAGGTTAATTGGGGTGTGTATGTGGTGGGGTGGGGGAGGATAAAGCAAGGAGCTCAGAGCAGTCTATAGGGAAGGATTACAGTGAGTCTCCAAACACCCTGTACCCCATGGGGTTGGGCTAAACTTCATGGAAGTATGAAGGGTTGTGCATGGGAAAAATGGGAAAGTGACAGGAGCAAGGCAAATGGATCCATAGGTTGGCTCAGATCTAAATTGGGACACACTGTTTATTTATTTATTTTATTTAAAATGTTAATTCTTTTCACTATTCTTACTTAGGTAAAAAAAAATATGCAGCATTACTCATTTTTGTAAAATATTTCAAACCTAAGAGCCTCATGTGTTCCTGTGTCTTATTCCCTGCATAGCCTTAGTAAAAGACTAGATGTGTCTGTAGTTGTGTTATTAAAATTAGAGCACCCTTTTAAGGTCTAAAAGTTCTAAAACTTAAGCGATAAATATTGAATCGGCCATAATGGATGATTATCTGCAGATGAAACCAATATCACTATAGGGAAAATTAAACAAACCCAAGTTAAAGGTGGATTATTTCATGGTGTGTTATTTTCTAAATCATGTGTTATAGAATCAGATCTGTAATCATTGTAAAACGTAAAACAATGAGGTCTAAAATATTTCTATGCAAGCCAAGTAGATGAACTAAAAACATTATTGTTTACTGATTAAGATTAGCATTTTATTTTGTAAAATAACAGTGAGGCTCCTGTTTTCACATTCTCTCTTCATTCTCCCCTCCCCAAATCCCCCACTGACATCCCCTTCTACTCCAGCCTCCTTCCCCCAGCCCCATAATGCCCCTGCCCCTAATTCCCCTGCATTGCCTCATTCCTCCCCTCCCCCCAGCCACCCACTGCCTCCTGCCCACCTCCCATCCTGCCCCCTTCATCCCCCATCACCTGCTCTAGCCTCTCACATCCCTGGTCCCCCGTCTGGACTAGCTCTCCCTTTGCGGCTCCCACCCCTCTCTCTTTCCCCAAGGGTTGCAGACCCAGCCTCAGCCCAGCGCAGGCTGCTTCCCCTGCCCTACAGACAAAGGCAGCTGGTGGCAGCTTCTCCCCATAGGGTGTGGGGGGAGGAGATTACAGCCAGCTCAGCTGAGAGCAGCCTGGGGCCAAACCCTCCCTTTGCAGCTGGAGGGAGACTGGGAGGCGATGCTCCCTGGGGAGGGGGGAGCAGGGTAGGAAGATCTCTTACCTTCCCTCCAAGCAGTGGCTCCCTGGGAGCAGGGAACAGTTAGCTGGGGCTGGATTTTTGCACCCCCCCCCGCCAAATGTTGAGTGCAGCCCCTAAAGTTCCTGGGTTGATCCAGCCCTGGTGGTAGGTCATCAGTGCTTTTGAAAAATTAGGGTAATTCATTTGTTAAATAAATCTAGGTTTAAGAGCCTAATTTTAGGTTTGAAAAATCTTGGCCAACATAAATAGTAGTTGCTGTATATTCAGCATTTTTTTTTTCTCACCTTCAACATTTTCAATGGAAATCTGAGAGCCACATCATCCCTTTGGCAGGAGAAGTTTGAGTAAGGGGAAGAAATCCTATGTTCCACCTTTTGGGGTTTCTGTGTGGCCATCCTATGGAGGATAGATGATGTTTTGCAGAGGACGGCTGTATTGCCATGACCCCTCTTCCTGCCACATGGCCTCATGGCTGATTTAGGAATGTATACTCCCATGCACTCTTCCGTGCGCTCTGAGCAATGAATGCAGATTTCCCTTGCCCCTGGGAACCTGAGAGTGTAGAGAAAGAACTTATATAAAATAAGTTTGATATGGGGAGCTGTATTTTTCCCTTCACTTTTATGAATGTCGAATAAATCTTGTGATGAACTTCATGTGGGTCCACCTATGGGAAGACAGTTGTAGGATCAGGTATGATATTTGTGCCAAGATAACTTGAAATTTCATCAAGAGGGAGATGTGATCTGTAGTGTGAGGAAGCAGAAAAATTATTTTATAGACTAAATTACAAAAAGCCATTAGGTGCAAAACAGCACAAGGCTTACTAGAAGATTATTTTATTTGCTCAATGGACATAAAAATAGAAGAGAAATGGTTGCTTAGATTAAAATATTCTCTGTGATCTTCAACCACATGAGGATAATCTCTTACATATTCTGCATTTGAGCATCCACTGATCTCAGTGGGGACTGTGTGTGAAATAACAGAAGAATATACATTAAAGAGCCCTCTGTGATCTTAGCTGACATTTCCTGTTGTGGTGGTATTATCCAACATTTATAATGAGGTAGTTCCTAAAGGCCTCAAAGAGATGCAAAACAAAGGAATCCCAAGTAGGAATAGGAAAGTTATTTTACGTCTGTATTTGGCACAGATGCGACTGCTGCTGGAGTACTGTGGCCAGTTCTGGTGTTCAGTTCAAGAAGGATGTTGATAAATTGTAGAAGGTTTGGGGAACAACCACAAGAATGATTAAAAGATTAGAAAACATACCTTAGAGCTATATGCTCAAGGATATGCAGTTTAACAAAGAGAAAGTTAAGAGGTGACTCGATTATAGTCTACAAGTACCTGCATGGGGAACAAATATTTAATAATAGGCTCTTCAGTCGGCAGAGAGAGTTGAAGTTACACAAATTTAGACAGAAAATAAGATGTACAATTTTAACAAAGTGTAATTAGCCATGGGAATAATTTGTCAAGAGTTGTAGTGGATTCTCCATCATTACCATTTTAAAATCAAGATTGGATGTTTTTCCTTAAAAGATCCGCTCTGGGAATTATTTTGTGGGAGTTCTATGGCCTGTAGTATACAAGAGGTCAAACTAGATGATGACAGTGGTCCCTTCTGGCCTTGTAACTTCTGAATCTGTGAACCAATCCTGATTTCAAGAGAGGGATCTTGAATGCAGCAGTTCTGTAACATTGAGTAAAACTCAGTGAAAACAAAAGAGGGTGTCTATACTAGGATTACTGAGAGAGCACTTGAAGAGTTGGACAAAAGTAAGAAAATTCCTCTAAGTCTGGACGGGGGTTGGGGGGGTGAGGGAGGAGGGAGGAGGGATAAAGAGAGCTTTCTGCTGAGAATTTAAAATGTGGTCGATGATATAAATAATTAAGAGTAGAGCTAGTCAAATAACACAAATGGCTAGATTGTGCTGACATGATCTATTCTGTGGAAATGGTTGTGCGTAGCCCAACACAAAGAGAATTGTAGATCTAAACAGGCTTCCTGACTTGCTCCAAAGAGTAGTAATCCTTTGCCATGTAGTGGCTCAGTTACATTGGCTGCTGATTGGGGGTGGGGGTGAGCCTGAGCCATTGTTCTATCTCTATCCACACCAACTTCACTTGCTTTGGGGTGAGTGGGGATTAGTGGGTTCACAGTGCCTGTATACTTCTCTGCTTTCAGCTCCAAGGTCCAGAGATGCCATGAAGATTCATAAAGGGAGCCAAGAGACAGGGCCCTATTTCCCTCAAGCCTCTATGTGGACTGGACCCCTAGTGAATAAAGAATATTTTTATGACTAATCATGGAGACTATTGTGATTCCTGCTGGCTTATTTGTGAATCCTGAAAGTTTAATTAAATTTGTGCAAATGATCATTCATCCCAAAACTGATGACAGAGCATGGTCTTTGTTTGCTTAAATTAAAAGAAACACTTGTCTGCACTAAAAAGCAAACATTTAGATGAATTAGTGTCTGTCCTCTAACCGGGGGGTGGGGGTGGGAGAGAGGAGATTTAGTGATCTGCAAAATTATGAAATATATGATACTGAGTTCAGTTTATGTATACTCAGCACTGAAATAAAAAAATTAACTATTTTTAGGTTTGAAAAAAAAAACCCCTAATATGAATGTTTATTTTTATGGAGGTTCCAAAGAAAACAAATTGGTTTGCTTTGCAGGCAAAATGATGTGTTATAAAAATAAAACTGGTGGAAATTTTTAGGATTTTTTTGCAAAGGTTGTTTTTCAAAATTTCAAAAAATTGTTTTGCTATTTTTCAGCCCTCTTACAAAATAATCTTTTTGACTTTTTTTTTTAACCAACTCTATCAGAAGAATTAAAAAGAATGTGCTTACTCATCATTCGGATAAAAAGCCTATAAGAGGGGCAGTTACAAACTGGCTTCCAAGATAGCAAACCTTAAATTTTTAAATCTGAGAGTTGTCTGTTCATGGGAACTGTAACACACATACTCTGCTTTGTATGCAGAGAGACAGATGTTTGGACAGATTGAGACTTAGGGAAATCTGTTAAAGAGAAGCAGTACATGGTGCAGTAGTGGCTTTTTACCGACTATAGTTATTGTTGCTTCTTGTTACTTTGTTTCTTAATGTTTACATCAGAAAAATACCATTTTTATTTAAAGATGGATGGTCATTATCAGTGTTTGTGCAGCAGCACAGTAGGATATGTTTGTGCAGCTCTTGAGATGCAAATGATAGATTTGATCAACATCAATTGTTGTATGTTCTTGTGATCCTATATCATTTATTGTGCCTACCCCATTCAATAATTATTTTTGCATCTGAGGCAGTGTACATTCTTTTAATAGTTCTGGTAGATTTAGAAAAGTTTTTACTGTTCCACATCAGGCCCTCCTATAGGAGTTATATTTTAAAGCAGCTCATGTTAGGGCAAAAACTTGCATGACTTAAAAGAAAAAAATAGACACTAGTTGTTAAAGATATTTATTTTATGTTTATTTGTATACAACTTTTGTCCTTTCAGAAGCTTTCAAATATTTTCTTTGTTTTCATTCAGGATAGTTATAAAATAAATTAACAACATTTCTTACACTACAGAAATAGTAAGAAACCAAAGCAAACAACAAAAAACAAAAAGCAGACCAAAAGCCTCCAGCTTCTCCTACATCTTATTATGTTTATAGGAATCATGGTAATGACTTAATTCAGTGCCAGAAAAGAATTTAATCAATTTTAGTACCTTATATTGGAAGCAGGCCTCTACTAATAATATGGGAGTACAATAGAAACTCGATTTTACAGACACCAATATTACAAACAATGTTACAGAAACCATTCCTGACTTGGAAAAAATATTGCACCATGAAAGCGGTATGAACCAATTGACATTTCTTTATATTTTGATGCCTTCAATGCATTGCATTTGCAATGGTTTAAAGGACAAGAAGAAAGTGATGTGGTACATCACACTGAAAGTTATGCAATATACCTACTGTAATTTTTAAAAGTTCAATTTTATGAACTCCTCACTATCCAATTAGTTCATAAATATGGGTTCTGTTGTGTTCTGCAGGTCATTCATAACTTGTTTTTGGTAGTATGAACAGAAAATCAGACATTTGCTGTGATTGGCGCTATGAGATTTCTGTCCCGCATCCTTCAATAGGAATAAAGACTCTTGGGGACATTCTGAGTTGTTGATTAATGGGGGCTGCATGGCTATAATTTTATAACAGGAAATCTTTGAATACTGAGTTAATTGGAATCAAGTTCTAAAGTTCTGTGTTAGTCTGTTGCAGAAAAACAGAGTTGTCTGACGAAGTGGGATTTTCTCCCACGAAAACTCATGCGATAAATAAATCTGTTTAGTCTTTAAAAGTGCCACAGGACTCTCTCTGCTTTTGAGTTAATTGGAGTTACTGACCACCATCTTCCACACTTAAAGTCTAAATGAATGACATGATTTCAAAGCTCTGTCTGTTTGAATTTTATTCTGGGAAAGTAGAAAGCACACACTTCTTATTTTTTTTGTGGACAAACGACTCTGATAAAAATATTGCTGTTCATGAGCTTAAAATTGCTCAGATTACTAAGAAACACCTCTCTGTCATTGACTCCCTTTACCTCTATGTGGATCTACAGCAATGTATGTGAAAAATGGTTAACTTTTCAGCTGCTCTACAAATCTTGTTCCTGCTGCTAGTGACCCTAAGTAACACAGCAATATCTTAGCCACAAGGTGCAGAATGTCATCACTGATGCTGCAAGTTAGTTCTCACTTACTTGCAGGTCTATTTTTGAGTACTGTTTTGGTGTTATTTTTCTGGATGAGGATACCTAACAACATATAAGAATCTAGACAGTTTTTGATACCCTATTAACAGAGCAGTTAAGGCAGAAAATACTATGTTTTTCTTTCCTTTATAGTGCAAGCCCTTTCCCTCTCTCCATTGGCATTAAAAGTGATGTAATTAGCCAAAAATTACCATTTTAATAACATTTGGGTCCATTAATACAATTCAGATGCGTCAAAGCTTCTAAATCAACACTAAATAATCTGTTGTATATTAACTTTGTTAAACATAATACTTTTTACCATGTCTTTGTCATTTTGCCTGACAAATGTTATAGGACACCACTGGGTGTAAGTGATTAGCTAAGGAATTTACAGTTTTGTATGATTTCTGTGTTTATCATATTGTTGATTATCGTGTACAGTGATGTAATTTAATGGGGTCAAAATGCCATAATATCAACTGCAGCTGACACGTGATTACAGGAGAAGATGATTGTTTTAATAATCTCTTTGCCATATTCCATAGTTCCAAAGTAGACTCGTGCTATTCCTGTGCTATATTCTAAAAGCATGTGTACCTTTTCTTCTCAATCTTAAGTATGTCTGGTACAGGCCAAGACTAAATGATTAATGTAATTTCTCCAGAGTTCAGCTCACCATTTGCTGGTTCTATTATTATCTCACACTTCACCCCACCTTCTGACTCAGAAACCATCAAATGACAGTGTTAGAACAGGCCTGTCTGCCTCAGAACTGACTAGCAAGTGCTGTGGTGAACTCATGAACTGCCTTTTCATAGGATTTGTTTTGTTACTCACAAGAAAATGAACACGCTTTCCTAAATTTGCTCCCAGAGTTGCTGGCAATCCCAGGGCTGTGCCGGTTGATTTACATACTAGAAAGGTTGATTAAAAGATACAAGGTTAGAGACAGCTGCTTTGCCCCAAAGCAGTTCTATCACAGCATCTTTTAGTAGGTAGTCATTGCAGATTAAGGATTTTTCATGTCACCAAGGCCTTCAATTCACCACAGTAGAACAAATATTTTCTCTTGGGAGCCACCTGTGCTCCAGTAGTGTCAAGTTTAAAATGGATCAGTGAGCTGTGACTGGACAAAGCAGTGAGAAAGACAAAAATAAATAATAGAGATCAGAGTGAGAGTAAATGAAGCCTCCCAGGACAGAAGTCCTACAGAAACTTGCAACTCTCAAACACTTCAAAGGGATTTCAAGAGAGTGAAATAGTCTTTTTTTTTCAGGAAAAGGGATGTAGTCTTTTGTTGATTTATTATTTAGCTGTAGTCTGTATTCTGGGTAAAGGAGGAGGCAGACTGGTGGAAGACTTAATACTTTTGAGTCAAGCTCCAGTCTAGAGTTCATTAGAGATTTATTAGTCAGATTGCCTAGCAAAGGATGTATGCCAGATAATGCTAGACATGTAGACAGAGACACCTGCCAGGATTTCTGTTGACAGTGCTGCTTCAAGGGCCTAGGAGGTCCATTGCCATAGGTCAAAGTGGGAGTGGACCCATTATGGTCAATACAAGTTTTGAAGGATTCCTGTTCTGCACAGACCTTTCAAACTGGCTGATTAGCTTCCTGCAATTGTGCTTTGTAGTGGGGAGGTCTCCCTGCTCCAGCAGAAAGAGGTTAAAATCCTAGTGCAGAAGGGACAGCCAATGGGAGCAGGTGGCTGAGGGCCAATTGGGGCCTGGGAGCTGGTATGTAAGATGGGTGCAGCCCCTGCTCTGGGCAGTCTTGTTCTAGCTTATGGGAAGGAAGGAGGCTGTGGGCTGGGCTGCAGAGACAGGACCAAGGACAGCTCACTGTTGACTGCCATGTCTTGGATAGCCCAGACCCTGATAAAGAGTGAAAGGTACCTGGGTAAGGTGTGGTCGTGGCCCAGGGGACCTCAGTGCTGAGTATGGACTGAGTTGGGTGTTGAGGTGCAGCTCAGTTGGGGTGCATAGGGTCCCTGGGCCAGGGCTGGCTGAAGTGGGCAGTCCTGAGTCCCTTCTACCTCCCCCAGGTGGTGCAAGGACTAGTGATGTCCACTGAGGCAAAGTGGGCCAGCCTAGGACTGGACCGTACCCTGGAAGAGGGGGAACTGTGAGAACTCAGCCAGAGGGCTGAGGTCCTAGGACCAGACTCAGTACTAGAGTCCATAGAGGGATGGACTACTGGACGGAGCTGCTACTTGAGCAATTCCCCAGTTCCATCACCAGGAGGCACCCGTCTGGTTGGGCACATGCTGAGAACTGTTACACACTCAAATGGCTTGTTTTCCTACCAGGGTTTAGGAAGCTGCATGGTGGAGCCGCAGTGACCCAGCTGGCTCACAAGAGAGCTCAGCACCGGCAGATGAGCTCCACGGTGATCTGTTGCTGGTAGTGGTGGTGGTACTGAACTTCGGTTCTTGGAAGGCTGTCCATTAGGGCAATGTCCCTAAAGGAATGCCTATCTTGCTCGGTGGTGCAGCCACAGGAGCTGACTATATCCTTTTAATCAGTTCTGCTGTAATATGAGCAGCTCTGGGAGGAAGGAATTGTGACAGCTCTCACCGCCAGGTGTCCTGTGCTCCAATTCCCAGTTCTGCCCTGAAGCCTCTCAGGTTTGCTTGGAAATGTCTCAGATTCGGTAGAGGGAGGGAGCTTCAGCAGGAGCCAGTGTGTTAATCAGGGATGTTCTTTCTACTGTCTGTAGTATTATGAGAGAGAGATTCCATAATGCAATCAGTGTGTATGGGTTGGTCCAAAAAAACTAATAATTCATTCTGGCAATATTGGAAAGCATTTCAGATAACAATTGAGTATTATAATCAGTGTATACCATAGTGATGCTGCTAAGGTTGCATTACAACTTCTGTTTAAAGGTCAGCCTTTCCAAGTCCTCTGAAATATACATGCTTAGTCAAATTCCTTTGAAATTTGGTGTGCCTTAGGAAGTTGGAGGATAAGGTTGGTAAGCCAAACTTAGAGTTATTTGTGGTGGGGGTTGTGGAGATAAAAGCCTTGAGGAAAAAACAGTCATTTTCAAAAAGTTTCTAGGTTGGTGATTTTTTGTATGGTGGTAGAGATCAAACTATTGATGTGATGCGGGTGAAAATGGTCTCAATCTGTCAAGCGTTACCCAAGGTAGTGTTTGGAACTCACTATATCTCTGGGGATCAAAACTGAGATCAGTATTTAAGAACATATTGTTGTTTTTGCTTGGGTAGATGTGTAGTGTGGAAGGACTGCGTTGTGCATGCACCAATAAAAAACGAAGAAGTTTTTTAAGCAGCCACTTTTTAGTTACCTGTATAGTTTGTCCAGGTGCCAGTGCCATTTCCCCTAATGAATACCCTGTCACTGACGTTCTAGTCTGAGCCTTTGTAACCCTATGCAATAAAGATTTAATAATTCATGTTGCTTGCTACAAATTATCTGTTACAACCAGTGGGTTTTTTGGGGTTTTTTTTGTTTTGTTAAAAAAAAAAAGGTGCCAGTACTCAGCCCGGGACTTGCGGCCACAAGAAGTGGCAGGAGCTGGGCTGCATCACTGTGGAAAAAAAGGTGCCTGGTACTCAGTACCTGTTAGTACCATCACAAAAAAAGGTGCTGGTACTCACTATCCCTGAGTACCGTCACAAAAAAAGCCCTGCTTATAACATTTATTTTATGGGGAGGTTTACTGTGAACACAGCAAAATAGGCAGCAGGTGTTTCTTATATGGAGTGGAGAGGAGTTGGAGAGAAAGGACTTTGTGTGGGGCAGTGAGGACAGGGGGGACACGTAGAAGGGTTCTGACTGTGGAGGGGTTGGCAAATCTTGGATTGAGTGATTGTGAAAATATGTATTTTAGTAGTCCATGGGGAGTAGGGCTGTGTGGTTACTTCCGGATCTTGGGATAGATTAATATGGTGTTTCCAAAGATGCACATTGTAGAGATTTGGAACAGATAGCTCAGTACTTTGTTCACTGATAGAAAGCAATTGTGTGTGTTACCGGGGTTGCCAGTGTGTGGATACTAGGCAATTCCTAGATCATGAGGTTGCAAGTAGTTTGCAGGAGAGCAAGGAGTACACCATGACATAAGGATTGCAGTATACAATCTGATTTGAGTAGAGAGATGTGGCCTGCATTCGCATCATTGTTTGCCCGCTCTGCAGAGTCTAACTGGTGATTTAAGAGGTGGTGGCCTACCAGACCTTTTGATGAATGTGGCAGGGGCCATCTCTCCTTCCCCAGAATGAATGGCTTGTAAAAGGAGATGAAGTTGTACATTTCAGCAACAGTAGGATTGTCAGAATAAAGGTATTTTTATTAACTGGGCATATTTGGGGCATTACTGAAAAAGGGCAGAGTTAAGATTGCATGGGCAACTTTTACAGTGCATTTCCTGGTTTTTAGAAGGTTGAGTTTTGCTCTTATGAACATTCTGCAAGGGTATGACATTCCACCAAACAATCTTAACTCTGACTTAGCATAGTTTCTTTTTACATTACATTTACAGTAGGTTGCACCAAATGTTGTACTCTTCGTTATTTTCTCAGTGAAGTACTGTTACTCTTGTATTCCCAATTATACTTTTCCAGAGGGAAATCAAAAGCTCTCTACTTGTCAGTAGCCTAATATTTTACAGGTCATGCCTTCCTTTCCATTCCTCTTCCCTGCCTTTCATGCAGTAAGTGAAATACCCAGAATGATTGACCAAAGTAGTTGATCACAAAGGGGCCACTTCCTTATTACTCTAAACTGCTTTTTAAAAAATATATTGCAGGTATCTTTTGTATCTACAAATAAAAAGGGACATTTTCCATGGTCGTTTGCTGTGCTCTTTTTCTGATGCTGCCTACTTGGGTGCCTGTATTGTCCAAGGTAAGTGTAACCCACAGCACATTGTGAGTTATATCAGCATCTTGAGAATGGTATTCAGTATAAACAGCAAAGAGTTTAAAAGTGTGTTTCAGAATCAGTTTTTAAAAAAGCAATCCATTTATCCTTATGTTACTCTCTCTAAATCTTAACAAGTGCTTCAAAAATGGAGAAAGCATGAATACTTCAAAATTTGAAGAATCCAGCAACAAATTAGGACATGGAAAAAACAAAATGAATCCTGTTAGTTTTTAAATGAGGAAAATACAGTATTTTGTGTATGATACAGAGCTCTAGCTATAAAAGAGATCAATATTCTGTTGCTTTGCATTTTTTAGTATAAATATATTCAATTCCAAACAAACTAAACAAAAGATAAAAGTTTCTTGAATTCAGCGGCAGTGATTCAGATTGCATTTTTCCACCTTAATCAAAGGAGATCTGAGTGATAGTGGGACATTAGGGCAGAGGGAGACAAGTACATTACCATGGTGATGGTCTCAGTCTCTATGGTGACAGGAGTACCATCCTCATTTGCCTTTGCTCCCTGGTGGCCAATCAAAGTCAGTACAATCAGTCTTAAAACACTGCTGAGCACTATAAGATGTGGCCTGTTTGTGTTAACTAAGGAATGAGCGTGAGGGAAATAGGGTATGACAGTGACACTCCAGGAATGTTGGAGATGCCGGAAGATCCTGACACCAACTTAAAACTGCTGGAACAGGCTCTCCTGTGCTCAGGACCGTCCTTAGAGAAGGGCAGGGCCCAGGGCCAATCGTCCTGTGGGGGCCCTCGGGCCCACCCCAGCAGACCAGAATGGTGGCAGGGCAGCTGTGGGCCCCCAGCCCTGGAGGGAGCCCTGTTCAATGCCACAGGGGGGAGAGAGGCTGGGGACAGAGGACACCCTCTCTGTAGTGCTCCTCCACAGTGTTCAGTGCCCGCCCCTGGCTGGCTGGTCTGTCCCAGGGTGGCATGGGCCAGCATGTGGCCGAGGCTTTGCAGCGTCGGGGGGTGGGCTGCCCTGCCCCCTGGGATGGACTGGCTGGCTGGGGGGTGGGGTAGGGCGGGACAGGCACTGAACCCTGCAGAGAAGCAGCGCAGGGAGGGCAGCCTCTGGCCCATGGCCCCACCTCAGGGCTGAATGGGCAGCGGTGCGGGGCCCATCGAACTGCGGGACCCAGGGCGGTGGCCCTGCCTGTACTGGCCTGACTTTTAGGGCCAAATTTTGAGAAACATTGGAGGGTCACTTGCAAAATTTGGATATGCAACTGGATGCATATACTGGTGCAGGCAATTATAGGTTTGCACACACAATTTGCTAGTTAGATGTCTATCTGGAAATTTGTGCCCACAGATACCTGATGTATAGGCATGTATTTTTTGCAGTAATTTGACAGCAATAATGTGTTGCAAGTACTTCTTAAAATCCTGCCATCAGACTGGGGGACTCTAACAAGAACATTTCCTCTAGTTACTTTTACCCTAGTGCCTGGCCAATTCTTTACATATGCAACAAACACCAGGGAGAGGGTGGGCCTGTATAGAAAGAGTGTAGTATGGTGATGTAAAGGACAACTTTTTTACCTAAATGAAAGAGTGGTGACATAGCGTATAAGGAAAAAGACCTCAGTTGATTTCTCTTTTGAAATCATCTTTTAAAATGTTTCTAATATTTTTAAAATGACACTTCTTTCTCTTGTCCCTTATGCTGTTCCTAGTAAATACCTCAGTTTATTTACAATTTTGTTTTATGACTTGTCTTGGTTTTTTAATATTATCCATCACAATAATTCGTAAGCGATTAGCATGATCAACAGGAATGTATAAAGGTTTGGAACCAGAGGCTGTATTGTGGCTCCATATGGGGCAGTGTTCCTCATCTATATTCAAAGTTAAAATGAAGTCCAGAGCTTGATAGCAAAGGCCAACACGGCTAAAAATAGGTTCCTAATACTATGCTTCTAAATCCATATTTAGATATTTAATAAGTGAATGATTTTCAAAAGAGCTGAACACCCATCAACTCCTGTCAAAATCATTTGGCCTAATTCACTGTTGGCATAAACTGTTGCTAATCCATTAATGTTAGTAAATACAGCTTTTGTGCTTATGTATTAGGGCAGAATTAAACCCATTTAGTTGAATGTTGTTACACTGGAACTGGAGAGAGGAGAATCTAGTTCAGAGTGTTCGGTCTCTTTCATTAAATTGCTTGTCAACAGAGTGATGAAGGAAAGACTTTTGTTTTAATTATCTCCATTTTTTCAGAGCATGTTATCAACAAATAACAATTTTCAATTACTTTTCTAATTAATGAACTGCAACTTTGAAACTCATTTATTGGATGGGGAGGAGTTTGTGCTGCCATTCTAGTCGTACATGTTTCTCAAAGACTTGCAGAAACCTTACCAGATCATTTTGTAGCCTTAGTTTAATTATGAATACAGTAAACTTGTTTTCCTTTGGAAATATAATTTATTGCCCTCTTACTGAACTTGGCAACTTGCTGAATAACACGTGGAGGTTGATCTAGGATGAGACTTATGCATTCATTAACTTACTTTGTAATTTAACTCATTCTGTTGCTTTGCTTTGTTTTTTAACCTGTCCAGCTGAGCTTGGTGATTATGACCCTGAAGACCACACAGACAATTATATCAGTGACTTCAAGATTTTTCCCAAGCAATCACAGAAGCTGGAAAGGAAAATTGCTGAAATACATAAAAACGAATTCAGGTAATTTAGAGTGTTGCTTGTGAAAGAGGCAGTTACAAATTAGTGTGTGTCTGTTTGTATACCGTATGCATAAGCCTTTTTTTCCCTGTTTTTTTTTTTTTAAATTCTGAGGAATTTATCAATTTTTTGTCAAACATTTTTAAAAATGGGTGAAAAGTGTCGAAAATTAACATCAGAGTTTTCTAAGTGAGTAGCACATTAAATATTGGGGCTGGGAGGACAGAACAAAAATAACAGAGAACAGTAAAGAGTCTATATCTATTCCCTGTTTCAAAAATAAAGCAACTTTAAAAAGGAAAACAGTTGACTGTTGGTGACTTGTGCAGTTACACTTTATACAAGGGACTTCACAGTGTGAATTCCAAAAATCCTAAGGGCACAGGCTTGCAACAGTTTTTTCAGTGTGTCTCAGTGCTGCTCAGCTCCACTCCCTTCACTCTTCCTGGCCTGGGAGTAGGAGGGGACTCTGCCTGGCAGGTAAAGCAGATGGGAAAGATGAAGCAGATGGGGCTTTGTATTTTCTCTCTGGACAGCAACATGTCTTTGGACACCGCTGATTGCAATGGCTATGGAGGAGATGGGGGACAGGGGAGGAGTGGAGTTTCCAGTGCTAATGATGGCAGCAAGTGTGGAAGGAGGAGGGCCTGGCACTCATGGGGGGAAACCCAGTGGAGGAAGGAAGATGGGGAGAAGGGGGGCATGCAGCAGCGGGGGAGGGGTGCCCAATACATTGGGAGTGGGCGGGGAGGCGGGGGTGGTAGATAGGGGAAGGGCCAGGGTCTGATGGGGGCTGATACTTACAGCCTTCGTCTCCCTGCAGCCTGTCACTGCCATGGTTAATGGTCTCTGCAGGCCCCCTGGACATTTTGTTCCTTCACTAGAGAGCCACAGCTGCAGCCACGAATCAGCAGTTACTCTGCTTGGCACATGTGGGCTGAGGAGACTGGCAGGAAGTCTGAGTGGCCACAATGCTGGGTCCAGGGAGTTGAAGCAGATACAAAATCTGGGTAGAAATTGGCAAAATTTGAATTCTGGGTGTGACGCTGTCCGGATTTAGGGAACCATTTATGATATTATTTTGTATTAATATTTTATACTTGTTATAATCCATAGGAACTATGCCATGTTTGGTGTCAATAGAAAGGTAGTAATTTGTTGGGAATGATTATATAGTTTATATGTAGGAATTGTATTCATATTAGAAGTTAGGAATATGATTGTTATATCTATATTTCAACTTGTCTGAGTCTGGGGAAATTCCCCAGACTGAATGTCTACCCAGCCATTGTCCCCTTAATGGCCCATTAAGGAAGCTTCCAGGTACAATGGGCCCAGAGAGAAACCTGTTGAGCCACTAGGACTTGAACATGTGACTCAACCCCATTTTGATTGGAAGGAACTGCACACAGCATGGAGAAGGCCAGAGGGGATAAAAGGCAGCAGCCCCGACTCCATCTTGTTCTCAAGTCCCCAGTCTACAGCCAACACCCATCTCTGGAACTATTCCTCTGAGACTGGACAAAAGATCGAGGCCCACCCAGCTGCTGGGTGTTTACCAGAGGAACAAGCCTGAAAACTGCTTTATATGAACTTTAAATCATTTGTATGTATGTGATTCACTTTGACCCTTTAACATCTCTCATATTTTGCTTCTTTTCATTTTATATTAAACCTTTAGTTGTAGTTGCTAAAGGACTGGCTACCGGTGTGGTATTTCTGGTAAGATCCAAACCTATATTGTTCTGTGGGACGTGGCTGGCCCTTTGGGGTCAGGAGAACCTATATCTTTAAGGGACCGTGCGGCTAGGTGGGAGCCAGAGGAGCTGGAATGCAATAAAGGGGGCTGTTTCTATTTTGGGCAGATTTCTTGGTACCTGGTGTGGGGAACCAGAAGCCCATTTGCGACTGATAGGGAGACTGGTTTAAGTACTACCCATCAGTGTGTGGGGAGTTTGGCTCCCAGTTTTGCAGCTTGCCCTGATTTTTGCACATCCAAGAGGGTATCCCAGGAGGCCCCGGTCACATTGTACTGGGGAGCTTCATTAATGGGCCATTAAAGGGACAATGGCTGGGTAGACATAGACATGGGTTTTTCAAAACATGGGGATTCTTCAGAGTTTTTCAGAAAAAAAACAATAATGAGGGGTTCTAAATATGCCTAAGCTCTGGCTTCTCTCCCTTGCTTATCACATATATTCCATGCATACATGTTGTCAAATGTGTGTGATTCGGCAGAGCTGTGTCAATTTCAAAATATTAACAGGAACGCAAAACTCATCATTAAATCACCACTGACTGCTGGTGTGCTGCCAACTGGTACCATGGCAGGTGGTTTGCATGAAATGCATGCTCCGGAAAGTGGGCCTGGCTTACACTGTAAGGGCTGCTGCTGTAGATTTACGGAATTGTGTCTTTCACGTGATTCTGATTTTTAAATGAAAACGTGGTAGCCATGGAGCACCACTAGTATGGTCTGTTAAGTTGAACGCAGTGTCCTTTTGTTTGTATGTTTAGTTGGAATCATTACCTCTCTGTAATGCTATGATGTGTGTGCATGTGTATTTGCATTTGTGGATATGCGCACACATGCACACAGAGACAGAGAGCAATAAACATTATGGTGATTTCTATATAAATGTACTCAATCTTTTGGAAGGCTGAGGGAGATTATATTCAGAACCCCTTTCCTCCTTTTCTTCTGATCTTTAAATATCAGCCGACAGCAGACAAAATTAAAATACTTCTCTTAGTGTAGTAGAAGCTAAATATGCCCGCTGAGATGAAGCATTCTGTTTCTTTGGCGCAAGAGCACTGCTTTGTGCAAGTATGCCCCGTTCAGGACTGCTTAGGAATAACAAGACACAAGGGAGTGAGATATTACCTTTGAAACAACTTCAGTTGTTGAGAGAGGCAACTCGCGATCTGAAGATTTCTGTGCAAGTTTGAAAGCTTGTCTCTTTCACCAACAGAAGTTGGTCCAGTGACAGATATG
The DNA here is from genome assembly GCA_007922175.1 of Pelusios castaneus. Lineage (NCBI taxonomy): Eukaryota > Metazoa > Chordata > Testudines > Pelomedusidae > Pelusios > Pelusios castaneus. The sequence continues at coordinate 10,649,894 of ML685776.1, forward strand.
ACCTCACCTACCTCATCTTTCTAAATAAGCTGGGACCAGCATGGCTACAGCTGGGTGATATAGTCTCTTTCTATGCAAAAAGCGGGGGGTTGGGAGGGAATGAAAAAACCAAAAACCTGAGTAACTTTGAAACTGAAAATTTTCAAAGACTTTAGATCATTAAAGCCAGGGGCAGTCTTAGAGATTCTGCGGCAAAAGTCAAGGATGGTCCTCCCCACGCCACACGTGGGGTCCCATCCTTGACTTTTGCACCCCCCCACCTTTCTGGGGCCCCCGCTGGCTCCTCAGCCCCCCTCCCCACAACTGGGTCCCCAGCCCCTGCAGAGGCGATGCAGGGCCCCTCCCGCTGCAGGGCCCTGGGCAGATGCCTGCACTGCTCACCCACTAAGACTGCCTGTGATTAAAGCTTTAAATAATTGTTTTGTTACACCTTCAACACAGCCTCAGTGCCAGCACAGCAATAGCAGGACAGCAAGTAAAAAACTGTTACACCTCTGTGCAAGGAACTCTGCCAGCATTATCATGTTTCCCTGCTTTTTTCCCTCCTGCCCATTTTGTATCACTTTTGTCAAATCCGTAGTTTAAATGACATAAAGATAATAAGAGTGAAGCATTCTAGCTAGAATCACGTTCAACTTTTAAACTAAAACAATTTCCAAAGAAAAGCCAAAATTTCTCTATTTTTCAATAAATATTGATTTGATTTTAAAACCTCTCATCCAAACGATGTCTTTTAGATTCCCAAAGGCACAAGACTTTTATTTATTTTAATGATAAAAGGTTATTAAAGGAAAGAATTTGGTCAAAACTCTTGTGCAAGAACAGGATACTCCTTTAAGCAGATTGCAGATAAATAAAGAGGGAAGAATCACTAATTAATTTAGTGCATCTTGTTTTCAAACTTTCTTCTGTAGACTTGTTTACCAATGTTGTTTTACGTTTGTTTTAGGCCCTGACTTTCACTGGGACATAGCTTGGCCTCCAGTTGTACTTATACAACCCAGTGTGCATCCATTTGCTCGGCACTAATGCCTGCAGAGAGGTGATAGAGTCCATCACATGTGCACACAAATATAATATGTGTGCCCGAAACACCTCACCTGCCTGTTTTGTCTGTCTGATCTAGCTTAATCCATTCAAGTTCCAATGCTGGAAATATAAATGCATAGATGTGTGCATTTGCACAAGTGGGGAGGCTAGAATCAAGCCTGTAGTGGGCATAGGTTCTATTATAGAATATGTTGAAACTAGATTGGAGAAGTGCAACATTCAATTTTTATTATGCTGTCGTATTCTTAGTAATGAAAACTTGTATACTATGACAAATAATCAGAAGAGCCATTAAGTGTGAAGGTTTTTTATATATTGTTGATGTATCTTATTAGCATGTCTTTCACTTAATAGGCTCTATAAAACTCAGATTCCTGATTTGTTCCTTTGATAAGAATAATAAGCAGATAACTAGTGAATCAGGACTTCGTCAGTCAACCAGTACTTACAAAAACTGTGAAAATGAGTTACCAAGGTTTTGTAAGAAAGTCAGTTGAATGATGTATTTGGTAACTGTGGCAAACTATCAGTTCCACTGTGGTGGGTCTTGCGCTTTCCTAGGGCTAGTGGGTCAGGGTGGCTCCAGTCACCTTAATTTCACCCCTTGAGGTGCCCCCATTGGTATCACTCTTGGGGGTTTGGGACCCAGGCCTGCCCTTTTCTCTGGGTCCCAGCCCAGGGACCCTGATGTGCAGCTATGCACTGCTGACAGAGTCCCAGTTTCACAGTTCTTTCCCCGGGGCTGTTTTCCCCCTCCTCTGCCCCTTGGGGTTTTGGCATCCAGTCCCCCTTATGTTGGGTTTCCCTTCTCAGCTCTCTGTCTCTGCCTGTATTCCTCTTCTCCATCTCAGTTCCCTTCTGTAAGTTCCTTGGCACAGTTCACCTTCTGTTTGGAGCAGGGTGGCTTTTATTAAGCACCTGGCTGCTTCTTAATTGCTCTCAGGTGCTCCCAATTACCCTGCAGTAACCCTAGCTAGCCACTAGGATACAAAGCCTTCAGCATTCTGGAGCTTTTACATCTCCCCTCTTCTACTTTGCGACCGTTCTGATCCCTTCTCCGATCACGCCTCTGGGCAGAGTTCCTCTGGGCAGCATCCGCCGGCTCCCTTGACACCTTCCGGGAGCAGTGGGCGCTGTCTGGGGTTCTCTGCTCGGTGTCCCCCTCAGAATCCCTTGTTTTAGCCCTTTGACCCTCACACCCATCCCTGTTTTTCATTAGCTGTGCCCCGTAACCAGTTGGACCCAGGCCTAGTGCCACCTCCCCTCAGGCAGGGGGAGGAGTTTTAGCAGTGGGTGGGCTTGTGCCCGCCCACTACCCAGTTACCAAATAGGTCTACTCTGTGACTGCCAGCTGGCCTTGATATCTCACATAATATAAATGGTAGAGAAACCTTTGGGCCTGATTCTGTTCTCACTAATTTTGACACGTGTGTTGGTGACCTGACCTATGTGAGTGCCCCTGGCTGCATCTGGGTATCTGTCACTGGGTAACTCGAGGGGGTGGAAGGCCATGAGTGTGATTCTATGACTTCAGAGGAGTATTCTTGATTTTCACTGGTGAAAGTGAATCCAGCTCTGTTTTCATTGCAAGTCTAAATGAGTTAATAAAAATCAGGACTCTTACTTCTGCAGAATGTTGTTGCATCACCAGTCTGCTGTTGCTTGGAATAAACTGCTTCCTCACTAAATCCCATCTCATTATTCTCATGGCCCATTAACTGGGTACATCTTTTCTGCTACCCTAGTGCATGATGGAAATATTTGTCTCCTGATGGGACCGTGAAAACAATAAAGGAAATGCCTGGGAAGTAGATGATAGTGCACACTGGCAGCTACAAATGACTTGGTGACTCATTGAGAAGGCTTGTTCTAATTAATTAGAAAAGATGTACAATGCGCTGCTCCTGTCTCTCCCTCTCTTTATGTGGTAGTGAAAACATTGTCAGGTTTTTATCAAAATGTGACCTTTCAAATGACCATTCTTTGAACCTGACTTCACAAATTGAATCTGATAGGGAGGTGGTGACAGGCAGAGACACATGACAGCTTTATAGAGCTGTGATTAATTGTCTTGTGAATTTTAATTAATGGTTGTCCACCTCAGTAAAGCAGGGGGGAGGGGTACTGTAACAATCTAATCGAGCCTTACCAGGGGCTAAATTGAAGCCTGTCCTGATACCCTGATCACAACAGATATTCCTGTTTTCTTGTCATCACAAATAAAGGCTCTTCAGAAACCCAGCAAACCTATGAGAGAGAGAGAGGAGCTGTTTTTGTAACTTGGTACTAGAAGCAAAGTAGATATTGGAAGCTTTAAGAGGCATTAGGCATTAGCAGGCCTTGGTGAATCGTTCTTAAAATAAATCATAGCTGTTTAATCTCCAGCTGTCTGAATTGAATATGTAGCCCTCTCGTATTTCTGAGCATTCATTGTACATGGTGAAGGACAAGCAAACAGGGTGACCCTTAGGAGCCTTATGATTTAAAAGACTCAGGACTCCCTTTTAGGGTTTGATCCTGTAGGATTCTGAGTACCGATGCAAGGTATTAAGTATCCTCAACTCCTGCTGAAGTAGATGGGAATTGAGGGGCTCAGCTTCTTGCAGGATTGAGTCCATTGTCAGGTTTTACCCCGGCTGGTAGAGCAATGTGGAGCAGAGATGCTGGTAGATGTGACTTCTGGTCCTGGATTCGTACAGGGGTGATCAGATGTCCTGATTTTATAGGGACAGTCCCTATATTTGGGGCTTTTTCTTCTATAGGTGCTTATTATCCAGTACCCCCATTCTGATTTTTTCCACTTGCTATCTGATCACCAGCCAAGGTTGGTGAGCCCGGTGACATGCTCCAGAGCATACTTGGCTGCTGCTCCTAAAAAAATCTGGAGAGGGGGGACATTTTGCATAGAAAAAACACCTTTCTCTTAAAACTCCTTCCATTAAAGCCAGGCTAACAGTTGCCCTTAGTTTTAAAAAAATGAACCTTCCTCTCCCTTTGTTTTGTTTTTTTTTTCCCCCAAAGTTCTGTGGATTTCTGACTTCTCTCTTTCTTTTGTCTTTACAGTGCTCTTTATGATGATGATTGATAAGTGGAAAAATGAATAATATTTTTAGACCAGTAAGATTAAAAACAAAACAAAACAACAAAAACTTGTGCCAGGGCATGAGTAAATTTTTATATCTTGTTTGTACATGATATATTACAGTAGGGTCTTCTCTTTACATGTTCACAAAAAGGGCAGATTGAAAGTTGCAAAGAGAAACTCAACTATGAATTTATTGCCCTTTTTTGTTCAAACAAAACCTGAACCTGAAGATTTGGTTTTTTGTAATTAACATTGCAATAAGCATTGAAACCCTTATGGTTTGGAAGCACATAAAGGGACAGTTTGTGGAGCTGGCTTCACTGCAGGGGCAGGGAATCTATAGCAGGAGGAGCAGTGCTAATAAATACACATAGACCTTTCTGATTCAGGAATGCGCTTAATTCCATCCTTGTTCAGAACAGCACGAAAGGAAATGCTTAACTTTGAGCACGTTTAAGTGCTCTCCTGAATAGAGATGTCTTCTTGAATCAAGGCCTGAAAGAAGAAATAGTGTTGATAAATCTAACAATATTTTAATGAAATATAATTGCAGTGCTCTGTTTTTAAAAATGAACCTGTGATTATTTTTTTTTTAAACACACTTGGCTAATTTGCTGTGTCTTTGTAAAGTCCTATTATATCTGATGTTGAGATGGGATAAAAATAAACATGGAAAGATTTATTTCTTATTAAATGCTGAACAATGGGATGAAATTGTCTCCAAGTGTATATCCTGAGGATTTCAATCTGCATATCCTAACTCAAGCAAGCAGGCATTGCTTATGGATGAAGGAAGGGCCATGAGTTGTACAAGATCAAGACCTTTCTCTCAGATCAGATGTAGTATGTGGATAACAGTTGAATTTCACAAATTACACACTATGACTCATACACAAGTTTCATTTCATAATTATTTTAATTTCATTATTTGTATACAAATTTCAAAATACTTGATAATTCTAATATTGCCTTCAACAAGGAGCCCTGGCATTGAAGTAAGGTCAAATAGCAGTACAATATGCCAGATGTTATAAGGGAGAAACAGATGCATTTCGTTGATGAAACATAAGGCATTCCTGATTAAGTTAATATATATTTATATCCATACTACACAGGCAGGTCTTCATAGCACTGTAGCTTGACAATTCCTGTTATAAGACCTTGTTTGCCAAACTTAAATTATTTGAGTTCAAATTTTCTATGCTGGGTGCCTGTCTAAGGCTGTATTTATTTTAGAGAACTTCAGCCAAACTGGTCCGGCCATTTGAGAGAATAAGACAGCACATTCATGACCACGTGGCAAAATACAGGTGACAGAAACTATGAGGTATAGATGATAGTAGAGGCTAGATAAGCAGCAAGTGTCATTGTCTCTCATTTGTTTAGTAAATTAATAAAACTAGAGTTTTTCAGTTTAACATTTTTATTAAAGTTCAAACGAAAAGACAACATCTATGCATTTCTTTTGAATTAAGATACTTAGGCATGCTGATGCATCCGGTGCCAAAAAACTGTTGCCCATGCAGCACCATGCCTCACAAATTGCCACTCAATGAGTGCCATAACTTGCTCAGCTGCATCATCAGCTTAGAGGGAACATTGCTGAGTACCATCACAATAAAAAAGGTGCCAGTACTCAGTACCCCTGAGTACCATCACAAAAAAGCCCTGTATATTACGATATGGTTTTGAATAACATGATCACATTTTCCACATATTCCCTGCCTCATTCACGGCACAGAATGTACTTCCTCTGGGATGAATCTGGGATGTGTACTGAAGGAGACTATCTGTTGCAGAAGTTGGAAGGGGTGTAGTGAATGAAGCAGAGGATTGCAGGAAGAGAAGGGATATGGAGTGGGAACAGAGGTTAGAGTGTGGGCAGAGCCTCTGAAGGAAGAAGCAGAGTGGGGACAAGGCTTTTAAGTGCTTGCCTCTGCAACCCTGTTAATCCTTTTGTCACAGGTTTTGTGTGTAATATGTATATAGATGCATATATTCTTGCAAGGATAGGTACAATCTGTTTTCCTTCCATTGCAGAGGTAGGGAAGAAGCACTGTATAATACAGATTTGAGCTACTCTAGATAAGAACTATATTCATGGAACACTGGACATTGAAGTGAAGAATAAGATTAAACCATGCCTACCTAATATCCTCTTCCCACCTACCCCCCTAAAAGTGAGTGGCAGAGGAAAGGGGAAAATATGGAATACTGTTTATATGATTATCTTAATCAAAGTTGTTATAATATTTTCATGAACTTGGGTGACAGTTCCTTCTGCACAAACTTGTCATCAGAGCCTTCAATTTTTTCTGTGTTTGGCCATATTGGAATAAATATAAAATAATGCTCTATCAAATTATTCTTTTAATGTACCATAAAATACAATCTGCATTTACCTTCAGGAAGTATTTGGTATCAAGTATTTGGTGATTCTCTCTTCTTGAAGTTGTCAAGGCCTTAACATGTTATCAGTGGTTAAAGTATAATTTGACGGGCCCCGGAACCCTCCTAATCTCTGGGCCCCCTTCCCATATTGTCCGGGCCCCCTTCATGCATGTGCGGACCCCAGCCCAGGTAGGCATTTGCAACCACTTCTCAGTACCATTTGCATCGGTTATCGCCCCATAAAAATATTTATAATTTTATATGGCATTTATGTCTTTATCACAAACTAGCAAACACTGCATAACACAATAAGTATTGTGATCTTTGTATTCCCGATATGCACATTTCACTTCATTAAATGCAATGTAAAACTTGGAACACAAAAATTTTAAGTCACTTTCACCAAATTCCAGTGACAGCTCTGTAGTGAAACGTGATGGGTCAAGTGCTTCAACAGCATTGCTTAGATGTTTTTCTGAGTTTGGTGACAATCTAGCATTCATACAGTCCACTAAGGCCTGGTAAAACAGATATTTAGAAATTTCAATTTGCTTGCCAGCATTCACAGGCATGTTTACACATACACCTTTAAAGGAACCTGCAGCAATCGACTCACAAGCCTCTTGGTAGAATTCTGAATCACATTATCTGCAAGCTATAAACACCTGAACTTGTCTCCTTTTTCAACTTACTTGCTGTAGCTAATATTACATCAGATTTTTGCAACACCAAGGACAGGTCTGCAAGTTCCTCCAGAGCACCGAGCATGAGACCCAAGTTTTTAACAAAAACTGGATTCTCTAGGTTTTTTTGCCATGCCAGCAAATTTTGCTTTATCTTTCCCTTCTAGTGAGAAATCAGTTAATTTTTTCAAGAAGTGGCTATGGGGGGCTGCATATGACTGCGAAACAGCTCGTACTGTGTGGCAGCTAGAGGCAACCCAACATACATGAAGTACACATCCAGTTCTAATAAGCTGGACTTCCAGACCACTCTCAGTCAGCCAACTCTCTCAAGCACTTCCGTGACTCACTGTACAGAGCATACATTGAATCCACGAATGATTTAAAGTGATTAACTTCACTGCAGCATTTGATAGCATCAGCCACGGCCAAATCCAGCCAGTGATTAAAACAATGCCAACTTATCAAAAGTGGAAATCGTGTTTTTAATTTTGCAGCAAACACCAACCTTACGCTGGGACTGGGGAGGAGGCGGGCTGGGCCAGGCCCCCCAGCACAGGGCCCCCCAGGGGAACCCACCCCACACCCCCAGTTCTCCTTAGGGACCCCGAAGCTGAGTCCTGTCTGGCCCGGGCACTCCCCGAGCCCCCAGGTCCTGCTCCATGGGCCCCCCCATTGCCCGGCAGCTCCCTGGTCTCGGCTCCCCAGCCCCAGCTCCGGGACCCTCCCAGTTCCCACCTCCCAACCCTCCAAGTCCCCATCGGCTCCCTGGCCCCAGCTCTGAGACCCTCTCGGTTCCCAACCCCTGACTGGCTCTGTGGCCCCCGACCCTCCCGGTCCCCAGCCCCCTTTCCATGATCCCCCCCCCAGTTCCCCATCGCCTCCCCAGCCCGTCTGGCCCCCACCAGTTCCCCAGCCTGCCCAGCCTTCCTGCTCCCAGCATTCCTAGTCCCAGCTCTCCAGCCCTCCTCCCCTGCCTGGCCCCCCCAACTTACCTGGCTAGAGAGCTGCTGCAGGGATGTCTGGAGTCGCGCTGGCCAGGAGGCTGCTCCCACCCTGAACACACTCTTTTGGAGCATGCTCAGGGCGGGAGATTTGAAACCTCCCCAGCTCGGCCAGTGGAGCATGCATTCTATCGGAGTTTTCTGGTTTCTTGGGCCCCGGAAAGCTGGCCCTCCAAATTTTTGGGCCCTGGAATGGCGTTCCTGTGTGTTCCGGCGTACTTTAACCCCTGCATGTTATATTGAGAATCTGTATTGTTTTTGGTTAATATTTGGTTTCAGTGAATGTCACTCTTCTTTATTTTGCTAATAGAAGACTTCTTCTTTTCCATGTATGAAATATCTGAAAAGGTCATGTTTCTCTGAACCATAGTAATGAATCTTTAGTCTTACCCTCTATTTTAAGCTTTTTAAATTATTTTTCATGCATTCCCATCATCAGTCAGTAATAACTGTTCTTTCTTTCTCAGACTATCCCTTTTCAGTGCCCTGTATCCAATACCCTGAAGCTCTCAGACCCAGCGTCTCCTCTATCAGACGAACAACAAAACATTTAATTCCCCTTTTTCTCTATTGCTGTAGTTCCTTCTGTAGTCGCTTAACCAAACTGTATGTTTTCCATTATGTAACTTGCTTGGACTAAGGTCATAGTTGTTACTGGCCTAACTACAGATGCATCTCTTACTGTTTGACTTTATGCACCATCTTTTACAGAGGAAAAAATATGCCAGATCAAAATGGTGTTTCCATGGCTGATATAATATTTGCATTCAAATCAAATGACAGACCAATAATACTAAACATCACAAATGTTTTTACTGGAATCAAAATGATTTCTCTCAGTTCAAAGACACGAAATCCTTTTAAACCCATAGAGTATATCATATGATTTTCTAATGGAAGATTTGCCGTTTTGATAACAGTCCAATAGCTGCTGACAGTCAGCCAGAATTCCGTGAGATGTGCCATGAAAAGAACTGAGACGTCTAGGGTTGTGATCCTTAGATTTCCTTTTCAAGACTGTAGTGGTCTGGAACATGATTTGCTGGTTTGATTAGAAAGTAAACAAGCATGAATACAAAATGGGCAAGACTGCCTAGGAAGGAGTACTGCGGAAAGGGATCTGGGTGTCATAGTGGATCACAAGCTAAATATGAGTCAACAGTAACACTGTTGCAAAAAAAGCAAACACCATTCTGGGATGTATTAAGAGTAGTATCGTAAGAAAGACATGAGAAGTAATTCTTCCGCTCTACTCTGCCCTGATTAGGCTTCAGCTGGAGTATTGTGTGGACAAACTGGAGAAAGTCCAGAGAAGAGCGACACGAATGATTAAAGGTCTGGAACACTTGACTTATGAGGGAAGAGTGAAGGAGCTGGGTTTGTTTAGTCTGGAAAAGAGGAGACTGAGAGGGGACATAACCATTTTCAAGTACCTAAAAGGTTGTTATGAGGAGGAGGGAGAAAAAATTGTTCTTAATTGCTGATGACAGGAGAAGAAGCAATGGGCTTAAATTACGACAAGGGAGGTTTAGGTTGGACATTAGGAAAAGATTCCTAACTGTCAGGGTGATTAACTGCAATAAGTTGCCTAGGCAGGTTGAGGAATCTCCATCATTGGAAGTTTTTAAGAGCAGGTTAGACAAGCACCTGTCAGGGTTGGTTTAAGAGGGTACTTGGTCCTGCCATGAGTGCAGGGGACTGGACTTGATGACCTCTCATGGTCCCTTCCTGTTTCTATCATTCTATGAATGTCAATAACTGAAAATGAAGGTTGTCTGTTACACCAGCGGCTTATTAATAATCTGTTTTTCTGTTTCTCATATTAAATGTTTGTTTATATATTTATTTTATTACCCTAACTCCTAGTCATGGACCAGACCCCATTGTGCTAGGTGTTCTATAAATATAGAACAAAATGATCATTCTGACCCAGAGAACTTATAGTCTAAGTGTAAGACAAGAGACAACAGACATGTGAACAACACTGAAGTATAGTCAACTTAAATGTATTAATGCATCTTTTGATCAATTTCATAATTTATATACTCAAACTGTATTAATTACCAAACTTGCATTCTGCTTGTCTGAATTATTCCTGCACTTTCAACTGGCTTAAGTATATTTTACTACTAAATGTTATGTACATTCATCCTGATTTTGCAAGGCAGATGCCCCTAGCTCCAATAGTCTCAGACATTTCTATGCTTAATGATGGCATGTCTTATGAAAACAGCTATTTTGGTGGTAGTTTTTGTTTGTTGTTTTGTTTTTTACTTGGACACATTTAAATCTGAAAACTGTTGAAATAAGTGGTTCATATTTAGAGATGGCTGAACTTCAGTGGTAGATGAAGTGATCTTTGTATTTAGTTTGTGCATCGTTTTGTTTGTAAAGCATGTTTATATCCTTTGGGATGGAAATAAATATATTATTGTAAAGATCTTTCCCTTTAATGCTGAAAATTCTTTCTACTGCTGCATTATCCAAGCTGTTTTGCTACTGCCCAGGCTATGTTACCATAGCAATACCACACAGTTATCAGAAATGTCTGATAGAGAATGCATTTACATTCTTATCATTGTACTCAATATGCCTCTTCTACTATAGACTTCATATAGGGTATGGGGGAATAAACATCAACATCAGTAACGCCCACAACATCTTTAGAATGCATTTAAACGAATACTGAAAATATATGGAAAGTTTAGAAAAACAAACAAACTCACTCTTCTTTCTGTTCATTCATTATACCACTCTGGATTAGTGAGCTTCCAATTTATTCTTGAAAGACATGGGCAGATGATTGTTTGCAGTCTTGTGATAGCTGTGTTGGTCTCAATACTTAGGCAGATGAGTCTATATGAAGAGAGAAATTTTACTGTCAAGAGGTTGTGAGCAGAGCGCTTCAACAGACGAACCTCAATCGAAGGATGTTGGCTTGTCCAGTTTTAAAGGAGGCAGTCATTTGTCCAGTAAAACTGCTTTGCTAGTCTGCCTTCTTTGAATCCCTCCTATACAGCTTGGGAGCCAGTGTAGGTTAACCTCAGAGACCTAGTCCAGCCAAAAAATATCTGTACCATTTCAAGTCCTGTAATTAGAATTGGTCAGAAAATGTTTCTTTTTTCTATAAAATCTTTTGCCAAAAATGAAAAAAAATATATTTGCCATAATTTTTCTACAAATCCTTTTTTAATTGAAAACCAGAAAATGGAGTATTTTTTCAGCAACTAAAGCCAACAACTCCAAAGAATTTGGTAGTTTGTCCCTGACGTAATAAATACATCACACAGAGAATCCTATATAAAATATCAGTAAATCCACATAAACTTAAAGAAAATTAAAATGTTTTGAGTTCTGATAAAAGATGCCACATGTGATCTAGCATGTAATGCAGTAGAGAACATTTCAGAGATGGAGGTGCTTCATAGGCTATGTCTATACTGACGGCGGCAGATTCGGTCTGTTAAGACGTGCTCAATCAAACATGGAACCGAAGCTCTAACTCCAGCCCCGTAACTGGAGTAGAGCTATGCCGACTGGACGCCATTGCCAGTCGGCTTAGCTCAGTGTGTAAGGGGTAGTTAGGAAGTCGTCGGGAGATACACAAGGTATTTTAGGTACCTTGCGTATCTCCTATCGACTGCTGCCGAAATGTGCAGCAAGTATAGACTAGAATGTTCCTGTCTTTTTGAGATTATAACAGAGGATGGTCAACATCAGTAATCCTGAGTAAAAAGGAATCTCTAAAGGGACTCATTCTATGTTATTTAAAGCTTTATCTCCTTAGAGGGCTAGCAGCTTCTACTGACTTTAGTGGAAATTGAGGATGCTTAGCGTTTCTGAATATTAGATCATCACATGCATGCTTTGTAAGTCTTTGAGTTGCTTTTAACCTGTCCACAGGTTAGATCTAAATGTTGAGCAATGTCTTTAAGGAACATAGTATATAAGTTTTCAGTGGCAGGTGGCTCCAAGTGATACAGAAATAATTACAAAACCATAAATAATAATAACTCTTAAATAATACTTTGCACTGATTGAACTCAAAGCATTTTAGAAATGATATAAGTATCATTATCTCCATTTCACAGATGGAGTAACTGAAGTACAGAGAATGGAGGTGACTTGTTCAAGGTCATTCAGCAGGCCAGTGGCGGGAAATAAATCTGACCAGAGTTTTCGTTTTGTGTATTTCATGGTTCCCTAAAAACAAATACACTGTAAATTATTTTAAAAAACAAGCGATCAATTATCCTGTTAGGTGCACCTTCAGCTCTTTGCTTGCAGCGAAGGATGTTCTCTGCTTCTTCCAGGATAAGGCACCAAATGATAGTGAATCAAGGAATAAAAGGATTTTAGAAGTCAATTAATATGAACAGCCAGAAAAGAAACAGCAAATAGCATCAGTGGCATCACCCTTAATCCATGTCTCTGGAAAGTGCTTCCCATTCAGCTACATAACTCTCTGGCCTCTAAAGAGCTTCTGAGCCAGAGGTGCATGTGGAAGTAAACAGTGAGTTTGTACATTCTCTAATATGTATTTCTTATTAGCTTAAGAGAAAGTAGGAGACCACCGTGACTGTGAACTGCTCAGTTTTTCAGTTGGACTGTCTCTTCTTCAAAGCTGGAGCTTTGAAATGGATAGATTCCTATGGGATAGTCTCAGAGTATATGCAGAATAAATCATTAACTCATAGTTTATCTCAGTTGTAGAGTTCTGAATTCAAATTAGAAATGCATTTTCTCATTTTGTATTGCAGGCTAAACAGTTTTTCTGCACAAAACAATATTAGTCCTTATTTCTGAGTGCACAGATCTGGCTTTCTGATATGGAAACTGATAATTTAAAATGGCTGAAATTTCAGAAGACGTAATTTATTTAGGATTCTCTTTCATGATCAATACATTATATATGTCTGCACACGTCAGTTTTACTGGAAATACAATAATTGCATACCCAGCTTTCCTGACTGAAGTGAAATATAAACCATGGGAACACTTAGTTATGTTACCTGTTTTGCAGGTTAAAGGACATTAATTGGAGGATTTACCCCAGATGAAAGGACTTTGTCTCTGTGTGAGGCAGTCTTAAGCAGAATGTAGATAGGCTCCTTACATGGATCAAAAGTGGCAACTAATGTTAAGGCAGCAATCAATCTGCAGCTTGCCCTCATGTTAGGATTTGATATAGGTAATTTATTTTGAAAGAACTGATCTCCTACCATAGTTACAGATGAAAAGGGTCTATTAGATTTTCAAGGTTAGGTTTGGTTCATTTACATGCTGTTGCTTTGACAGCATAGACATGGTCAAATGTTTTATGTGCCTTCATGATGTTCTCCCCTAAGCCAATTCTGGTTTGTTATGCAGTAGGATGCCTGTGAAGGACCTGTGTCTATTGATGCCATTCAGACATCATGTTTTGGACTTCTTGGGGTCTTTTGTAACCTCTTTTCACTGGGTCAAAGTCAAAGACCTTTCTCACAAGGAAGCTGGTAGGTATGAAGAACAGATAACCATACCATCGTAGAGAGTGTTGGGCAACTATCTGAGAGTATCTATGTAGTTAGGAAGTAGCTCTCTTCATTCAACTTGAATTCATGTCATTTGAGTGTTGTTCAACTACTTCTTAGTCTTGAAAGTGAACAGGCATAGTTCACTTAACCATCACTATATATCCTTAGCATCAGCTCTCTGATTATCTATCAAGGTGTTTGATTTAAGATGTCTTTGATGAATACCCTGATTGTCAAAGGCTGTAGCGGGGGGGGGGGGGGGCACTGATAATTGTTTTTGCTGTCTCTGTCTTTTTCTCATCCTTGAGCTCTAGCTGTTTTCAGATTTTGTATTGTTTTCATCTTTCTGTCTGGGAACGGATCTCCGTGTCCTTGCTATGTTTTTCTTAAAGGCTCCCATATTCTGCAGCTGGGAGGAGTTCCTTTCTAACCTATCAGAAACTGCATTTGATTTCTGTAACACGAACTAGAATCTATAAGAGTGGTTGTTACTACGTCACGGGTTGGAGACTTCCTTTGTTCTCTCCCCATGAGCGCTCCTGTATTCTGCTTTCAGTAAAGGCTTGCTAATCACACTTAAGTGACTTGAGTTTTATTTATAGAGATTTTTCTTTGAGATGATAGTGATGATGACAGTTTGCAGCGGGGCTTCAAATTCTTTCTTGACGCTGACCATGTTATTGACAACAGAGACAAACAGATGAAATCACTGACAATTTTGAGTGAGTGATTGCCCATTAAGATGCTAAAACCCACAGCATGTTTGAAATCACCAACTGGAAGAATGGTATGCTTGAATTTTCAGGCATTCTCCATAAGCTGGCACTTTGTGACGATTTGCTCTGCTGTGGAATGGCTGGGAGTAAAGCCCAACAATTGTTGTAGCCTTTTGCTTCTAAAGATATCAATGACTCAGGCCAATAAGTCAGGAGGACAAACTTCCCTTGGGATGGACAGAATAACACTACAGTAGTTACAACATTCTTGTTTACTGCCTTTACATTCCAAAGCAATAAAATAATACCTTTTTACCAGTTGGATGGGACTGATTGGACTGCAGTGTCTGCAGCTGCAAAACAGTAGCTGGTTTGGCACTTTTTAACAGTTCTGCAGGAATTCCACAGATTCCTGCCACCTTATTTCCCGCAACATTCTTTATATCTCTGTGTATTTTGTATCAGCTTGTACAGAGCAGGTCATCTCAGCAGCGGCCTTAATATCAGGCTCCAGAGAAATTGGTGGGGCACTTAGCAGCTGACTGAAATGGTCACTCCAGCTTGCCGTGCACTTCACTTCTGTAGTGATTAGCTGACCAGAACGGGAGTAAACAGTGCCGAGAGAATAACCTCCCTCATCAGTGAGGTCACACAAGTGTTTGTTTAAGGAAGCGATGTCGTTCCTGGCAAAAGTTTCCTTGACTGCAGTGACATTAACTTCCAGAGAAGCTTTGTGGTCAATGTGTATCGCTTTATTAGGAGTGCTATTTAGTTTATGATATATCATGATGTTATCTTCAAAAGAGTCTTGCAGTGCTGTTCAATGGTGGTGAAGATATTTATGGCGATTCAGAGGTTCTTGGGTTTTTTTCAGGGACCAGTGAAGGCCACAGCATTATTAGTTATTTGAGATCTTAAATTTAGCCAGATGGTTTGAGCATTCGTGGACTCTGCCAGAGTCTCAAACCTGTACAGGATTTCAACACTGTCATAGTCTTAAATGCTGTGATTTTTAGATTAGATGATTGGGTCACCAAAATCTGAATGATCACTTTTCCAGAGCTTTTTAGTCTAAGAAGGAAATTTGCAAAGGCTAATTTGTGGTTGTGTTACTGAGCTTGGCAGACTAATGAACTCTGCAACTCTGATGGACAATTTCCAATAATGAGAGATAACGTAATCAGTCATAGTCTGTGTTTGACCATCAGTATTTCACTAAGTAAACTGGTGAATATGCTTCCTCAGAAACTACGTGTTCATAATGACAAGTTAATAAGAAACACACAATTGTAAAAGACATCCATCATTGTCATTTAAGGTATCTGGAGTAACCAGTCCAATAACATTTGTGCATTGTCCACTCTAATTATCAACACTAGCATTAAAGTTGCCGATGTCATGTTTTCAGATAGTTGAGAGATCTCAGTTGATTGTAGAACTCCATCTTGTCTTCATTAGAAGGTTCACTGGTTTGTGTGCAGCAAAGAATAATTGTCCATCTTCCATGCTTACACTGGAGCTGTGCTTTACATAGGCCACTGGAGTTTGTTCACATAACAAGATTGATTTGCATATCTGACATATAAAGAGGAGCCCTACTCCTTCCTTTCTTGTATGCTGTGCACCCAGTCACGTGAGATTGCAGTCCCCTGGTCTTTCCTCATGGCAATCTTTACAGTTGGTTTCAGTGAGGTCAATGATTGACATCTTTAACCTGGACATTTCTCTGATGAGCAGCTTCTTTTGAGCCTTCCTTATTCAGGGTGAACTCATTCTATGTTCTAATATATGAAAGACCCCTATTTCTGAGATTAATTTTTATAGGTTGTCAATCAAGTTGATCTGTGGCAAGTAGAGTCAATTACCAAGGGCTGGGTATAATTCTCCCTGATAGTAAACAAAGTTTTTTAAAAATTTGATACTGCACTTGATTTTAAAAAAACATTTCTATATTTTGCACTTTTATGTTCTTATTTTAATATTTTGTGAAGCAGCTGTTTTGAGTTATGTCTGTAATTAATTAAGACCAAACCTCTCACCTGTTGTATTTTGAGTACATCATGTAACGTGACATACATAAAGATAATTGAATCTGGCGAGCTCTCCCCTTTATGTTGGACAAGGAGGGCATTTTATCTTAGTTTTTGGAATTCCAGACTTTATTATTAAAAAAACCTCTCTTTTAGAAAGTAAAAAAAAGCTAGCTTTCAAAATTTCTGCTACTCCAAAGCCTGCCAATCTGTAAGAGTGTATTTTATCTTCCTACCAACAAAGGGAGATAGGAAATCAATGCATTTTTTGAGGTCCATCTCCAATAAAACACCAGTCTGAATAAGCAACCGAACCCCCCCCCCCCCATTTTATTTTATTTTATTTTTGTTTGTTTGTATGATTCAAACAACATATTTAGGTCAATTTATGTCATGTAGTCTGCCAAGTATACATGGCAAAATCTCGTAGAATTTGTAAGATTCATTAACAATGTGGTGTGGTTCATTATTTCTGCTTGGTTTGTACTTTAATAGAGCTGGTCAAAAAGAGGTAATTGGGTCTTCTGAAAAAAATTCTGAAAAAAAAGAACATTATTTTGTTTAAAATTTTCCAAGAGGTATTTCAGTGTGGCTAAACAAATGGAGGACACGTGTTCATTTCAGTTTTCTTTGCTTTTTCCACTGTTTACTCTTGTTTTCTACTGGAAAAATTTGGGGAAAGGGGAAAAGGGAAGAAATGTCGTGTTTTTCCTACCTCTATAAACTGAAAACTTTGATTTGAAACAAAATGAAAATATTTGTTTCAGTTTATTATTATTATTATTATTAGATTAGTTTTGAAGGAAACCAAAATTTCTCATTTCTTTTAAAAATCTATTTTTTATCAGGAAAAATGCAATGAAGCTTTTGACTAGCTTTCTTTTCTCATTCTCTATTGAGTTAGTGTTTTGCATTGCACTGATGTAGATTATAAGGGCCATACCTGGAAAGGAAGTAGTGAGCTAGTAAGAGAGGTAATGTGCTCCAGGGGAGTCAGAGTACTGGACTGGAACTCAGGAGATTTAGGCTCTGTTACTCTCTCACCTGTTGGCTCTGTGGCCTTGGGCAAGTCACCTCACCTCCCATGCTTTTAAAGGAGAGCCATCAACATAATTTCTTTAGACTTTTGTGGATGAAAAACGGCAAAGAGATAGAAGATAAAGCATAGAAACAAATGTGGGTTTTTATTATGGTATGCAAACAACAGCAGGGTGCAGCGATACTCTGTACTAGGTCTGATGTTGATTTGAAAAGTGAGGTGAACTGTGACACAGCAAAATTTTCAGATGACAAAGTTGTTTAGGTTAGTCACTCCTAGAAGAGACTGAGGAACTTCAGAGAAGACCTATGCAAGACATGTGAACACTACTGCTGGGAGCACAGTGGGAGATGCAGTTCACTGTTTTGTAAATGCAGAGTCATGCACGTTGAAGGGAAACATTTGAAGTACTCTGACACCTTACAGGGTTCTAAACTAACCCTACCACCTCAGAAACGGGACGTGGACATCACTATGGGCAGCTCAATGAAGTTCTAGCTTTAACATACAGCTGTGGTCAAAGCAAACTAGATATTAGGATGCCACAAAGAGCTTTGTCTCTCAGATCACCACCCAGGAGGTCAGACTAGGTGATTGTACTAGTCCCTTCTGACCTTAAAGTCTATGAGTCAATACATCTAATTGAAAATACTGGCATTCTACAGTGTTTTTAAAATGGCCCCTTGCAATGGTTTATAATGGAAGCTGACAATGGAGGAGTTAAAAGGAACCAGTAAAACTTTCTTTGGGGTTGAGACTTCATGTTTCAGGTTTTAGTGAATATTTGTGGATCACTCCCCAAAAATAGGGGTCTACCATGGAAACACAGAAAAATTTTAAACTATGGTGACGGAAACAGGCTCCTCTATAATTAGGCATGTGTCTCTGTATTCTGTGTAATATGAATGCCCTGCTGATATCCTGAGCAGGAAGGAATGTATCTTAATCTGGACAATCCTTTTAAATGAGTTTGGGAGGGGGTGTGTGGAAAAAACAAATGCCGAGTTTTAGTTCATGGTAAAACTAGACTTGTGCATACATCAAAAGATAAATCTTTAATGGATTCTTGATAACCCTGATTAACTGCACCGATCACTGGAGTCCTGGCGGTATGCAAAAAGCATCAAGACTTAATCTGAAAAGATTAGGCATTAGGGCATAGCGGCAGCAGAAATCACATGAAAGGTCTTCTAGCTTCTTTATTGGAAATGTTATCTGGTGGAAATTGTGCATGTATTAGTGGGGCTCTTCTTTCTTTGTCTGGCTTTTATGACTGTAGCCTACTGAACTGAACTGAACCGAAGTATACCTTTTCCCTGTGTTTTTGTTAAACTGTTGTGTTTGCCTTGTGTAATTTCAGGGGACAGAGTCCAGCTATTGCTGAATTTAATTTACTGTTGAAAGCACACTCTCTGGAAACCTATGGTGTTGATCCCCATCCTTGCAAGGTGAGAGTTCAGGTATTTTAATAAAGGATTACCTTACAAGTTAATAAAACCATCAGATTCAATGAATTAGTCCCATTTTTATCCTGCCATGTGTACTAAAACATTTCTAAAAGCGCCTCCCCAGAAAGTGTCAAAGAGATGTTACAGCTTTGTAAAAAGTTGATTGACAAAAACCAATGTATCAGTTCCAGAAGTACTGCCTTGCATAGGCAGCATTTCAGAGTATGACACTTCTGGCATGCTGTCAGTATGAGAAGATTTTTTTGGGGGGTCCGGGCAGGTCACAAGTATTGTAATTTCATCCTAACCCTGTGAACAACTTGTAGTGTTATGCAGTCTTCTCACAGGAGAGTTATGGCTCATAACTGCTTCTAGTCAACAGAAATCGATAGCCTAAATAAACATACTCAGTAGAGTTTGTTTTGCTAAATGTATTGAGGCAAATGCTTTGATAACTGATAATTTCTTTTATTATTGGGAGAGTTTTGAATAGCAGTTTTATGTTCTCCAATCATATATAGTACATTTAATTCCTGACAAACTATGCACTGTCGTTAAACAAATATCTAGATGGAAATTACTTCACATTTTCCAAGAATTTCAGTAATACTGTGTTACTATTATCCAGAAGCCACAATCAGTTGCTAGGACTTCTAGGTAGACATTTCAAATGCAAGTGTTTCATTTGCAGCTGCAAAATATATAAACCGTAACACAAACAGGAAATTGCATATACAAAAGAATGAATTGGACGTATATTTATGTATTCAACTTCCTAGTCCACTATTTTACTATTCTGTATTTTTTTTACAAAGGTGCTTTTGATTATACCCACTAGTTGTCTTGTGTACAAATGAAGCTCACCATTTTATCTGCATTTTGGTGATGGCGCTTTGCATTTATAATTTGCTTTTAAGGTTGCCTGTTTTATGCTGTTCTGATTGTTACTTTACATTGTTATATTTCAACAATACTGCATCCCACATGGTTTTATGGGGGCAAATTAAGGATTTATCAATCCCATGCACACATTCAGCAATTTACAGTGCTCACCGTAAAACAGTCAGCTGTGACTGTGTCTGTGTTATTGCAGGTATTTCTAGTCTGAGTTAAATATGAAGCCTGATCCAAAGCCCATTGAAGTCAAGGAAAAGCCTCCCTCTTCCTTCAAAGAGCTTTGGATGAGAACCATACTGCATTATTTCAGATGTCATTGCATGATAATTACAGACTTTTTAACAGAAACCACAGTAGGGTTCTTTGAAACTGTCCCCACTATGTTTTTGCTTTTACCTTCCACAGGAAGTTTAAAACCTCTAATATTCTTTGATTGCCTAATGATTTGAAATAAAGTATATAGAATAGTGAAACAGATTATGCCAGGCATCCTGAGAGTTTGGAAATAGGGATAGGAAAGCGGGTTAGTGTAAAACACAAACTGACTTGAACTTTTGCTTAGAAACTTGAATCCAACCTTCTTTTGTGAAATTAAAAAAGCTTGATTTACTGGTTTAACCACATATTGTTGCACTTCTGGTTTCCATCAAAACTGGAAATAGCTGAATACAGAAAAAAAGGGTATGTTGGGTTAGGGTTAGGGTTAGTTAGATCATGCTTGGATGATATCTTGAAGTACTGGAAATCGCATGAAAGAGCTTGTTACTATGAATTTCAAGGCTGAAGCACATCAGATGAAAATACCAAATCTGGGCCAAATTATGAATTCCTTGGTCATATTGGTGAACATTTTGGTAAAAAACTGGACTATTTATGTAAGTATGTATTCATGGAAATGGATAACCCTTTAAGTTCTACATATATGCCAATATCTACATATGAAGAAGAACAAAGCATAAGACAGTTCTATCCAATCAAACAGTAAGTAAAAAACAAGACCTTTTGTTGCTGAGGATTGAACTTAGATGTTGAGGAAAGTTTAGTTGACAGATAAGACTTGTCCTAAAAGGAAAAACGCAGATACCATCTATGATGGCAGTGGACTAAGAATTTATGCCATTAACAACAAATGTTCTGTATATTGGAAAAAATATGAAACAAATAGCTTTCATTTGTGTTTGTCTGTTTTATTTGAAGGATTCAACTGGGACAACTACTTTTTTAGGATTCACAGCTACGGGCTTTGTAGTTTTCCAGGGAAATAAAAGAATTCATTTGTTAAAATGGTAAGCATATCAACTGTAATTAGATTATTATATACATTTCTTTTAAATGTGTTTTCTCTTACAGGTGGAATGTTTAAGATTCACTACTTTGCTCTTTCACAGTTTATTTTTCTAAGGATTTTTAGATGACAAATGAAAAAAGCAATTGATGGTCTCATTATCCTTCTTTCTGGAAGATATTCTACATGACAAACTTGGACAAGTCAGATGAATTGACAGAGATGCTCAGAATTGAATAACTGATATTGGAGGTCACCAATGTGGTGCAGGGGTGCCTAGAGAAGCATACACAGTTCCTACCATATGATGTTTGGCTCTTGCATGTATTAGCTCTTCCTCATTCAAATATACAAAGGAAAATGGGAACTTTTTAAAAAAAGTGCTTTTTAAGGTTGGAGGTAGGAGGTGTGATTTTTTTATATGTTTATAAATGATCATTCCCGTACAGATTTCTAGATATAGGTAGATTTGGCTCCTGTGCGTTTTCTTTCTTAAGGTAACTTGCTTCATATCTCAAGGATTTCAGAGCTGTAGAGCACATCTGGAGCTATCACAACATTAGTGAAGACAGATTGAAGCTCTCTGGTCAGCATTTCCAATCTTTTCAATAAATCTTCAGCTTTTCAGTAGCCGATAGAATAATTTTAGTCAGAAATATTAGTATGCTCTACTTAACTTTTATCTTAAATAGCTCTGCTAAGCAAAATGGATTATGCAGAAGGTCAATGGTCAACTTCTATACTAGGCCACTGCTCTGATTAGCATTATCAGTAGTTATCATAGTTATATTTGATGTGGGATAAGCCCAGGTGTAAAGGCTAATTTCCCTTTACAATACTGTGTTGTTGTAAGAGAATTAATGTTGCTCCCAAGGGGCAGATGTGGGAATCTCTTGTTGGAGCCCAGTCCCATCCCTTCCAGTAGTCTTGGAGCAAACCTTCGTACTTCAATTTGTTGACAAATTTGCTGCAGAACAAGACTAAGAGAAAGAATGCTAGAGGAAGGGAGTGATGCAAAAATCTTCAGCATTTTATACCATCACCATTTGTTCCCGGGCAAAATATTTTATTCATCTAACTCATGCTATTATCAGCATTCAGTTCCAGCTCCCCAGTCATCTACACTACAGAACCTCTTCCCCCAAATAAATTTAATTGCTAATTAAAGCAACCCCACTCAAAATAAGCACCTTCATTACAAGATGAAACCAAACCAATGCCACCCCAGAAACTAATACTCGACTGTTCCTCATACCAATTTAATTGCAAAACTCGCTCCTCCCCCACCACCTATCCACACCATTAGAAGCCTGGAAGTACAGAGTAGACGAGCACTGGGAGAGTTTTCATTGTCTCCTCAGACATCTCCCCCACCCCCAAAAGTCTGAGTGGGCAGTTCAAGAAGCCAGAACAATTGCTGAACAGATGACAGGAACAACTGCCTCTGACCTAGATGACTCTTCACATGACCTAGACTGTCACTTAGAAGGGAATGGAATAGAGTTTTGGCTGATTGCCATTCCCCAGAAGGCAGAGTATAGGGAAGAGCAGCCATACAAATGAGGATTTCTCTATAGACTCTTGTTTTTTCCCTGCAGAGTTATTGAAACATCTAAAAAATCCATATAGCTGGCCAGCTTGAAATCTCCCAGTGTCCTAAAATCGGTGTAGCCATTTCTATGTATTTCTCCCTAAACTGCAATCAAATGAAAGCATTCTTAGGGGGGTGGCTACAGTTAAAGCTGGGATGTGGCTACAATACAGGGTGGGCTGGTGATCTTCAACTTGCATATTAATCTCTGGGGTCATTTCTGTTTGTGTCATTTATAACATCCCTGAATATGTACTGGTATATGCCAAAGGCCAAATGGCTGCTGTGTAATTTCTATGGTTGAAGGGAACAAATCAATGACTTAAAGCCACCTTTACCTACCTACTGAGTTATATGCCAAGCAAAAATCAGCCACATTTGGAGAACTGGTCTTTGGCAATGTTTTTTCACCTCTTTCCCATCAAGAAACCTGAAGAATTTGCCCTCTTGGAGATCTCTGCATGTTTGCTTCATGCACTGTTACTTAAACAGGTCCAGAGGATAATGTGAAGTGGTTGCAGAAAAGAAAAACCTTTTTTTAGTGTTGCGCTACTGGAAGGGAAGGTATATGCGATGAGATTATGTATGCTGCTTCTTTCTTAAGTGTGATTTTAATTACCTAGCCTTGATTTTCAGAAATGCTGAGTACCTGTGTATCCCATTGACTTTAACTGGAGTCGTAAGTGCTCTGTACCTCCAAAAATCAGGCACATGATGTATAAATTCAAGTACAAGTAGTATCCCGTTTGATATCCTCTTGCTTCAAGATTTTACTGATTCTGTTCAGACTTCTCAACAGATTTAAGTTTTGAAGACAAATACGTTCCATTAGCACATTAAGAAACATCATTCTGATGGATGTAACGTATGATGTGTAAGGTATTTGTTCTGAGTATCTTAAGGAAGGTCTTGTAAAAAAAGGGGGGGGGGAGGGGAGCAGAATGCATCATTATACTGCATGGTGCTGCGTAGGTTAGGCAAAATAAATAAAGTATTCAGTGGCCCTTCTGTTTTGGTGATACTGCTTGGCTTGTTGTTAAACATGACTTGTTTAGCCATCACCTCCCTCTCATTTGACTAAACCGAGTATTCTTTCACAGAGTTCTTGTACCTAATTTCTTCAAACTTTTTCAAAATGCATTATGTTGTGCTCCTCTGAAGAGTTTTGAGGGACAGAAGGGAGATAAGGGCTTCTTGACCTAGACTGATACAATTATAGTAACCATTTGATTTCTTTCCTTCAGGCATCTTCCCTTTTCATTGTGCACTGGCAAAATGTGCTAATCTGAAATAAATAGATAGGTCAAAAAGGGAAAAAAAAGAAGCAAAATAATAGCTTTAGCAGAGAGTGTCAGTTAAAATGTCTTGTTTAAATAATCATCAATCCTTTGCCTAATAATAATAAAATATGTTTATAATTAAAATGCAGTACCTGTCAGAAAGATTTTTCTTTGTAGCACATTCCTCTTCACTTCTAGGGTCTCTTCAGTGCCAAGCGTCTGCTTGCTAAAGTCTTAGAAATGTTTATGAGAAATTATAGTAATTCCATTACAGGTTGATTCATTTAATATTTTATCATGCGATTCAATGAAAATACATAAACTAGAAGAGGAGGCAGGTTATTGCACTACTGATATGTCATTTTAGATAAACTGGTTTAAATCTTGATTGTCACACAGTAAAATAGATGTTTGGTCTCATTGCGTCCAGTATTTCCAATAAAATACTCACCCAATTTGGTCTATTATGCCCTATTTTTAAGTGCTTAGATATGAGTGACATCAATGCATAAATAAATAGATAGACAAATAGATGGGATTTTGCTGGTGAGAAGTGCGAGATGCATTTGGAGCACCTTCTGTGGAAACTTCCATACTTTTCTATTCAGCATCTGGCTCCTACAGGTGTCACCTGTTCCTCGTTTTCAGTGCCAATGGGTTTTCAGTGGGTTTCAAGATTTTAAAAATGAGAAAAATTCTGAAGTATGAATATAAGTTTATTTCCACTTCTCACCATTCCATTTCTCTTTCCTCCCTGGCCCAAATGAACTCTTTAAAGGTTTACAAAAATGTGGAAAGCGTAACACTGGAAGTCTATATTCTCTCCTCTGAATAAAATTAGTGTATTATTTACTTTTATACTATGGATTTTACACTATTTATCAAGACTGCAGTATTGATGATATAATAGTATTTTATTCTACATTTGTGAATCCATTAAATTTTCACAAAAATGCACATCACTTTTGTTCACTGTAATTTTTTCCTTTACTTAAGTTTTTTTTCTTTTTAGGGCTGATGTCTGTAAATTGAAATTTGAAGGGAAGACATTTTATGTGCTTGGAGCTCAGAAAGAGGTTGGATATTATTTTTTATGCTAAATTTGTACATGAGATTAAGATTTAACTAAAAAAAATCTACAAATGTATTTTAACTTTAATTTTAAAAGAGGTCTTTTTAATGGACAGTTTGACAAATGAATGACTGCACTTCATGTATTGTAGATTTTGTGAAAAATAAAAATGAATGTGGATCTTTTTGTTGTTTTAAAGAATAGGTATCTAATTGGCAAAGATATTGGAGCTGACAATACCTATTCGGTTTATCTAATCCAACTGCCATACAGAGCAGGGATTTTTTTTCCTACAATTTGTTTCCTAGCATTTATCAAATCTAGCTTTAAGGGTCAAATTATCTAAATTTGGGAGTTGCAGCAGCATAAAATGAAAGTAATGCACAGGAGTGTCGGGCTTCTGGCTTGTATGAATAAATTTTCAAGTGGGCTGTTACAGGATGGACTGAGTTTTTTAACAGGGATCTGGTCCAGGCACTTGTGCTTCATTAATAGCCTGACTGTGGGGCCTGACAGAGGGCAAGTAGTCTCTAAAAAAAGGGAGGAATGGGAAACAGAGAGAGGATGCTGTATTGGAGACCGCAGAAGGTCTTCAGTGAGCAGAAGGCTCCTGTAGTGATTCTGAGAAACCAAGGCCTTGTACACACTACAAAGTTATTGCGCGATAAAGCCCTTTAATGCGCAATAACAAACAGAGCGTACACACACAACTTACAGTTATTCCGCGTTAAGTCCCTTCTTTTTGCGCAAAATGTAAACCACCTAAACGAGCGTGGTTGCTGCTAACGCGGAATAGTTGTTGCGCGATTGCCAGTGTGTGTACGCTTATCGCGCAATGTGAATATAACGGAAATGGCCCACAATTCAAATTCCATCCCTTCTGCACTTCCGCCTGTACTCTATCGTCGTGACGTCATTTTTCCCGACCTCCTCCTCTGTCCCGCGAATTTTTGAATTCACCACTCTCCCTTCTGCCTCGCTGTTCGGTGCTGCTGCCTCTGTGTGCTTCGCTCGCAATGTCGTCGCGCCGCAGCAAACGAGCTCCAGCCTGGACAGCAGCAGAGGTGATGGACTTGATCGGCATCTGGGGAGAGTCCGCCGTGCAGTCACAGTTACGTGGCAGCCGGAGGAATTTTGACATTTTCGGTCAAATATCCAAAGCCATGACCGAAAAGGGGTACGAGCGAGACACCCTGCAGTGCCGGGCAAAGGTGAAGGAGCTGCGGATAACATTTCACAGAGCCAGAGAGGCTAACCGGCGCTCTGGCTCCGCGCCAGCAACGTGCAAGTACTATAAGGAGCTGGAGGCGATCCTGGGCGGCGATCCCACAACCACCCCGAACTGCACGGTAGACACCTCGGAGACTGCACCCCAAACAGAGAAGGAAGCAGAAGGCGACGAGGCAATTGTGGACGAGGAATCAGAAGAAGAAGACTACGAGGACGGAGAGAACGGAGCCACTGACCCGGGGAGCCAGGAGTTATTTTCCACCCAGCCAGAAACAAGCTCCACTGATTCCTTCTCCACGCCTACCCAGGAATCATCAGAAGGCAGCTCTGGTAAGTCCCGTTCGCAATGTCCTCTATTCTAGGTGCTACAGCTCAGCGTAGACATGGTTTTTTTGCAAGGGGTTTTTGTTTTCGGTGTCCTCAGTTCTGTTCCTTACAGAACTGTAAAGGTGTTACTAGCATTACTTAAAAAGGTCATCGATGTATGCCTCGATTTCCAAGTAGTCGTTCCCTTTCAACTCACTGAACGCGTCATCCAAATATTTCCAGAGTCTTCTCTTGAGATTACATGGTAGAGCATTCCTTTGCACTCCACCATTCAGGGACACTCTTCCTTTCAGACTCGCAAGCACTCCTGCGGGCAACATTGCTGCGCACAGTCCTGCAGCGTAAGGTCCCGGCTTGAAGTCGGCAACATGAAGGAGATGCATTCTCGCTTGCAGAGGCACTCTAAGCAGTGTGAGATCTGCCTCTATTTCAGCCATCTCGGGCACGGGATCAGAACTTGGTGTGGCAATAGTCAACTCTCCGTTGTACTAGCTCTGCAACCCGTACCAAGCTTTGGGAAATCTGTTACCGCCCCCCCATAGGTCCCCTCTTGTGTATTGAAGGAATGTGTGGGGAGAACAACATCATTTGCTCCTGACCGTGGCGAGAACAATAGCGGCATTCTACATTTTTCATATCTGAACAGGAATGACCTTCGGTGGACAGTCTACAGCTGCAGCTGAGCGTCTGAGGAGGATAAGGCGGAGGCCTCGCAGGAGCAAGGAAGACGTCTTCCAGGAGCTCATGCAGTTCCATGAGGCTTCTGCGAGGGAGACAAGGCAATGGAGGAGGCAGTGCAGGCAGGACAGGAGACAGAGCAGTGCGAGGAGAGAGCAGCAGAAGGATGCCCTGATAGGCATCATGCAGGAGCAGACCAACCTCCTCAAGACCATGGTCGGTCTGCTACAGGCTCGCACCCCCCATCATCAGCCTCATATGCCTTTCAGTGCATCCACGCCACATTCCCCCCCCAGACAGTTTTTAGACCACCATGGACATCCATGGTGTAACCCTAACAGAACCCCTCCCCCAACATATGTAGTTGAGTCCCGCACCTACACCCACCTTTAGTCCCTACTCCCCTCAAACCCGAGTTTTGATCAATGTTAATTAAATAAAGTTGAATCCTTGTTAAACTTAATCAGACTTTCTTTATTTGTTTCATTAATTTTACATTAACGGTTTTTGATTCAATGAATGTTTACAGGGGAAAAACACAAAATTTCTAAAGCTTAATTTTTAACAGTTGAAACATATAGGAAATGGTTAGTAACTATATTCAAAGGTACAATTTTAACCAACAGTACTAAAATGGGTTTTTAACGCATCCCTTATGCGAACTGCCCTTAGCTGCGCCCCCCGGATACCCCTCGTGTCTGGTTGCTGGTAGGCATTTTCCAGACGTTGTGCCTCAGTGGTCCAAGAGTTCCTGAATCTCTCCCCCCGGCTTTCACATATATTGTGAAGAACACAGCAAGCCGAAATAACTAATGGGATCCTGTCCTCGTGGAGATCTAGCCTGCCATACAGCGCTCTCCAGCGCGCTTTTAAACGGCCAAAGGCACACTCCACAACCATTCTGCATCTACTTAACCGGTAATTGAAACGCTCCTTGTCAGGATCCAACTTCCCGGTGTACGGCTTCATGAGCCATGGCATCAGTGGGTAGGCGGGGTCCCCAAGTATCACCACTGGCATCTCTACACCGCCCACAATTATTTTCTCGTCTGGAAAAAATGTGCCAGCATGTAGCCTTCTGAATAGTCCAGAGTTTCTAAAGATGCGTGCATCGTGCACCTTTCCAGACCAGCCAGCATTAATGTCCATAAAGCGACCACGGTGGTCCACCAGTGCCTGTAGAACCATCGAAAAGTATCCTTTCCTGTTGATGTATTCAGAGGCAAGGTGGTCGGGAGCGAGAATAGGGATGTGAGTCCCATCTATTGCACCCCCACAGTTCGGGAAGCCCAACTCATTAAATCCTGCGATGATCTCCCTCACGTTTCCCGGGGTCACCATCCTCCTGAGCAGAATACGGTTGATGGCTCTGCATACTTGTGACAGTGCCACTCCAACGGTCGAGCGTCCAACCCCAAACTGGTTTGCGACCGAGCGGTAGCAGTCTGGAGTCGCCAGTTTCCAAAGTGCGATAGCCACACGCTTCTCCACGGTCATGGCGGGTCTCATCCTCGTGTCCTTGCATCGAAGGGCAGGGGCAAGCTCCTGGCATAGCTCCATAAATGTGGCTTTCCGCATTCTAAAGTTCTGTTGCCACTGATCATCATCCCACAGCTGAAGGACGATTCGTTCCCACCAGTCTGTGCTCGTCTGCCGGGACCAAACACGGCGGTTCAGGCTGTGTTGCTGGTCCGCGAAACTGATCAGAATGTCCGTTTGGTTTTCAATGCTGTCATCATCCGAGACCGAGTCATCCGTGTCATGCTCCGAATCATAGCCAAAGGCAAACCGCAACAGAATCTGGGCTGTGTTCACAATGCTGAAGGCAGCATTCAAGATCACAGCTGAATCCATGTCGATTCTGAAAAGGCAGTGCCGAGAAGAAGGTTGCTTCAATTTGAAATTCGCGCTCGTTGCTATTGGCAACCGCTGGGTAGCGTCAGTAGCGGAATGCACCACGGGAGATGATACTGGGGACTCTGGGATACGTACCCACAATCCCCTTCGCTTTCCTGGAGGACTGCGCTCAGAAGGGGGGGGGCTTTGTTCCGTTAGAGCAAGCATAGTGTGTACGCGATCTCGCGCAACAACAGCCACGGGAGAATTAATGCGGAAGAGGATTATTGCGCGTTAAAAATGGTAGTGTGTACATAGCCCAAGGGAGTAGCAGAAGGGTTTGCCTGCTGATGTCTACAGTGGAATAAAAGACCTGTGACCTGGCCATGGCTGGCCCCGGGTCAGCTGACTTGTGCTCATGTGGCTCCGGCTGCTAAGATAGCTATGTCAACACTCGGTCTTGGGCTGGAGCCCTGGCTCTGGACCCAATCCCCTTGTCTCAGAGATCGGGCTCTAGCCTGAAGCCAAATGTCTAAACAGCAGTTTTACAGCTCACAGCCCATGAGCTGGGTCAGCTGATTTAGGCCAGCCAGGCACATTTTTGTGGACATACCCTCAGAGCCAAAGAAAATTGTGCAAGACAGACAGAGATCAGTGGGAGGACTCCAGGTAAGAGAAGCATTGGTGTGACTGTTTGAATTATGTTGGGGCTTTGAGGACAGTATGAATTATTTTGAACTTTATGTTAAGAAACTAGACCCCAGGAAAGCTGTTATTTTTTACTTGTGAAAGCCCTTTTGAGAGTTCTACAGTCCAGAAAGGGAAACTGAGGCAGGGTGCAGTAGCAATACACCATACACAAGAAAGTACTTGGGAGACAGCTAACCTTAACCCAGACCAGAAATTTTAAGTCTGCTGATTTGTTTGGGAGCTCCTGATTTAACGTCTATCCTGCTGGGCTCCCAAGCAGCTACTTCCATCCCCCAGGTGAGAACTGTGGACATGAGGGAGAAGCACACAATCTAGAGGCTGAATAGTAAGTTCTAGTCAGAAACCCTTCATTCTCCAGTAGTCTGACCACCGAGACTCTGCCTACAGGGTACCTCCTAACCTGCCATGGCTTTCAGCATGGTGCTAGAGTGATGTTTGGCATCGTTGTCTCCAAATCTGTGGCCATGTTGAGGTCCACACTGTAGATGAGGAAAGGAGGATGGAAGAAAGAAAGGGAGACATAGGGAACCAGAAACTGGGTTGGGGGAGAGAAGAAAGATATAGAGGGCATCATGCAAGGGTATGTAATGGGAGCCAATCCAGGAGAATGAGGAAATTCAAATGAGAAAGCCAGAGGCAGGGAGATGCTTGAAGTAGTGGATTAAAAAAGCCAAAGATAGGGATGAACATGGTAGTGAGGAAGAGAGCCAGTGATCAAAGAGATGGGGTAGCCAGAGAGAGGGAAGGCGGTATGTGAAGAATAAGAGCAAGAGAGGACAGTGGAAAGTCAAGAGGGAGCCAGGTCAGAGGGGATAGGGAACTCAACAAGGGAGGGGCTTTGTTAGAGAGAATTTATTGTCTTTATAGACAGGAGGAGCAAAGAATTCAAGGATTTGACAGCAGGGGAGTTGAGTCAATGCATATTCATTAAATATGAACATTAGGATGTTGCTTCATTTGCATAAAACTCAGCTTTGTGTACCTACAGCTATAACAGGTATGACCTTGAATCCATTTGTCTGTTAAGAAATCACTTGATTGTCTCCTTCTCACTCACAAAAGTAGCTTTATCTGAAAAATCCATTTTCAAAGACAGAGGAAAAATCAAGTGCCAATGGGTTGCAATGAAGTGTGGATTGATATCACTTAGGAAAATTTGGTCCTAAATATCTTTAGTGGTTGGAGCATCTATCAGTACCTTGAAAGACTTACAGAAAGACTTCACAGTCTTAAAGAATTCAACTTCTATGTTTTTTCTTATTTTTTTTTTTTTTTTACAGAAAAAGGCTATGTTGTCATTTCATACTTCTACACCAGCAGCCTGCAAGCATCTTTGGAAGTGTGGGGTGGAGAACCAGGCTTTTTATAAGTAAGTAAATCTACAGCAGTTCATCATAGTAAAAAGAAAGTAAGATGCACTAGACTAGAAGATGGTTCCATGTGAAAATTTTTCTGTGTCATTAACAGGATGGACGACATAAAGAGTAATACTTTATCATTAAATGCAGATGCTAAAAAGGCATAATTTGATAAATATGCCAATTGTATGCTGGGAGGTAATGCTTAATTAAAAATGAGGATCATAGGATTTGTCATTTGAGCAAGATTTGATGCTTTTTATATTGGGGATCAAGAACTTTCTTCCAAATAGCATGTATTAGTTAAAAATTTGGAGGCAGTGTGTAGTTAAATGAATAGGATGTCTGACCAAGAGTCAAAGTACATGCGTATTCCTTTTGGTTTATCTGTTGACCACCTGTGTAAATTTGAGCAAGGCATTTAACTGGTCTGTAACTCTGTTTCACCTGTGAGTAACATGGAGAGAATAATGCTATCCACCTTTACAAAGTTCTTCCAAATCTATGCATGGAGAGTGCTAAGCATTAAGTATTAGTCACCTGAGCACTACTTTTTGGAATAAACGTTTTGCTATGAATCTACAAGGGATGATAACTGGCGACTAAGAATTTCACAGCATGGGTTAATACATATCAAAAAGAGGAAGGTGGTATTGGATGCATTTGGGAAAGTTCTGAAAGATAAATGGCTGTAAATCAATTCCAAGAGAAGGAAAAAGTCCACAAACTATCTTCTCTTGTACATCCCAAAAGATACCATACAGATAAATCATAAAAAATTCTCATTCATTTTTTTGCTTTCCCCAGTTAACTTAATTAGATCTTTCACCTTGTATATTCACCTTTCCCTTGGGGCATGTTTCTTTTATTCTTTTATGTTGAGTTTCTTTACAGCATCTGGCATACTTGATATTTTAAAAATATTGTCTCTGGTGCTTGGAAAGTAGCCAACAACGATGTGGGGAAAAGGTGACTTATGACTGGGTAGACAGAATTTATATCTTAACAAGAGTGTTAATTATCTTTTTATATTGGAAAAGGTTCCTTCTTTCAGTTTAACATTGATGCATCTGTATAAAATAGAGGCCTGATACAATACAGATGCATAAAATACAGATGTATAAAATAGAGGCCTCATACAATACAGCCATTAACTTAGTTCTTTTTCATTTGAACATTCTTTATGTTTGAAGCCCAATTATTACAGAGGTTCTACTTAAGAAGATTTTTCACCTCGGAAGAATGGAGGGAAAATAATCTGCAAGCATGTTTGATTTGAAACATTTGTGTCTGATTTTAATCATTTTTAGTAACATAAAATGGAAAATGGGGACAACACTTCCTCTCCCAGCTGTACTCAAAGGAGAGGAGTTGCATCATTTTGTTTTTCAGGCAGCAGTGACTGTCAAATCATGAGTAACCAATGTGGATTAGTATAAAATATCATCTCTTGTATCTTCCTGTTCTAGTGGCAATATTCATAAATTGTCTCTTAGGAATCTACTTGTTTTCTTGCCCCACTCTCCATGGGGCTTCTATAAAATGCTGTGAGGTTGTTCCTTCAAGTTTTTGAAGGTATATATGCCTGTTTCATTTCAGGCTCAGTTGACAGAATGGAAGTATATTATTAATTTGGCAGAGTGAGGATTGGAAGTAGCATTCCATGGACAGGAGTACACTGGTTGATTAGGAAATAGTGGTTGCTATAAATCAAGAGCTTGCAGAGTTAAAGTCAAATGAAGAGAGGTTGCTTAACATTGCAAACCATCTACACTAAAAACCTACTAATGTGCTACAAGAAAGAAGAAAATACTTCCATAACCTATTACTACTGGAGGAAGTTGAGAGGTTATTCTGACTGTTTCACTAATGGGTAATGTGGGAGAGTGTGAAGATTAATGAAAACATTATGAAATTGATAAGAGAACCGAGAAGACCAGAAAAGAGCCAGTACAGCCAGACAACCTCAATGTCAAGGAGATAAAGGGACCATAGATAGGTCATAGACAGCAAAGAAAGCAGGCCCAAGGACTCACAGGGAAGAATCAGAGGGAAGCCTGGAGGGACCAAAGAGTGCTGTGAACCAAAGGCTAGGAGAATAGTATAGAATTAGCAAAGATCATATTTTGGATTCAGAGAAACCTCCCACTTTTTCATGTAAAATTGTGGAATTTTAAAAAATTGTTGGTGTCTCTGAACATAAAGTTAAAACTGGACTTTATTAGTTAAGAGATACAACAGCATAATGAAAATTGGACTCTGAATAATTCTACTTCAGAATGATACATAGAGTACAAATCCTGTAGGCTGACTGCACAAAATTACTTACAATCAATTTGATACCCATAAAATATTTTAATTATCCCCCCCCACCCAAACTAGCCAATTTAATTATCCCCCCCACCCAAACCCAGGCCCTGGCCAGCAGAGCACCTGATGCCTGGCCCCGCCCCCTTTTGGCCTTGCCCCCGGCACTTGCTGATGGTGTGGTGGGCAAGGCTGGCACAGGGGCCGGCAAAGATTGCTGACCCCTGCTATAGTGGAAGAATCACAGATTTACATTTGTCCAATCTTGTCCATTGCTGTATGTTACTTTTGATGCTTTGAAAATGTGATGACCATGTTCTCTTCTTTTTCTGGAAGGTATGCAAAATCAAGTCAGATCAAGACCATGTCCAGCAGCAAAATATTTTTTAAAGGCAGTAGATTTCGATATAGGTAAGGTGCTTTCTGGTCCTTACATTTCTTTTTAAGATTAACCATTTTAGCGGTAGAAGAGAGCTCAGACAATTATTAATGGGAAATGGAGCCTTCTAGAGGATTCAGTCCAGGTCAGTAGGGATTCAAAACCATTACAATCTGATGCTCTTTGGTGTCTTCTATGAAATAAGTTGGTGGTTTTGTTTAGATTCTAGTGAACACTGTTTCACATAAAAATACACGCCTCCCACCCCCCCTATATTTGGCACTGGTTGTCCTCTTATTGCAGCAGAGGACCAAACTTGGATAGCATACAGATTGAACTACTCACACTAGATGCCTCTAGAATCAGGGTAGAAGTACATTGGTGAGACAGCGGAATGGAAGCTTTGCTGACACTGCTCTTCTGTACTTGTTCTGTAGATAAATGATCTCCCTTATTTTCAGTGAGAACATTAAACTGATTTCTGATAAACTGGAAAATAATGTATTCTGATAGCCTTTCTTCTAAAAATGTGTTGCTGGTTGTTGCCATTTTAATAGATACTTTTAACGTTACAATGCATATAGATATTGCCATAAATTTTTTAAAAATCCCCCAAAAGTTGTTTGAATATTTTAATTCATGTTTTGTTACAGTGGCAAGGTCGCCAAAGAGGTGGTTGAAGCGAGCTCTAAAATCCAGAGGGAGCCTCCTGAAGTGCACAGGTATGCATTGATGTTTCAGACTTAAGGACTGAAGCCGATGAGTCTGCTTCACACACAAAAAGTCACTGTGGTTGTTATGGGACCATCATTCTGAGCAGCCATTTGTTAGTTAGTTAGTTGCTAAGTTAGTGTAACACGGTTCTCGTCATGTCAATTTTTATCTCAGAGACAAGAGAATTGAATCAGAATTGACCTGAAATTCCTTTTAATCAAAGAGAAAAATAGTTTGTTAGCTTCTATATCACCAAATAGGAAGTATAATCTTGGCAGAAATAAAATCACCTGTATTTCAGCCTGAGTCATTGTTCTGTTTTTAATTTTTAATTTTTTTTTAGGAGGAGGGGTTTAGTTATCCACTGACTTAAAAAACCAGTTTAAAGAGAAAGGAGAATAGTTCTTACCTTATTTGGGGAAAAATTCTCACATTCGCTTTTTCTAATGCTATACTGCGGGAGCTTTGAAAAGAGACAGGTATCTTCCTGAAACATGCTACTCATTGTACAGCCAACAGGAGTTGATCTGACCCTGATCAAACAAATGGAAATGGAAAACTTGAACAGACTCCATGATTAGAAACAAAGCAGAAGAGAGGAAAGAAATGCCAGGAGGAAGACGAACAACACTTTAGAAAGCTTGAAAAACGTATCATTATGACAGTAATAGGAGTGATTGCTTAGTTTTCTGAATATTTGCAGACACAGCTGCTGCTAAGTTAATTTTCCATTATTTTTGTGTGTGGAGTTTGTCTTTTTTTTTTTTTTCCATTGTGTCCTGGCGTATCAGCTATTACTTGGTGAGGTATGGAGAGTACACATTCTTTACCCTAAATTAGACTTTTTATCATGTCTCAAAGATGATACTCATAAAGATGCAATTGTGTTGCACACCCTGACGTGGATTTGACATTGCCACTGAATAACACTAACACGGGACAGTTTACTGACACAACAAACTGAGGGTCTAAAAATTATTAGGTGTTCAAATAAGGGCACAAAAATAAGTGGGTAGGTCTTCCATTGAGACTGAACACACTAGTTTAGTATGCAAATGTATATTAACGTAAGAGATTCACATTAGTATAAGAGATTCACTTGAATGTCCAAGTTGTGTTGATTTATTCAAAAACACTGAAATCTTTCACTGTCCATTTTATAAGTCCATTCTAAGGGATAAATATGAGTTTTAGAAAAAAATTATTTTATATTTGGCTTTTCTGTGTTCTACAGCATTACGAAAACAACATAAAATAAAAATACACACCTTCTGTTGCCAACTCTGAGGTTTTACTCTACATAGCACAAAATTGCTGCATGAACTTGACTGCCTTTTTGTTTGTTTACTATTTTAAGTAGTGTGTAATTTGTGATACTCTAAAATGAATGAGAAGAATATTGCTGTAGTAGTGTGTGGGCAGGTGCCTTTCTCAGCTTACACCTGAAACAAGGTCCACGCGGTATATAGAATCAGAAACTTGCCCTCATTCGAGGTTTGGCTTGGTGCTCCTGCGGTTCCTGCCTCAGGACTGCTTAACTTACACCCAGTTGTATTAATTTAAATAGAAGAAAGAGCCCAAAGGTATTTGTTTAACCCACTCACTGTCCAGTAAACAGGTAAATGAAGTTTGGTCTACAAAGACCTCATCCTGCTTAGCACCATTGCAAACACACCATTAATACAAATTATTTTAATCGTTTATTAAAGTTGAAGAAAAGAAAGAAAAATAGGTGAAGCATTTGAAATGTAAATTATTAAGTGAGGCCTTCTTTTTAACAACATCCCTTTCCATTTCTGTTTAGTTGCAGAGAGTTTTTAGAAGGATAAGTCCACTTGTTTGACAGTCTCTTACGTAGTATGGTAGATAACACGGTAAGAACTGTCCTTTTTGGGGAAAAGAGAAGTTAGTTGAGATGGGCTGGGGGTGTTATTGTTGCTGTTCTTGTTAAGATCTGATCCTGTTTCATCGCATGTGGAGTATGGGATTCAGCTGGAAACGTTTGAGGTGGTGATATCATCTGGTCCATCTCTCTGGCTGAGTCTGGTCAGGACAACGAAGGTCCTAGCGGGTGGGCTAGCAAGAGACAGTGGGGATAGCAGTCAGGAATGTGAAGCTTCCTCCACTAGCCAATTTTTCTCCCCGAAGTCCTTTTGTTTAAGGACAAACAACGGGAGTGATGGATGGAATAGCCCATCCTCTCATCATTTTGTCTACCAATAAGACCTAGTTTTCGACACCAGTTTTGGTTCACTGATTTCTGGTTCCATACTTTTCTTGTTTCCCAAGCATGATCTTAATGCAGTCCTTGAGTTATATCCGTAGGCCTTTTTGTTTGGACAAATTCAGTCTGTTTTTCTCCCTTTCATACCTTTTCCCATCAGCATTTGTTGTTATAAGTTATTGTGATATCTCATGAACCTTTACTCCCAATTATCAGAACTGTAGGATTGCAGACATGTTGTAGAGGCAGTGTCTGGAGTGAGAACTGTTCTTCATTCACTGAATAGAGGGATAGAGACCCTCATGATTTATTCTTACATCCACACTGCCCAAACCCCTGAAGATCCTAGACCCAATCCCAGAGACAGCGGAGCATGATTCTTCAGCAAATTGATTGGCGTCCTTTCTCTTCCCTTCTCTAATAAGCCATATTCTCCTCACTGCAGGGGTTAAAGTAAGTTCCGGGGCCCACAAATTTGAGGTGCCAGAGTTCTGGGGCCCCTAAAAATAGAAAAGTCCAGCGGAACGCATGTTCCACCCTGCCCTGGCTGCTGGCAGGTCCTATGGCCCACCGTTGTTAATCACACTACTTATGGTGTTATGCAGTGTTTGCTAGTTTGTGACAATAATTGCTATAGACATAAACGCCATATAAAATTATAAATATTTTTATGGAGCGATAACCGATGCATGTGGTACTGAGAAGTGGTTGCAAATGCCTACCTGGGCTGGGGCCCGCACATGCATGTAGGGGACCCAGACAATATGGGAAGGGGACCTGGAGATTAGGAGGGTTCTGGGGCCCGTCAGATTATACTTTTACCACTGCCTCACTGCTGTGCACTATGGAATTGAGCAGTAAAGCTGAAATGTGGTATAAAATTGGAAGCTGTGAGGTTACATGAAGCAAGAAGTCACGATGTTGCAAAGCTGCTACCAGCCCTTCTGCAGCACTTCACATGCACAGCTACTATTCAGCAAAGGGTTTGACCTAATAAATAGGGGAGGCGTCAAAGGTAAATCACTGTGTGTGGCATATTTTCTTTGGGGAGCCCATTGTAACTTATCCAAAATGATTTGGAGACAAGGGATGTTGCAGTTCTACTTATTTGTAACTATTTCTTCTGAACAAACTGATGCTATTTATCTTTGCTTTTAGAACCAGCATTACTCAGAGTCATAGCTCTCATTCCTTGAACAAACAACTCATAATCAACATGGAACCCCTGCAGCCCCTCCACCCTTCTCCAAGTGAGGAAGACGATGTTTCTTTAGATGAAGGTAGGTCAATTTCTTGACTGGTTCACACTTGAAATCATTATTGTTATAAACTATATTTAAAACATTCCTGTACCTATGGAAAGAGTAATTAAAAGATGCAATATTGGCTTAGTAAGAGTGGAAATAGCTGTACAGTAATCACATTAATCATAAATCTAGCATATATTCATAACACTCAATATCCAATGCCTACTTAGATCATGCAAGAATATTAATTATCAGTTAGTTTTCAGGTGACACCTCTTAAGGCATATTTTGTACAACTATTATTATGAGAGTGTGTAGGGTGTGAATACAGGGGTGCTTAGTGTCAGTCTTAGAAACATGAGAAAGCATTAATAGTCCCTTTACACAGATTGGGAAGCAGAGTCCCAGAGCAGTTAAATGACTTGTCTGAGTTCACCTGATGAACTGATAGCAGGTTTCCTGACTCCCAGACGAGTGCTATTACTATCAGTATTTCATTTGTTAGCCTAGCACCTCTTGCTCGTCCTTGAATTTCAGTTACCCTTATACGTGGTGGCTGAATGAGTTGCTCAATATACAGTGACTTGGTGGTTTCTTGTGTTATCATTTTAATGAGCTCCTTGAAAATATCACTTTGCTTCATAAAATTGCCTGAGAGATTAATTCCCAAGTTGGCCAAGTCTGTGTGAAGTATGAAACTAAATTACCTTACCGAAACTGCCAGGTGACAAGGAAGATTTCATGCCAATTATTTGAAAGTTGCTAGGTAACAATGATATTAGAGTGAACTCCAACACAAGAAACCTTCTGTAGGGAATTTTGAACAACTTCAAACCTGTCTGTGTTACGAAATCTTTTTCAGATGGGAAAAAAACAGAATGTAGGGTCTAAAAAATAAAATAAGTCCCAATCATTCTAACATATTTAATGTCTTCCTATAAAATCTAAGCCCCTTGTGTAGACCTGCCTGTAAAATGAAATTCTCTTCCATAAAAGCACAGGTTGTCCACTAATGGTGTGTAGTACTGCTAGTTTTCTCCAGGGTCTAAGCATGAATTAATATAGAAGGAAGGGTATTCTTTCTGGGCAAGAGGTCATGAAAATCTATTGCAGTGAAGGCAAAGCCAATGGATTTTGATGATGGCATCAAAAGTTAGTGTTCTGTCAGCTAGAGAAGTTTTAAAAGTGAACAATGAAAACCATTTAGAATGCCAACTAAGCAGATTCTAATTTTCAGACTTTGGTGCCTAATTCTTTATGTGGGCACTTAAATTTGCATGTTATCACTCAGATACTAGGTTGAGATGATTAGTTGTGAGTTTGAACACCCAAATGTAGAGCTGGTTGCTCTAATGTAAGCTCCAAAGTTTAAAAATTATATTCTAGTGCAGTGTTTTTCAAACTTTTTTTCCTTGGGACCCAGTTGAAAAAAATCACATGCCCACAACCCAACAATTACATCTTGGAGCAATGCATTCCAGTATTTGGGGGCAGCAGCAGGTGGCGCCCTGACCTAGTACCTGAGGGTCTGTGACCCAGTATTGGGTCCCGAACCTATGTTTGAAAACCACTGTTCTAGTGCATGGTTCATCAGACTAATGTTGGAAGAGCTACAAGTAAAAGGATAATATTCTTCATACTTAGTGGTACTGACTAGAATTACTTTAGGGAACTTGGCAAAATTCTGCCTATAAGCAACAGAATTAAGATGGAAATCTATCTCTAGTACTTTCTTTTAATTTTTGATGTTGGCAAGGATCCTGTGCCCCCCTGTGCCTCTCCCTTTTGCAAGGTGTCAGAGACCTTGCACTCTCACATGTCTCAAGCATTCAAAAGATCGTTCTCAGTCAATGCTTTGCAACAAGAAGTGAGAGACTACCACTGGACAGAGCACTTACTCATGCAGACACAATCCAAGTGGTCAACAACTGTGGTTAAAAGCGAGGGAGAGTGGATGCATTTCTAAAGCTAGACATCTTTGTCTTTATATAAAATATTTTAATAAAACTACTAGTCACATTCACTATCTAGGAGAACAGCTTTAAAATCTAGCCTGGGCTTCACAGGAGCAGTCTTGAGAAGCCATGGAGTCAGCACCTTTCCCATGCAGCCTGTGCTAATCCCTCCTCGGCAGGCCACAATGACATTGCAACATTATGATTAATTCTCTCTCCTCCTTCCCCTTCCCA
The DNA here is from genome assembly GCA_007922175.1 of Pelusios castaneus. Taxonomy (NCBI): domain Eukaryota; kingdom Metazoa; phylum Chordata; order Testudines; family Pelomedusidae; genus Pelusios; species Pelusios castaneus. The sequence goes on from ML685776.1 coordinate 10,690,181, forward strand.
AAAGTTTTTAAAATGACAACTCTAGTGCATTTTTCAGGCTAGTAACAGCCTACAGGTACCTGTTGTTCTTTATATTGCTGAACAACCTAAATCGTCTTGTGAGAGAGAGGAATAAAAAGCCCAAGAGAAATCATTAGATTTGTTTAAGAAATGTGCTGGAAGATGGCACTAATTATCAGGACAGGTTCCCTGGTGATATAATAGAAATGAAGACTGATGTCTTTCTATTTACAATTAATGGAAAATACTTCTCTTTAAAGATAGTATCCTCTCAGGATTCTTACTGTTGAATCTCCAGTAGCACTTTAGTACATTTCTTAGTGATCAGATTCTCAAGACTCCAGTGTGTTAAGGAACTTTGCAAAAAAAGAAAAACAAAATAAACAAAACATTTTTCATTGACAGCTTTAGAGTATTTTTTTTAACAAAAATAATCAATACTTGTCATGTTCGAACAGAGTCCAATGGCACTTTTAAAGACTAACTGATTTATTTATCGCATGAGCTTTTGTGGGAGAAAATCCCACTTCGTCAGACAACTGATGAAGTGGGATTTTCTCCCATGAAGGCTCATACGATAAATAAATCTGTTAGTCTTTAAAAGTGCCACCGGACTCTGTTTCTCTGCAATAGACTAACATGGCTATCCCTTTGGATCTTGTCATGTTCGAGGCTTTCCAGATCAGTCAATCTGTGTTGATTCTGCTTAATGTGCATTTAGATTTGTACGGTGTTCAACATGGATCCAAAGTCTTGCTTTGCTGTATATTTCATTTCTAGACTGTTGTTCTCTTTGGCTATGAACCAGAAGGAGAAGGTAACACAGTAATTCCAAAAAAGTGTGACTATAGGTACAAGGTATCCCTTAAAGATGGGCATGATATCTCTATGGAGTTGAGCATTACAGGTCTGGGTATCAGATATGCTTCAAGAGGTCACCCAGAGCTGTCAGACTCTGAGAGGCACACTTGAAGACAGTTCTAGAGGCACTCCTCAGAAATCCCTCTCCATACAGTAAGCTGGTTTGGAATACTTCAACAAATTCATCCTTGAAGCAGAAGCCTGAGTTGAGTCCCTACATTGTCCACTAGGAAAAGGTTTTCACTGTGGTGTAAATGAGCACATAGGGATCTCTTTATGCACCTGAGATGGGCTTTACAGACTCACACTAAGGCTAAGGGAATTGTGGAGCAGTGTTAGGCCAAGAAGGCCCTGCCCCTCAGCAGCAGCAGAGCATTCTCCAAATAGAGGACCTGCTTCAAAGAGGATTCTGAAACTGTATGCAGTAAGGCAGCCCGGCAGTAGCTTCTGGAGCAGAGGGGTCTATAGGGGAAGAGCATGGTCTGTGGATAAGACTCAGCAGGGAGGCTAAGGGCCTTGGTCTTCTTTTTACGCTGACAAGGGAGAACAATTGGACACTGGCCAGTGAGTTGGGAGGCCCCAGTTGACTGTCTGAATTATTGAAACTGGGAGGGAAGCTGAGTGGATCATGTCCCAAACTGAACACAGAACAGAGAAGGTAGGAAGTGGTCCAGGGGAGGCTGGTCTTTTGTACTACCCTTTCCCCATTAGATGCTGGGTTGGGACTGGTGGAGTGGAGAGCCCAGATCTCCCTTCTGCGCCCCACCTTCACCCTCCCTGCCCACCAGGAAGCACCAGGGGATGGTGGTAACACAGCCATAAGCTCCTCAGATTGTCTGGCAGGGCCATCCCAACATTATGAGACATCTTTGAGCCATGTTCTGCTCTGTAGGCCTTCTGGGCCCAAGTGAATCCTGATACACAGCCTCCACAAAACCTGCTAGATTGCTCTCAGTATGTCTGTAATAAAGCCTAATGCTATTTGCATTTATTCAGCAGTTATTTGCCCATCAGGAATTAGTGAAAATAGATGGGGTTTCTGGATCCCTTAGTCACCTGTTTCAAGCAGGGCTTGACACATTTGAAACCCTCCCAATAAAAGGCCCTATGAGTCATGTCATATGAATGTGGTTCTGACAAACTGATGAAAGTGCTCTTTAAGCCACTTGATACATGTGAGCTCAAATTTCTTACACATAAAGTTATTCAGTGACTTTAGCTCACCGAGCGAGTGAGGAACCTTCAATCTCACTAGTGGCTTTCTACCTTATGCCAAGATTTACAGAGAAAAGAGTGATGCTATAGTCTCACCTTAAATTGCTTCTAAAATTCATGATTGATCCCCACTTCAGTGAGCCAGTCATCTTCTGAACATTTTCTTACACTCTCATGCCTGTTCCATTGAGATCCTTTTCCACAAGCTCTACATACTTTATTTGGAGTAGACTTTAGAAAGTCCACCCAACTTTTTGTTTGAACGGACACTAATTCAGTAGGCACTGTTATAAAATCAGTGTGTAAATGGCTAAGGGACTATTTTAAGACACTGCATTAATTACTTCTCTGGAAGGCTGTGGATCGTATGACGCACAACAGTCTGAAGCATAGTGGCTCGAATTGTTAGCTTCAGGTCTTTTTCAAATTGAAGATTTATTTATGATTCTCTCTGCTCAACTTTACTATGCTTTAATGTGGAGATTAGGAAAGAGCCATTCTGGTTCTTGGCACTGCAGAACCAATTCCCAAAATCTGCTTCCTTAAGCTCTTCCTTTACCTACAGTTCTGTACTGCTTTACTTGTGTTCTCTTTGAGATAATCAAATTTGAACATATTTTTTTCTGTGAATATATCCTCTAAGAGGCTGTGTATTTGTGCCTCTTTTTATACTTGGAGATATCTTGTCCTGCCCTTTATATGTACCTTTACCAGTCTACTTAAGAGATAGCTATGTAGTGGGCATTCATGGGGCATGGCCTAAATTTGTGAAATGTATATTGCAATGTTATTGCTTTGTCTTATTGTGACAAATCCCTCAAGCAGCTCAGTCTCTGAATGAAAACCGGTACAAATGGTGTGCTTAACCTGTAATTCTTTCTTTGTCGATGTTTCACTTGAAATCTACATTTGCACGCCCCTATACATAACTGCACACACACCTGGGTACTTACAGTTGTCGTTACGTATTTTGCATTTGCAACTCCTAGCTTCTGTGTCAAAATATGAACTTTGTGCATGCAGCAGGTATACAGCTTAGGCTCACGGTGTTAAATATTTGGTTACTTTTGCATAATGATTTTTGATGTTTTAAAACAAACTTATAAAACCACAAAATAACATAGTCATGGTCTTTAGTATAGGGACTTAATATCATCTTTAAAGATCAGAAATATTTAGTAAGTGCAGAATGATCCTTTGTGTAGTAAGGATTCTGTACTACTTCTAATCTAGTCCAATTTTCTTTTTGCAGTGCACAGAACAGTTTTTTATCACACATTTTAAGTTTTTAAAAATATTTGTATTGCTAAGTCACTGTTCCTTCAGATTAGAACTGTCATTCACCTATTGAACATATGTATGATTATGCATTTAAATTCTTAAAACCATGCCAATTGAATATAAAATACAGCACAGATTATGTCAGATGGTGAGAAACATGTTAAATATCTAGCACTATAGAAACAAACTGCCTTTGATCTTAAAATTAGCAGAAATGGCTCTTCTGAGTGCTGATTATCCTACTGTCTCAAAAAGGCAGTAGGATATCACAAGGTTCTGTGGCTTTCTAAATTAAATAACGTGGCAAAGCCAGGCCAGATAGCTTTAGAAGGGTAATTGAAGGCAGGTTTGTCAGCCCTAAAATGCTGAAAGCACTGTTCCCAGCAGGCAAAGGAGAAACAGCTGCGGGGCAATTAGGGACACCTGGGCCCTGTTAAGGGCTGTTCTTGGCCCAATAAAAAGCCCCACCTCCACCAGCTCAGGAGAGGAGAGGAGAGGAGAGGAGAGGAGAGGAGAGGAGAGAAAGCGAAGCAGAGCAGAGCAGAGCAGAGCAGAGCAGAGCAGAGCGGAACAGAACAGAACAAGAGCAACATCAAAAAGGTTAGAGGAAGGGAAGGAGACTAGGCAAGGCCTGGGAGGCTTGCCTCATCCGCTGCAGCAGGGGCAGCAGAAAAAACTTCCCTTCTACAAGGACTGAGTCCAGGGCAGTGAAGCCAGTGCCCTGACATGGAAAAGTGGGTTGCCAAGGAGACTGACTTACTATAGGCCCTACTACGCCAGGGGATTGGACATTAGGCGGCACGAGTTGGAGAGTACTCTGCCACACGTGGTTTCAGGGGAGGGATTTGTCTCTCACATCGGTGTCAAGAACCACCAGCGGGCAGGGTAAGTCAGCTAGAAATGGAGGACCTGGTAAAAGCCCTGGTGCAAGCCACGGCAACCCAACAGGAAGGCCTGCGGGTCCAGATGGCTACCCAACAGGAAGCAGTATGGGTGCAACAGGAAACCAACCGGTTGTTGGCCAGCCAGGCAGCTGAAGACAGAGCCACGTTGCAGGAGATTGTGAGCCAGGTAAAATCATTGATCACCCAGACCTGGGGTCCGGAGGGAGGACGCCCCCTACGAGCCAACTCTTATCTCCAAAAGCTGACAGCAGAAGATGAGAGAGAGGTGTATCTGCTCACCTTCGAAAGAACAGCCCTGCGGGAGGCCTGGCCTCAAGAGCACTGGGCCAGTATACTCGCTCCGTTCTTATCCGGAGAAGCCCAAAAAGCTTACTATGATCTGGCACCTGAAGCGGCCGCTGATTATCCACAGTTGAAGGATTAAATATTGGCCAGGTTTGGGGTGACGGCAGGTACGAGGGCCCAAAGATTCCATGAGTGGAAGTATCAGGAGGGCCAAGCACCAAGGTCCCAACTTTTCGACCTCGCCCACCTGACCCAGAAATGGTTGCGGCCAGACCTCCGTAGTGCCGAGAGGCTAATCGAGATCCTCATACTGGACAGATTCTCAAGGGGGCTGCCGCCAAAACTACGTAGATGGGTTAGTAGGCAAGACCCCACCACATATGATAACCTAGTGGACCTGGTCAAGAGGTATGTGATGGCCAGGGAGATGGTCCAGACACCTGGGGAAGACGGGCACCAAGATAAAAGGCCAAACTCGGGGGCCAGGGCTCAGGCTCCCAAGGCAGTAGGCCGACCCGTGCTGGGGAAAAGAGAGACTGGAGAGCGCCCTAGGTCTGTTAAAGAGGCTGAGGAAGCCCGACAAGAAGACGATAGACAGAGACCCCACAGCCCGAAGAACAAGGGACTGACAAGGTCAGGGTATAGGTGCTATGCATGTGGGGAGCTAGGACACATTGCAGCCCAGTGCCCAAATGCTGAGGAGCCCATGCAGTGTGGCATCGGACAACTCGGCCACCCTTGTAACCTCATCTGCATCGTAGGAGTAGCAGAGACCCTACACCGATATACTCGTCTGGTGACGATGAATGGCATCAAAACCCAGGCATTAGTGGATTCTGGGAGTGCAGTAACATTAGTCTCAGGGAAATTGGTGGGTTACGATCAGTTAACCCGTGCCAAACACACAGGTGTAGCCTGCGTACATGGCACGGTCAAGTACTACCCGACCATCCCCGTCAAGACAGAAGTACAGGGAAATACTTCTAGGGTAGCAGCCGGTGTAGTTCCTAAGTTGCCCTATCCGGTCCTCATAGGTCGGGACTTCCCAGGATTTAGGCACCTGCTCCCCACGGAGGAACCCATAGCTAGCTGTAGCTCTACCTGCGATGGGGAGAGCCCGGCCGCTGATCCACTGATTCCCTTCTCAGAATTCGACCAGGACCTATTTCCCGTTACTGAAAGGCAGGGGAAAACCCGTCGAGAAAGGAGAGCTGCCAAAAGGTTAGGAACCCGGATACTAGCCCAGACCCAGCAGGCTGCCCTCGTGGGGAGATGATTGTGCCCCGCCGGTAGGCAGGCAGAGCAGTCTGTAGCGGAACCGGGTACCAGCCATAACGCTAATGGAGCTGCCCCGAGTAGCGAAGATGAGGCAACCCCTCTTGAGGTTGAGGACATAGGGCCCGCCCTTGGGAATTTCGCCCAAGACCAGGCCAACGACCCGATATATGATAACATCAGGAAAGAGGTAGTAGAAGTAAATGGGACACCAGTGGAGGGGAAATCAAAGGGCCAGGTCCCTACTTTATGGTTCGGGGGGACTTGTTATATAGAGTTGCCCACACCCAGGGGGAAGTGGTAGAACAATTACTGGTGCCTCGGTGTCATTGGCGGACGGTGTTAAACCTCGCACATAGCCATCTATTTGGGGGACATTTGGGTGCGGACAAGACCCTTGATCGGGTATTGAGGAGATTCTTCTGGCCAGGGGTGTATAAGGAGGTTCAACAATACTGTGCCTCGTGCCCTGAATGCCAGCTCCACAGCCCCCGGCCACAGTTACGGGCCCCACTGGTCCCCTTGCTGATTATCGAGGTTCCCTTTGAGAGGATAGCCATGGACCTGATAGGCCCCCTCGAGAAGTCAGCTCGAGGCCACCAGTATGTGTTAGTTGTGTTAGATTATGCCACAAGATATCTAGAAGCCGTCCCGCTGCGCAATATGCTATCAAAAACAATAGCTAAAGAGTTAGTCCACATCTTCTCACGAGTAGGAATACCCAAGGAAATCCTCACGGACCAAGGAACCCCATTTGTCTCCAAGTTGATGAAAGACCTATGCACGATGCTCCACGTCCAAGCATTATGAACCTCTGTCTATCACCCCCAGACCGACGGCCTCGTTGAACGATTCAACCGGACCCTAAAGGCCATGGTGAAAAAGGTGGTAAGCCGTGATGGGAAAGAATGGGACAATTTACTGCCCTACCTGATGTTTGCCATTAGAGAGGTACCCCAGGCATCTACGGGCTTTTCCCCTTTTGAGTTGTTATACGGCCGTCACCCCCGGGGCATCCTGGACATTGCTAGAGAAATCTGGGAGGAGCAGCCCAATCAGGGGAGAAACATAATCGAGCATGTAAGCCAAATGCGGGACAGGATTGCCCGCGTCACCCCAATAGTGCGGGAGCACCTGGAAAAGGCCCAAGGAGCCCAGCAGACCTACTACAGTCGCCATGACAGAGCACGGAGATTCCAGGCTGGTGACAGAGTGATGGTGTGGGTGCCCACAGCGGAGAGCAAGCTCCTAGCAAAGTGGCAGGTTCCGTACGAGGTTATAGAGGCGGTTGGAGAAGTTAATTATAAGGTCCGGCAACCGGGCCATCGGAAACCAGAGCAGATCTATCATATCAATCTGCTAAAGCCCTGGAAAGACAGGAGTGCTTATATGGTAGCCATAGAACTCCTACCTCAAGAAGATGGGCCTCAGGGGCAAGTGAAAATATCCCAAGATTTGACCCCCATGCAATGGACGGAGGTTATAGAAATGATCGACCGGAACCGCGATGTATTCTCGGAAGTACCTGGGAGAACCAATGGAGCCCTCCACCATATAGTCACTGAGCCGGGGGTGAAGGTAAACATCAAGCCGTATAGAATCCCAGAGGCAAAGAGACAAGAAATAAAGGCAGAAATAAAAAGGATGCTAGAATTAGGAGTCATCGAAGAAGCGCATAGTCAATGGTCCAGCCCCATCGTTCTGGTCCCTAAACCAGACGGCAGCATGCGGTTCTGCAATGACTTCCGGAAGCTCAACGAGGTATCCCACTTCGATGCCTACCCCATACCTAGGATAGACGAACTAATAGACCGGTTAGGGAAAGCACGATTTTTGTCCACCCTTGACCTCACCAAAGGCTATTGGCAGATTCCTCTGGCTGAGGAAGCCAAAGAAAAAAACTGCCTTTGCTATGCCCGAGGGGCTGTACCAATACACTGTTCTCCCCTTTGGACTCCATGGAGCTCCAGCGACCTTCCAACGTCTCATGGACAAGCTTCTGCGACCCCACACAGAGCATGCTGCTGCTTACCTCGACGACATTGTGATACATAGCCGAGATTGGGATACCCACCTAGAGAAGGTGGAGGCAGTCTTGAATACCCTGAGGGCCGCGGGCCTTACAGCGAATCCTACCAAATGTACAATAGGACTCGCAGAGGCCAAGTACCTTGGATATATCGTAGGGAGGGGAATGGTTAAACCACAGCTTGACAAATTAGGGGCCATACAAGACGGGCCTCGACCCATTCGGAAGAAACAGGTACGGGCGTTCCTGGGGATTGTTGGTTATTATAGACGGTTCATCCCCCACTCTGTCAGTGGGTAGGCCCGTGTGGCGGAGTTGATAAAATCCCGGGGGCCAGACATAGTGAAGTGGTCGGATACTGCCGAGGAAGCCTTCGTGGATTTAAAGTCTGCCCTTTGCCATGACCCAATATTGGTAGCTCTGGACTTTGAAAAGGAGTTTATCCTACAGACAGATGCCTCCGAAGTCGGACTAGGGGCGGTGCTCTCCCAAATAATAGAAGGAGAAGAACATCCAGTATTGTTCCTTAGCCGGAAACTCCTGCCCCGAGAGCAAAAATATGCTGTAGTAGAGAAAGAATGCCTTGCTATAAAATGGGCGATGGAGACCCTACAGTACTATCTCTTGGGGCGGAAGTTTACCCTCATCACGTACCATGCCCCCTAGAAGTGGATGCCCCGAAACAAGGACCGTAACGCTAGAGTAACCCGGTGGTTCCTGTCACTACAGCTGTACCACTTCCAGGTGCAACATGGACCGGGGTCCAGACACGCCAATGCAGACGGCCTCTCAAGGATGCATTGTTGCGCGACCCAGGTAGCCCAACCCCGTGGTGTTGAGCGGGGGGGAGGGGGGGAATATGTGGCAAAGTCAGGCCAGATGGCTTTATAAGGGTAATTGAAGGCAGGTTTGTCAGCCCTAAAATGCTGAAAGCACTGTTCCCAGCAGGCAAAGGAGAAACAGCTGTGGGGCAATTAGGGACACCTGGGCCCTGTTAAGGGCTGTTCTTGGCCCAATAAAAAGCCTCACCTCCACCAGCTCAGGGTGGGAGTTTAGAGGAGGCTGGAGGAGTGGAGTGGAGTGGAGTGGAGTGGAGTGGAGTGGAGTGGAGTGGAGAGGAGAGGAGAGGAGAGGAGAGGAGAGAAAGCGAAGCAGAGCAGAGCAGAGCGGAACAGAACAGAACAGAACAAGAGCAACATCAAAAAGGTTAGAGGAAGGGAAGGAGACTAGACAAGGCCTGGGAGGCTTGCCTCGTCCGCTGCAGCAGGGGCAGCAGAAAAAACTTCCCTTCTACAAGGACTGAGTCCAGGGCAGTGAAGCCAGTGCCCTGACAGGGAAAAGTGGGTTGCCAAGGAGACTGAGTTACCATAGGCCCTACTACGCCAGGGGATTGGACATTAGGCGGCACGAATTGGAGAGTACTCTGCCACAATAACAATTTCATTTTGAGATGGCTACGGACTGGAGGCAGCTTTTCTGATTTCCTGCACACTCCTGTAAACGTAATAGGCATCTTTTATTCAGTTTACCTATAATTTAATCTCTTGCTAATTTCTCAGTTATTTTTAAATGCCGAGCTCTTCATATCATTTGTGGAGCAAAATCCTATAGTGTGTGATTTGAAGAGTCTGCCTTTTCTTATCTTGGTACTGTATAGTCAACGTTTTTTTTCTGAAGTTCCCTAGCAGATGTTTACGGATCAGCACTGCAGATGTATGTGTAATAGAAAGTTTTTCATGAGCTAAGTCAAATGTACAGTCCTCTAACTTTGTGATCAAATAAAACAAAAGTGTAGATCTAACTAGCCAGCCATGATAGAAATATCCAATTCTGAAAGCATGAAAGCATTGCAAAAATAACGTTTCCCCTCAAAAACCTACTAAAATACACAGAACTAATGACCTACAGAGACAATAGGCAGCTCTGCCAAGATTCCCTCAGAACACAATAACAAATTCTCACTTTTCAGGTCTTCTCCACATTCATTTGAACACATTGTGATGTTTCCTGGGGTACCCAGGATTGTGACGCACCTCACTACCACCTGTCTTACTCATGAAGAAGCCTTGTATGTGCCTGCTATGGGTCAACAACCCAACTACCTTACCATGGGCTATCCAAGCTCTCCCCTCTAGCCGCACAGGCCCTGGTGTTGCTCTTCAAGTTAGCGACTGGCAAACCTCAACTCTTGAATTCTGTGAGCATCTTCTGGAGTGTCCAGGCCCTGGTCTGTTGGGCACAAACTGTATTCACAGATCCTCTGCTGCCAAAGAAACAGTTCAGCTCAGTTTAGGTTTCACCTCAGATCAGTGTTCCACTTAACACTTAGATGTGTTTAAAGTGAAATCGGTATAAAAATTTAACAAAGCATAGAGACTCAAGTAATAGCAAGCAGAAGTAAAACAGTGATTACCTATAAAATCAAATCATGACATGCATTCTAGAGTCTAGACTTAATTAATAGGATAATCTCATATGTTGTGTAGTATTGCTCACCCCACTTTACAGCCAGGCTGGCCTGGAACCCTTCTTTCATGAGATAAGCATGCTGTCAGTTTGCCTCTTAGCTGAAGGACTCAAAATATGTCTTTCAACTCCAAATACACTGGACCAAACCTTTTGTTTTTATTCATAAACAGCTTTTATAAAGCATCTAATGCCAAAAATTCTACGTAACCAAAAGTAGTATCTTGAGGATTGAATATATACTCCTTTTGATCTTTCTTTTCAATGTTGTCTTAAACTTATTACACACAAGTCTATCTCTCTTAACCATACTAAGGAATATTGGTCTTGAAGGTCATAGATTTTCTTATTTCTCAAACCAAACCTGTCTACTTAAAGAGAAGTTATAACCATCTACTTTTTTAAAAGACAGCTTAAAAGAAGTCTAAATGTAGCCCACAAAAGTGCTTCACTAACAAAATTTCCAACAGTAAGATAGACTCTCAGCTACATGAGTTGTTTGTTAGGTGCAGATTGGGGGTTGGGCAGGGACTAGAGAGTGTCAGAATAATTGGTGGTGTGTCTCTGATTTTGGACGGTTTGTCTGTGCTGTGGGTGGGATTGGAATTCGATCTCAGGCTGTTGAATTATAGAAGGCGAATATGAGTGATCACAGCAAATTCCTTGCTGGAGTCTCCTGTCCTCACTGCTCAATTGCTTCCTGAAATGCATTGCACTGTCAGTAGTAGGCACAGTGGCTTGTGAGGAAGGGCAATCCTCCTTTGCTCACGCCTCCTTCCCTCTTCTCTAAAGCAAAAAAAAGCAGGAAAAGCTTTCCTTGCTGTTCCTCTGCTGCAGGCACAACAGAGAGGCACAGTGCTGCATGCAGAGAGAGGAATTAATTGAAAACTTCCCAGAGTGGCAGGCAGGGGTGGAGCTATGGTGCAGTAGACTGGAAAAACTGGAAAAGCAAGATTAGTGCTACTCTTTGGCTACATGGACCTGAATTCGAATTGCAGATTTCGACCTCCGTGCTATGCCACTTGCAGGGGTGGTGTTATAAGGTCAAATTACAGCACTATTTAATTCGAGCTTATTGCTCTGATAGTGGAGACTGAGGGCTAGTCTATGAAGACCGGCTCAGCTGATAAAGAAGTCGATCACTGAAGACCACCCCTTCAAGAAGAGTAGCACTGAGTCGAAGGGATGGCATTTCCCTTTGACTCAGCATGCTGAAGACACCATGGAAAGTAGAAATTTCCAGAGAGGTAGCTGTGTTAGTCTGTGTACAGCAAAAACAACGAGAGTCCTGTGGCACCTTATAGACGAACAGATTTTCTTCAGCATAAACTTTTGTGGCCTATAACCCACTTCGTCAGATGCATGCATGGAAAGTAGGCAGTCAAAAAGAGCTACATGGTATTTTAAGTACTTTGTGTATCTCGCTTCAACTGCCACCGAAATCCCGTCCCGGTGTAGACCTGCTTTGATGCTACAGGAGGTCAAGGTAAGGAGCATTATGTCCAACTTTTCTGTCAGTGTTGACCAGAGTGGAGTCAGTAGCTTTCTGGGTGCTTTACTAGAGGAGCACAAAAAGGCCAGACTGCTGCAGCGATATCAGCTCACTGACAGGAAATCCCTTGCTGAATATGTCTTTTGAACATGCTCAGCATTCATTGCCAACGTCGGGAAATGTGTTGTCTGTTCCCTCTTCTAAGAGATGGAATCTCTTCCCTACATACTGAGAGTCAAGTTTAAAGCAAACTAAACTGACTCAGATGTGATTTCAGACCAAATGTTTCAGCGCACATTCTTAGAGAGACAGTCAGAGGGCTGGTTCTGCATAACCCAACATGGGTTATTTTTTGCGTAAGTATATATATTCCTTGCCCTTGAATATAATTCACAGCCCTGGCCAAGGGATGTTTTCTCAGTAAGTCAGGCCTCCTTTGAATTAAGAACACACTTTCTATTTATTTGAGAACAGGCCCTACTTGATTTTGTAAATGTATAGCTAGTGCAGCCACAGCACTTCTTGGTAGTCAGGATTTGCATTTTATGTCCTACTAATTGCTACAAGGGTGGTGATGAATCTGATAGGATCACATAGGAACATCACTTCTGAAGAGATAGCAAGATGGGGCAAAACAGAGAAGGGGCCAGTTGGTCCTCTCTCCTCTCCACAAAGAACTTGCCCATGAAAAGGAACATGGGTACATTGAAAGTAACCGTGGCAGGCATTGTTCCACATAATTACATTGGGGAGCAGTAAATGTAATCCTGGCACTGGGCAAATTCTCATCTACATGGAGCCCAAGTGTGTGTTTTTATATAAAAATGATTTGCTAAAATGCAGATGCAGTAATATCTGACTGAGTTAAAAGAGGTGTCTTGCATAAGACAAGCCAGAGGGGTGACAACCATCCATGTGACAATATGTGGGAACACTTCATTCTCCTATATACTTAAGAGAAAGCAAGAGCCTCCAATATGGAGGCTCTGGCAGCACCACAAGTCTTTGAACATCAAGGATGAGTGTTACAGGGCGTGAGACACAGTTCCTTTCCCATGTAGCATCATTGGCATTAGCAAGGATTGCCAATGCCACTGTCCGAGTGGTACTATGTATTCTTTTTTGGTTCCATTTTCCAGCTGAAATTAGTTGTGCACAGTAAGCACATACGGATTAAACCCATTTAGGGATCCAGCATTAACCAGTGAATGCAATGTGCTCTCTGGAACAGCACCTTTTCCTGACGGGTGTGAGCATCCTCTGGTTTTGCCCATCACTGAGAACTAGTGCACATGTCTAAAGGAAATGCGCTTTTCCAGTTGCACTTTTCTTTTCTTCCCCCACTTATTCCAGGACAGGTGAGACTTTGACACTAGTTAATGAATCAGAGTCCCAAACCTTGAAATGCAGAATACCTTTATAACTTTCCTCTCCATGCAGGAGGAATCCTCAGCTTCCTGGTGAAAGCAGCTTTAAGTCCTATCTAGCCCTACATAATTACAAATGCATCCACAGATAACCTTGGCTGTGTAACTCTGATGGCTGAATTGAAGTTAAAAAAAAGGGGAGGGGGCATAGTGTCAGTCTGCCAGATACTTTGTGTTTCTTTTTATGATCTGTTGTTTCATCTTAGAGAGAGAGAGAGAGAGAGTGTGTGTGTGTGTGTGAGATTCAGCTGTTTTATTAGCAACTGCTAAATGAGAAAGATGCTATTGAAGATATTGCACTGTATGTTGTGAGACAGTTGGAAGTATTTAAAAATAACCTCCCCTTCTGTTCCCTAGTGGGATATTTTTGTTGGCCCTGTCATTTGATTCATTTGGAGCGACTGGCCTTAGTCCTTTAAAACCCAGTGGAAACTTAGTGAAAGGTCAGAGCCAGCATGGGTGGCAGTTTTACAAGGCTGTGATAGAAAATATAATAGTCAATATGGTGAAATGTCTGGTAAAAATCCAAACTAGGAAAAGCATTCATTTGCGTATGGTTAACCACTGCAGCAAAGATGTGTGTATTCGTTTGCTGAGGCATGGATCACGGATCACAGCTAAAAGTGCTGGTAAGTTTCATTCTAATATACTCAGTTGCTTTTAGGACTCTTTTCAGAGAGATTTCAGTCTGATTTCCAGATTTGCTTTGTAATTTGTTATACTAAAAATAGATCATGTTGACAGAAGCAAAATGTATTGTTAATGACAGAATGCTACTTGTAATAGGGCAAAAGGAAGGAGGAACTACTGAGACTTGAAAAAGTGATAAGCTTAAAAGATGAATGAGATCCACATATAACTTATTTAACAAGCTGTACATTTAAACGTGAATTGCTAGCAAATAAGGAAGTGGAATTTTACTGCTGCAGCCTTTCAGGAAAGGATAGAAACCTATGATAAATTGAGAAACAACAAAACAGTCTTGAAATGAGCAGTTAGGGACTGTTTGAATGACAGCTGAAGAATAGTAATGACTATTCTTAGCTTAACAAACAAGGAGTCCTGTGGCACTTTTAAAGACTAACAAATGTATTTATTGCATGAGCTTTCGTGGGAGAAAATCCCACTTCATCAGATGCTTTGAAGATAGGGAACTTACAGAATGGGAGGAAATTAAATGCAGAGAAGCGTATGACATAGGACTATGGATTTTTTTTCTCATTACAACAGATGATTTGACCTCACCTTCCCCTATATACTGTTCCACAGTGTTTGAATGTTAACATCTGTTTTGATTTGCTGTTACAGCCTGACCTGATCCTATGTCATACACTTCCCTGCATTTAACTTCCTCCCATTCTGTAAGTTCCTCATCTTCAAAGCGTTTGAAGAAGTGGGATTTTCTTCCACGAAAGCTCATGTGATAAATAAAGTAGTTAGTCTTTAAAAGTGCCACTGGACTCCTTGTTTGTTTTGCTGAACTCGACTAACACGGGAACCCCTTTGGAACTTATTCATAGCTTATGGCTGATATTTCACTATTTACAACTGGCTGGATTGGATGGCCAGACATGCCATGAACACAATGTATTTTGGATTTCCTATTTTGTAATAATTGAAGATTGTATTTAATTAATGGGGTGCAGTTGAAAAATAATGGGCTTGATTCCGATGTATGTCAGGACTAACTCCATGGAAGTAAAATAAATACACATCTCAAAGAGATACACAATCAGAATCAAATCCAGTTTTATATAATGTATCTTTGACAGTGTCACTTTCTGTGACACTCTTTGTTTACTTATTACACTTTAAACAGCAAGGGCTATGTAAATAGACTGGTAATTTTCACTTCCTTTTTAGTCAGTTTAATTTTTTTGTTTTTATGTGCTTAGAACAATGTGTTTTTGTCTAATTTGCTTTTAACCTAATATTAATAAAGATGTAGGTTTTTTAAAACCCTTCTCTCATGCACCAAAACCTAAATTTGCAAGAGAATTCATTGCCTGCCTTGGTAATGCTGTAGTGAGTACAAAGGGGTTACAAAGGGATTGTAAGACCCTCAGTGCAGTAGGACTTTCATGGTGTTCCCCCACCAACACCTTTCCCAACAGGATGCCCCAGCACTGGGGGCATTCCAAAGTGGATGGCATGGGGATGTTATTACACTCTGGAGATTCAGCACCCCTGCAGTCTACGTTCCCTCTAAGCCGCGCGGTGGCCATCACATACCTGCACACCTAGCACAGAGACCTGCACAGCCCGACCCTGTGTCTCTTCTCCCCAGCCTGATCCCCATGACCCTTGTCCCCAGCCCGATCCCCGCGTCTCTTTTTCTCCCCAGCCCGGTCCCCGCGTCTCTTTTTCTCCCCAGCCCGGTCCCCGCGTCTCTTTTTCTCCCTAGCCCGATGATCACTGCATCTCTTCTCCCTTCTCCCCAGCCCAATGATCACTGCATCTCTTCTCCCCAGTTAGAAGATGAGCTGCAGGGCTGTAAAAGCTATAAGTGATTGCTCAGTTTGACACAAATATTTATATTTGTCATCTCTAAAATTGTGTATATTCCAGAAAATATTTTCAAGGGTTATTAAGAATTATCTTCAGACACTAATTGCTGTTTTCCAAAATTATTTTCTTATGGTTGTTTTGCTTTATTTATCTTATGAATTGATTTATCTAGAAATAATTTAATTATTTGTGTGCATGTTTATAGTTATATGGATAGTACTGGGTAGCAAAGTAGCACAGTCTAACAATTTCAGCATCATATTCCAACACCATCCAACTTTTCTCAAAGTTACAGTAATGACAGTAATATAAAAACAAAACAAAAAAATCCTCCCACTAAATTAAAAGGCCTGGGGCAGGAGGGAAAACTGTTGCCCATGTGGCACCATGCCTCACAAATTGCCACTCAGCGAGTACCGTAACTTGCTTAGCTGCATCATCAGCTTAGAGGGAACATTGCCCGCAGTGGCCCATACACAGCCTCTTAGTACGTACAAGCAACCTCTCCTGCTCGTAGTGCAGTGATTAAACCGTATCTTGGGACTTATACTAGCTTCTGATTTAAAGCATTTCTACTTGTCTGACTTTAATTCTTATTGGTAAGCTTACACAAAATCACTCCATCTAATAAACTATAAAAGTAGGAACAGGGGTTTCCATAGTCTCCTGTTTCAATGGGTGTCCTACACTAAACTGCTGGGAGGGCATTGACCACCAGCAGCAGCACTATCTGCCCCAGCAACACAACCCTAATCTTGGCATGGTGCAGAGGGGAGCCCTTGGGGGCTGGTGAATACAGTGGTGTCTCCTGTCCTGTGGGCTGGGCCTGGTTCTTCACTTGGGCATTGCATGGCATGGGTCATGACAGGGGGGGCGACTGGGCCAAATGTCAATGAGTGTTGTTTGCAACCTGATGCCTGGGATCACATCACCACTCGGGTTTGGACTGGCTGCCCCATGACGGGGGAGGAGCTGGGATCACAATGAGTGGGGCTGTGATCTTGTGCTGTGGAGGTCGTAACATCCAGAATGATGAGCTGGGCCCAGCCTTGTAGGGCAGGAGCTGCTGCTGTGGGATCTCTCCTCCACGCCAGGCTGGGAGACAGGCATCTTTGCCTGGTTCTGCACTTTCGTTGCCGTGATTTCAGAAGGTGCAAGTGAAGCCGTGAATCCACATGAAAGCTGTCCTTCTTAAGGAACCCACTGATGGTCAGGCTGCCATGTTGCCAACCTCACAAAAACTATGAGAGAACTCCCACAAAATCATTGGGTTGGCTTAAAAATAATTTTTTTTAAAAAGGCCCCAAACTTGATGGTTTGGGGTGTGTTTTCTGGTTTTTGAACACTTGGGGGATAGAGTCTTGTTTTGTCTAAGTGTTTCAGGAATCTCCATCCTAAAATGCTCAAAAAAGGCACACAAAATTGGGGATCCTCCTCCCTTTTACTTTTGCTTGATGGCATCCCCTCATGTCCCTTCCCCAGGCACTGATCTCTGTGCCACCTCAGTGCCCTGCCCTCAGCCTCCTGTTTTGCTCTTTCCGCTTGTGGAGGGCACTTTCCAGCTTGTAAAACTGCAGTCTTCTATTGCAGTCATCCCCGCTCCCTGGATGCTGACCCTTCCCAGCACAAAACTCTGCCCCTGATGTTTACCTTCTCTAGGACACTGCATGGAGCTCTCTTCCCCCCACCGGCCATGTTTTTCAGAGCCTGTGCCCAGTTCTGGGACAGGGTAGGTAGGCAGCAGCCAGGTCCCTATAGGGAGGCAAGAAACATATCCCTGGGAGCCTATTTCTACAGCTTGCTGTGTTTTGCTTCCTTTGCCCCACTCAGTGCTGGATAGAGGGGAAGGCTGGGCGAGAACTGCCTCTGCTGACTCAGAGACAACTCCCTGCTTTTTCGGTTGCTTCCTTCCTGGACACAGGCTGCACTCTCAATGAAGTAAAAGGCTGTCTCTGTGTGGGACATGGAAAGCGGAGCAGCAGTCTGTGTTCACGGCACCTGCAGTTCAAAGTCTGCAGCAGCCTCTGGTGGCAGTGAGAACTGCAGCATCAATTACAAACAAACAAGAAGTCTTGTGGCGCTTTAAAAGACTAACAAATTTATTTATCGCAAAATAAACTTTAGTCTTTAAAAGTACCACAAGACTTCTTTTTTGTTTTGCTGAACTCGACTGATACAGCCACCCGATTGGAACTAGTTTTAATATAGTGCATAATAACAGCACTCCAAAAAATATTGGGAGAGTTGGCAACTGCAATGGTGTTTTAGTTAGCTTTATAGTCTCGATACAATTAAAACAAATTGGAATTACCAGCAGGAGAGCAGGCAACTGGCTGCTTATGTGGGGTAGATATGAAAGACTGAGCTCTTACTGGCTATGTCTACACTTACAAAGTTATGTCGACTTTGTTAAGTCGACTTAACAAGGTCGACTTTAAGTCAACTTAAAGTCAACCTTGTTAAGTCGATTTAACAAATTGGCTACACTTTAAGTCGACTTTGTTAAGTCAACTTAACAGCAGAGATAGCTATTATGTTGGCTTTAAGTCGACTTAACAAAATCAACTTAGTGTTAATCCCTGTCTTCACTGGCCTTAAGTTGATTTAGAGTTGATTTAAGGCTTAAATTGACCTAAAAGGAGGTGATATTAAGTCGATTTAAGAAAAGCCCAGTGTGGACGTGGCTTTGTTTAGGTCGACTTAAACGTCCTTAAGTTGACCTGACTTGCCAGCGTAGATGCACCCATTTAGAGTGAAATTCATTTCACTTGCATAAAGCTAGAGTACTTGGGGTTTATGTGCACCAAATTCATACAGGTTTGAGATTAAATCCACTCTTTTCAACTCTGAGACCACAACACAGGCCTGGTGGTGTTCCCACGGAGCAGCTGTTCTACTCCAACCCATTGTAAGGGAAATTTGAGTTCGGGAGCCCAGTAATCATGGATCCTACTTCCCCTTACTGCCCAGATCGCCTGTACTGCCACCCTTTATTGTGCAAGGCAAACAACCCCTCTGCCACACAGGATTGTGAAGGTGCCTGCTGCATGGTAAATCTGTTCACTATCTCAGCACAGTATTCCTATGAGGCTTAAGTATGGTGGGCTTGCAAAGGTGAATTTCATTCTTGCTGAACATAGCCACTGGCAAATGCACGATATTTCTATGTTAGTCAATATTTGAGCAGATGTTGTTGCTTGTAGCTGACAACTCCTCTGCACTAATAACGTAAGCACAAAGTAGTTCTCTCTTTCTCCCTTTCTAGCTAAAAACTTCAGGATAGGGAGGTAGAATTTGTCTTATCTCGGTTTTGATTGTTTTACATGTAATTTTGAAATTACTGCCCAATTCTTTAGTTTGACTCTTGAGCGTATTATCAGCACTACAATTCCTCCTGATGTAATTTTATACCGCAGGCAAAAACAAACAAATCACCCACCCACATTTTTTTCGCTTGGTATGTAAAGCTGCGCAATAGAGACAGTCACCTATAGCAGAACTTTTGCTAAGGTGTACTACATTTTTCTGGGCCACTGTAAAGAATCTATATTTGCTGGAAATACGAAGGAGCTGGGGTACCTCTAGGCCCTGCTAATCTTCCGCTTATGCTTTTGGGTTATTAATAGCTGTTGTAAGTTATGCCAGGGAACCAGATTGGTCCTGGTTCACAGTGTACTACTGATGCAATGCTCGCTTGCCTTTTAAGCAATAATTCATGTTCTAAACTGCAGTTGTGGAAATGAAGTTTTAGACCCATCCCAACCTGTTTTGTGGTGTAGAGTACATAGCTGAAGGGATGAATTGGGTCTTAGCTTGTACAGCAAGATTTTATTCTGTAAAACTAGTACAGTTGCTCCCAAAATGTTGCAAACCTATGTAGCAAATAAAAGTAATGCCATTTTGAAATTATCTGTTGCAGATAACATGTATGGAAGGCTCTTTATGAAATAAAAGGTCCTATAGAATAGGAAAAGCATGACTGAAAGAAGCAATGCTCTCAGAATGTAATTTAATATTCAACCAAGAGATTCTTTTCTAGCTGAAGAAATAACAGTAAAATATCTTAACTAGTATTGAAAAAGCAGTGGACTGTAAAATCTCCCAGGAAATGTTACATTATGTAATTAATGCATCTTCTCCGACTGAATAGGGTTGAAGACAAAATAGGTGGTTTTTCGAAGAATGCTTGTGTGATGCTGTCCCGATTTAGGGAACCATTTATGATATTATTTTGTATTTATATTTTATAATTATAATCCATAGGAACTATGCCATGTTTGGTGTCAATAGAAAGGTAATAATTTGTGGGGAATGATTATATAGTTTATGTGAAGGATTTGTATTCATATTAGAAGTTAGGAATATGATTATTATGTTTTAACTTGTGTAAGGCTGGGGAAATTCCCCAGACTGAATGTCTACCCAGCCATTGTCCCCTTAATGGCCCATTAAGGAAGCTCCCCAGTATAATGGGCCGAAGGAGAAAACCTGTTGAGCCACTAGGACTTGAACATGTGACTCAACTCCAGTTTGATTGGAAAGAACTGCACACAGCATGGAGAAGGCCAGAGGGGATAAAAGGCAGCAGCCCCGACTCCATCTTACTCTCAAGTCCCCAGTCTACAGCCAACACCCATCTCTGGAACTATTCCTCTGAGACTGAACAAAGGATTGAGGCCCACCCTGGTGCCGGGTGTTTACCAGAGGAACAAGCCTGCAAACTCCAGAGGAACAAGCCTGCAAACTGCTTTTCATGAACTTTAAATCATTTGTATGTATGTGATTCGCTTTGACCCTTTAACATCTCTCACATTTTGCTTCTTTTTTTCTTATATTAAACCTTTAGTTGTAGTTGCTAAAGGATTGGCTACCAGTGTGGTATTTTGGGTAAGATCCAAACCTATATTGTTCTGTGTGCTGTGGCTGGCCCTTTGGGGTCAGGAGAACCTATATCTTTAAGGGACCGTGCGGCTAGGTGGGAGCCGGAGCAGCTGGAGTGCAATAAAGGGAGCTGTTTCTATTTTGGGCAGATTTCTTGATACCCGGTGTGGGGAACCAGAAGCCTGGTTGTGACTGATAGGGAGACTGGTTTAAGTACCACCCATCAGTGTGTGGGGAGTTTGGCTCCCGGTTTTGCAGCTTGCCCTGATTTTTGCACGTCCAGGAGGGTATCCCAGGAAGCCCCGGTCACAGCTTGTTTATGTTGATTCCATGCTAGCTACTGAGATTTTTGCCTTAGAGTGTGCCAGAGCTGACCCTATGGATACTGTTTAAACAAAAATCTTTAGTAGCTGTGCACATGGGTGTGTACACATGTACCGTGGAATGGACATAAGCAACACATCTCAAAGAACAAGTTATGAAAGGCTAGTAACCTTTCTTTTCATACATGAGTAAGTGCAAAAGATTTCCAGGTGTGTCAGAGACTAAATTAAATAAAATTGGCTCCAAAATTACTTTTGATTTTTTTTCCCTGTTTCTTTCAGGAGAACCTCAAACTTTTTTAGGGATTTTCTTTTAACATGGACTCATCATTTTAGTTAGTCTTCAATCCAAATGCTCTTGAAATGTTTTTAAACATTAATAAAGGGGCCAACTTCTAAGATAATGTAAGTTTTGCTGGAAAATGTTTTGGCATAATGTCATTGCTGAACCCTGACCGTGTGTTCTCATCTCATTATATAACATCTCAACATTTTGAGTCATGTTCTGCCATAGTGGCATGACACATGATACACCACTATATCATGACATCACACTGTCAAAATATGATGAGCCCTAAAATGTATACTAGTAGGACTGCAAATTTAACTTGAAATAAGTGGATGATGGTGCAAGTTTCCGGAATGCTTGATTCCAGAAATGTTATAGTAAGTGCTGAGTATGAAGGAAGGAAGAAAATAGCTTGTTTTAGTTTGTATTTTTCAGATGGACCTTGCAGCATTCCCAGTTAGAAACACTGGCTGATATTCTTCATTGCCACACACCTTCAGTAGCAATTTACATCTGTGCCAAGTGGGTGAAAACATTACCATTCTGATTCGATAGGCTTTTAAGTACTACAAAGCACAACATGATAGGCAAGGTAATGGAAAGGAGAGCACCTTTTTGACTTGCAAACTAAAGCCATATGATACACTGACATGTTTACAAGATATCTTTTCTAGGCACCGTCCCACATTTACAGGTGAAAACTGCTGAAACTTACATTTATGGTGCAAACTCAATATATATAGTACATTTACTTATGACATGCAATACTGGATTATGCTGTAGCTGTTTAATTCAAAAGTCCTGTGTGAAAATCTGCCGCCCACTGCCAACATGTGAATGTTTTCCTTTTTTCCTTTGCTGACATGGAGGATAATGTATAACATTTTAAATACTGTATTAGGGAATGACTGTGGATAACATGAATTGACAACCTTAATTGGTTTGGCTTTTCCATGAGTGGTCCTCTCATTGTCTTTCTTCTAAATAATTAGCTCAAACTGAATAACAGTGTTGTGTAATTGGGAACTGCCCCTGCATTTTTATTTCTTAACTCTTCACATTACCCATTTAGAAAATCATGAGCTGAAGGAATATACTCCACTGCCTTCTTCCTGTATGTTAGCAGAAGGTCAGATGAAGTTTGCCAGATGCCTGTAATGAGAACAATGTTAATCATACTTATGTGATCTTTCTTGTCTGCATGCACTGTTTGTATTATGCATGTTGGAATTCACCATTGGGGTGGGGAGATGGCTCAGAGACATTAATGAGGATGACCTTGCTTTGGAACAGTCACCGTTGTCCCTGAGTGGTAGGAAATTTGTTAGGAAGGTATTTGTGACCTTGTGTCTAAACAGGTAGAAGGCGGCTTAGGTCCAAGATGCTCAAACTATTTTTAGGCAACTAAATAAGTGTTCTGATTCACCCTTTCTCCCATTGTCAGAGCAGGATACTGAGGATACAGGGTACAGAGCAGGACCCAGTATAGCCATTCTTACATTTATCCACAGTGGAACAGTCACTGAGCCATCAAGAGAGAATGTGAGAATAACTCTGTAGTCCACTGGTCAGGACACCCACCTAGGTCCAGCCTCTCTGCTCCAATGACTCTTCAGTTATTTATCCACAATGGAACAGTTTCAACAGTAGAGATCGAGAGCCTCACATCAGAATATCCCATAGCTCAGTGGTTAGTACCCTCTCCTGAGAGGTGGGTAATCCCCTGTTCAGATCCTCCGCCACCCCACTCTAATGGAGAAGGAGGAATTGAACATGGATCTCTCACATGCCAGGTGAGTGCTATAATCAGTGCTACTCCTTGCTGACGGGGCATAGGTGCATAACTCCAGGAGAGGGTTCACAGCTGAGAACTGAAAGAGGAGCAAGGTGCCTCACTGCAGTCTGAATTTAAGTGACTATTTCTGTGAGAGAGGTGGGGTTTAGATCATGACCCTCTTGTCAGCATCTTCCGTTGGGTAGCATAAAGTAGCTCCCCATCTTGCATACTGCCTTTTTGTGAGTCACATTCTAAGGCACCCATTTGATCCCATTCATTGTACAAGGAACCCAGGCACTTAACTCAGGCTCAGAGTCACAATGCCTATCTTTTTTTGTGCATCCAGTCCTAAAAGATTACCACTGGAAGAGTGCCCTAATGTAGAACTGTTACTTGTTTTATTCATAAGGGTAGTCGTGTTAGTCATTTTCAGCAAAACAAACAAGTCCTGTGGCACTTTAAATACTAACAAATGTATTTGGGCATAAACTTTTGTGGGTTAGAAAGTGGGTTCTAACCCATAAAAGCTTATGCCCCACAAAATTTCTAAGTTTTCAAGGGGACACAGGACTCCTTGTTTGATTCATTTTATTATTCCCATACATACCTGTGTATCATAGTTTGTGGGCTATTCTCTTTTAAAGATGGATCACATCTATTGCTGATAATAACAATTACACATAGGAATAACTCTGAAATTGTTCTCTCAACTCGATTGTCTCCTTCAGAATCCCCATTCCTTGTTTGATTCCCCTCCTTTCCCCTGTCCACTTCCTTTATATTTCTACTCATTGCTAACACCACTGGATTGAAGTGATTTGAGAACACTAGTATTTTTGAAGCACTCATATAGCAATCATGACCCAACCAGAGCACTTTACAAATTGTGATTTTTAAATTCTTTCACTTTGCTTTTGTCAATGCCAGCTACAGAGAACACAGTGGCAGATTGTAGGAAACATAGTGCGTTAGGAGGAAGAAGAAGTGAGGGGAGAGACTTCAGAAGAGGAGTGGGAACATGGAGAACATGAGAAAGAAAGAAGGGAAGAAAAGTGATACATTAGTTAGGTTAAGAAAGATTTTTGTGTGAGGGATGAGGTCTGGGTAAAAGAGAAGCAACAAGGAGAGGGAGAAGAGACCTATAACAAGGAGCAAGTGTTGGTGAGTGAGGGATGAGGAAGGAAGAAACGCACATGGGAGAAATTCCTATCAAGACCCAGGGCATCCATTAACTTCTATCCATAACGCCTACCGTGTATTGTGTTAACCCTTTTCCTTTTTCACATGGCCTCCTCTGAACAAGAACTTGCGTAATATCCTGTTTAGATGTTATGACATCTGTTGTTGAATGGTAGTGATTAAGTTTCCCAGCCTCCTGGTGTTATCCTATTACTTTCTTATCCTCATTTCAAATGAAGGGTGGAACTTCATTTTCCTAACCGCCTTAGTAACACCTGTTTATATAGTAAAAGTAGGAGCTGGATTACTTGAAGTCTACCTTCTACTAGAAAAATGACTGTCTTTGCTTTCATGCGCTGCTGTTAATCACAAATATTCATAGTCTTAATTTATATATGCTAAGATAAAAAGATAATCAAGTCAAATTTCAGAGGATTGAATTCCTGTAAAAGACACTCCTCCCCTGCAGAATAGGTGGAATTTTAAAGGGCATGTACTTTTTAATCTATGCTAGCCACAACCATACAGTACTAAAACTTTACTGATTTCAGTAATCAAATTATAAACAAGGGATTGTGGAATCGTCCTTCCACAATTATTTTCTGAAAGTACATTTCATTTGAACAATCTCTTATACAGGATCTATTGAAAGATGAATTTGTCTTTGACATCATACATTGAGTCCTCTTTTTATCTTTCTTCTCTAGGTATCCAGCTACCTAAGGAAGATGAAATCTCAGTACCTGTGATATCCAATTCCCCTACTAAGGATGCAGGAGAGAGTGTAGATCTCACCACTGAAGATGAAGAGACGATCAAAGAGGAGCCTTTAACCATCTCGGAACTGGTATACAACCCAAGTGCCAGCTTGCTGCCCACCCCAGTTGATGATGATGAGATTGACATGCTCTTTGACACGCCATCGAGAGCAGAGAATGAGAGAGAAGATACAGATTCATTTGAGGAACTGGAAGTGGATGAAAATGCATTTTTGGTTGCTGAGGAAGAGGAGCTGAAAGAAGCCCGTAGAGCACTTAGGTGCAGTTATGACTTTCTAATGGGCAACATGCAGGTAAATGCTTTTGTGAAGAGTTTCTCCAGACTTCTTTTTGTAGGCCTTGGACTGTTGCTCTTTGTGTTCCCACTTCTCCTGGTGCTCTTGGAGTCGGACCTTGATATCTCCTTTCTTCACGAAATCCGTCAGACGCCAGAGTTTCAGCAGTTTCATATCGAATATTACTGTCCTCTTAGGCAGTGGGTGGCTTGCAAAATAAACTTCATTCGTGACATGTTGGGAAGCTCTTAAATGTTAAATATTTAAATGTTAAAGAAACATGATACAACTAAGGGCTATATTCAAAATTCCAGTTAGTACTAGCTTCTCATAATGCTCATTAGGCCAGGTAGCTGTCTTCATTTTTAATCCACTACAGACTTCTCAAGATCTAACATTTGCTTTTCATACTTAACCATTACTTTAGTTATAGACTTTGTATGGTGGCCTTTAAATAACCAAAAAGAGGTTTTATTTTTATTGCACTGTTGACTTCTTGCTCACCTATTGTATCAGACAAGATGGGGTAGTACTAGAGTTCATTATTTGTAACATTACAAGCCATGACGTTCTGAATCTCAGTGATATTAAAACCGAGAGGAAAATGTTTTTGAATATATTCCTTAGTGGTATAAAAATCTTTTCTAACCAATGCCTATACAAGTGATGTTTATGCTGGGCTTTTGTTTCCTGGGGTGGTTTGGAGATTGATTTTTTTCTTTCTTTCTTTTTTTTTACATTTGTATGTGTTTGAAATATTTTGGTAAATTTTTAGCAAAAGATGACTTCTGAAGTTATCTAAATGTACAGATTAGTAAAATTAATGCACAAGGGCATGTAGGGGGATTTTTTTTTAACATTTTAGCAATGATTTCTTTTTAAAATATTTTGGCTGGACAATGAGTTTATTATAACGCTATAAAAGATGGCCTATGGTTTGGGTAACATACAAAAAGATCATTCAAGTGCAGGGGGGCTTGGTGAGGAGAGATGAAATGACACAGAATCCTCAAATAACTTTTAATGGCACCATTCTAAAGCTAAATGAGGTAAGTATCAGTGAGAAAATGACAATCTACATTCACCTGTGTCCTGTCATCTTACACATCAATCAGTGCTATTAGAAAGCCTTTACAAGGTAGTGTAAGTAAGTTTTGTCAGAGGGTGATGGGTCTTTGGAATAAATGTAGATTATTGCATATAACATGGAAAGATGAAGAGAGAGTAATTGTCAAAAATGCCTAGCTATGCTGGGAAATGAGTAACCTACTTTTTTAAAATGGCTAGAGAATAAAAAGTATATAGTACTTTAAAATTCAAGGCATTAAATTGTATAGTTGCCATGCAGGTATTCTACTGAATCACAATAAAAGGACAAAATATTTTTAAGAGAAATATCTTGGTTCTTTATTCTTTTGTTACTGTTCTGTGAAACATATCCCAGAGAATCATCATTTAATGTGTCATTATTTCCTAAGCATGCTGATTGTCTTACCATGTATATCTGGCATTGTATTCATACTATTTCCCCATTGATAAGAATTCAGTCATAGGTTTATTATTATTTTAATCTGCTGAGGATTTCCTCACAGTATTGTTTAGAAGAATATACATAAAACCTCATGAGCATTGAAAAAATCTGTAGACATCCCCTTCCAATCCAAATGCTAAAACCAACATGAAAATGTATTTTGTAAATTGTAAATCCTCATCATAGAGGATTGTTTGTTTTTTTTTAAACCAAAAGCATTGAGTTTGATCCTTTAGTCTTCACACAGATAAAATTCCCATTAAAGCCAGTGGAACTTTTGCTTGTGTACGAACTGCAACTTCACCCCATAATATCTCTTTATAAAGAGATTTTTTAAAAATCAGGGGTATATTTGAGTCATTGTCATATTGGTAAATGCATAATGTAACAGCAACTGTACTTCATACACTATAGAATCATTTATGCTTGACAGGGGAATGCTAACTCTTCATTTCCTCTAAACCTTTGCAAATGATCAGTTTGAAAACTGAAATTTCCCACAGAATTTTTTTTCTCCTTTTCAACACCTCTTAAAGGATAAACAATAATAGCTCTTAGGAATTGCTCTTCTCCATTTTAACCATTTGGGTTGTTTTCCCGTTTCCCAAAGAACAATGACTACATAGAACCATTTAGTCTCCTCTTCTCTCACTTTGTCATCACTGGCTTGGTTCAGTGAAAATGACTACTGATGAGTTGTTTTGTGTGTATTTCATTTTGTGTAATTTCCACCTAAACAATCCCTTTCCCTTAGACAAGTGTCATCCAGCCGAACAGAACTTTTGATAGTGAACTAAAGCAGACATTTGCCCTTAAGAGGACATTATTCCTACAAATGGTTTCCTAAACAAATATGTCAGCTTAGGGCTTGTTGTGGCAATGGTGATGAAAGCTGGCAGCCTGTAAGGATACAGGGACTGGGTTCCATGCTGGATCCTATTTATTAAGTCCTTTAATTTTAAGAAGTTAGGTCCTAAGTTCTAAAGTGTAGTTTTGTCTATGTAAAGTCATAAAGCTCCGGGAACAGGAGCATTTGTTTTGTTCGATTTAACTCTGTCAGAAATGGTTAAATTGCATGAGAAAAAGATGACCTCAGAGAATTGATAGTGCAATAAGGAGATAGAAAGGATTAAATGCAAAAGAAAGTGTGTGTGTGTGTGTGTGTGTATTTTACTGTATGTGTATACCACCGTGGCCTTTTAAAATTCCTCCCACCATGCAGGAGAATTTCTTTTCTGTAAGGTGAATTCCACTAAGAAACATAGAGTTCCTATAAGGTACCATTTTATGACATAAGACTTGGGAATTTAAAGGGCCGGGACTGGCTAATATATTCATATAGTGTGTAATACACAAACACACAAATAGTATGGCATATACCTATCCACACACACAGAGAAACAATGTTGTATTTAGTGCTGAAGATGACAGAGTTGGACTATGAAGAATCTGTAGGTACAGTATTATGTATTTGTCCGTGCTTGGATATATCGTAAAATGTTATGTACTTGAAATCTATTTTGTGGTTTGTCTAATACTTATAAATGATACTCTGGGAAGAATTGAAAATTGATTTATTTAATTAAAATTCAAAAGACTGGGGGTGGGTGGTACATACCTGTAACGCAAGCCTTATCTTTGTACAGTGAATTTCACTTTTCTGTCAATGTCTTGATTGTTTTGTATGTTGATATGATGGCAGGAATCCCTAATAAAAATACAGTGGAAAAAAAGCACTCTGCAATGATGGTGTTTCTTATTATAAAGGAATGTTATTTAACGTTGAATGTCAACCTAAATTCATATTAATTTTGTACAAACAAAATATTTTTTTTTTTTACAACATACTTTTCTGGGATGGTGCCCTGTGAAATTGTGCAGTGTTTGTGAGACTGTTGTAACTTGATGTTTTCTATATATGTTTTATTAACTGTTGGATACAGTAAGTATGTGTCACTGTTTAAAAGAAGATACTTTTATGTAAAACAAAATTTTCATATATAGTTTGGACTTTGTGGTGTATTCCTGGGCATTCAAAGAGTCATAAAGTCAAAGAGTTTAAGGCCAGAAGGGAATGCCAAATCATCTAGTTTGACCTTCTTATATCACAGGCCACATACAACACCCAGCATCTGCATACCAAACCTAAAAACATTTGGTTGATTTACGCTCCATCTGTGCATATGTACTTATATTCTGTACAGAAAGCCATTACATACCCAGTTATGGAAATTCTAGTTGTGACTCCATAGTTAAGGTAGCATTAATTAATGCACTTAAAAACAGTACTTGCTGTCAGACTTTTCTTAGACTAAAATGGAATAACTAATTCTGTAGATGTTCTTCAGTTAAAAGTCATTAAAATTTCATGTGCCAGATACATTTGAAGAAAAGGGTTGTACTTAAGCTCAGTAATGATTGTTGTATTTCATTGATATGATTAGATGTTTGTCTAAATGTTCCAGAGGTGTAGCCATGTTAGTCTATATACAGCAAAAACAATGAAAGTCCTGTGGCACCTTAAGGACTAACAAATTGCTTTAGGCATAAGCTTTCATGCGCTGCAACCCACTTCAGATGCATCTGACGAAGTGGGTTGCAGCCCATGAAAATTTATGCCTGAAGGAATTCGTTAGTCTTTAAGGTGCCACGGGACTTCCGTTGTTTTTGTCTAAATGTGTGTCACGTTTTTGGAGGACATGAAGGATCACTTGGGAGGTTTACAGGCAGAGCTCTCACATGATGTCCAGACATAAAATGACCTGAAGTTAAAACTATGGTGCAATTTTTTAACAATAAGTTTTCTTTTTTTATTCTATACAGTCACTTTGTCATAATCGACCACATCAGTACTACTTTTTTCCATTTTCAAGCATCTGACAAAGTGGGATTTTTCTCCCACGAAAGCTCATGTGATAAATAAACTTCTTAGTCTTCAAAAGTGCCACCAGACTCCTTGTTTGTTGTGGCAATACTACTGCATCATAATAAAAAGGAACAAGGAATCTCTCCTTTCACTCAAGAGGAGAAAAAGGGGGAGAGGAAAGGGAGAAGGGATGAAAACACCGTCCACAATTTTATGGGCTAATTAAAATAATCTGAAATAGAACATGCTGTGTGCTTGGTATTCTGATCTCTCCCACTTTACCTCTCTCTAGCTTACATTTGCTATTTAGAGAATTTCCTTTATTGTCTCCCTTTCTTTATGGTTACCATGTTTACTGCCCTATTAAGATAACAGATAATACAATAGTGCGAGGAAGTAAACTGACCCATGAAAACTTTGGCATTGTGTCCCATTGGATAGAGACTATGTACCTGAGCTTAAGTTTTACCTTGTTCTGATGGGTTTAAATAGACCAGTGCTCGAGGTAAGAGGAGGTGCATTGTATTCTTTGGAAAATAATTAACTGTTTTGATTGTGTTCCGTGAGGGGACTGTGTAATTATACATGAGTGGAGGTAGCTATCAATAGAAGAAATTGAAAAGTCTCTCCATTATATTGCCATGTAGCCTATTTAGAAACTTTAATTATAAGAAATAGGATATGAAATGTGTTGAAAAAGGGACTTTAATCCCACAAAATATTTTTCCTGTTGTTTTTAATACAATGGCAGCTACAATTGCCTATGTAGAAAATGTGATAAATGGGAGTGGATGTTACATTTTTGGCTCTTTTAATATAATTTAGCAACAGGGAATAATGAGGAAAAAATCAGCACCACAAAGCCAGTAGTTCTCTGTAGCTCACCTCCAAGTGTCCTGTGCATCATAATTTGAGAACATTTGTACTAATTATTACTGCTTGCAGAAGATAGAGGCCACAAATTATTTCAGAACAACTTTTACTACAGACAGTTTGTTTAGGGCCTGGCAAACGTACTTGCAACACTCCTGCTAATTATTAAATCCTAAAAATTTTGTATGCTCCAAAAATTGAACAGATTCCAATTTAGTTAAGGTGGTTGTCGTTCCAGAGTTATTCAACTGCCAGGTGCTGATATAAATATGGTCTTGGCATCTTCCGACCTAGACAATCGCACAAAAGGAAAAATAAAGCTGCTTTTCCTTGGTTCTGAAAAATGCATAAAATCTGTCAGTGTTCAATGACCTAGTACAGGTCAACAGGTAATTATTGCTTGTGAATGATGTGATAAGGGTTTTTAATCAAATTACTCATTGTGTATCTTTAAGGCTGGATGGTAAGTTACTCAGGCTATGTACACACGATCAGATTAAAGCGCAACATGGCAATCGCGCTATAAAGAACACGTGACCTTTATTGCGGGATAGCGTGTACACACGTCGCTCCTTGCAACTCTACAGAATTATTTGCAATATCGCGGTGTAGCGCAATGAATTCTGGGCACCTATCCCACAGTTCAATTTTCCCTCAATCGGCGCTTGGAATCATGGGATGAAGGAAAGGAACGCAAAGCACCATGGGTAAACTCTGCTTCCCGTGGTGCACTGTGTTCCCCTTGCGTCTTCCTCATTGCCAATAACAACTCGCGCCTATTTTCAACAATGCAGTGATGCACCGCACCACTTGTGGGCAATCACAACAGCGACAGCATGGATCCTGCTCTGATCTCCACTGTCGCCTTCAGCATTCTAAATGCATCTCGGCTGGCTGCTCAGTATGCAATGAGCTCCGAGTCAGACGAGGACACTGAGGAGCAGGGGTTGATCGATGCCATGCAGAGCAACAGCACCGCGTTGCTCAGCTCCTTCACCGATCATCTGCACCCGGTGCAACTCCCTTTCTGGTCGCGAGAGATGAGCACCGAGTGGTGGGATCGCATTGTTATGCAGCTGTGGGATGACGAGCAGTGGGTACAGAACTTTCGAATGCGGAAAGCAACCTTTCTGGAACTGTGTTCAGAGTTGGCCCCTGCCCTGCAACGTAAAGACACCAACATGAGGTCAGCCCTAACCGTGGAGAAGCGTGTTGAAATTGCTGTCTGGAAGATGGCGACTCCTGACTGCCACCGGTCGGTTGCAAACCAGTTTGGACTTGGGAGGTCCACCGTTGGATTAGCCCTCTCACAAGTCTGCCGAGCCATCAATCGTGTTCTGCTACGGAGGACGGTGATGTTGGGCAATGTTCGTGAGATTGTGGACGGCTTTGCTGCCATGGGATTCCCTAACTGCGGGGGAGCGATAGACGGCACACACATCCCTATTTTGGCTCCAGACCATCTCGCGACCGAGTATATCAACAGGAAGGGCTACTTCTCCATGGTGCTGCAAGCACTTGTGGATCACAAGGGGCATTTTACGGACATCAATGTTGGGTGGTCGGGAAAGGTGCATGATGCCCGCATTTTCAGGAACACTGGTCTGTACCGGAAGCTGCAAGGGGGTACCTTCTTCCCTGATCAAAAAATTACAGTGGGGGATGTGGAGATGCCCATAGTCATCCTCGGAGACCCAGCATACCCACTGATGCCATGGCTCATGAAGCTGTACACCGGTAACCTAGATCGCAGCAAGGAGTGGTTCAATTACAGATTGAGCTGCTGCAGAATGACTGTGGAGTGTGCCTTCGGCCGTTTAAAAGGGCGCTGGTGATGTTTGTATGGGAGGCTGGACTTGGCGGAGGACAACATCCCTGCTGTGATTGTGTTGTGCTGTGTCCTTCATAACATCTGTGAAAGAAGGGGAGAAAAGTTTTTCCTGGGGTGGGCTATGGAGGCACAGCGCCTCGAGGAAGCATACGAACAGCCAGCCACTAGGAGTATTAGGGGGGCCCAAGGAGAAGCTGCTTGCATAAGGGAGGCACTCAGGGATCATTTCAATGATGCCCTCCCCTAGTTAACTTCCAGGACGCATCAGGTGCACCTTATGAGATTTTAAATGTGTACAAATAAAGCCACTCTTCAAATTATTTGTCACTGTTTTTATTAAAACCTAAAAGGGGGGGGGGGTTACAGGTGGGTGTAGCTGCGGGTCTCTAAAAAGTAGCTCTGGGGGGGACTGGATGTTGCAGTGTACCAGGGGGACGGGTGGCCTTCAAAGAAATTCTTTGAAGGACTACGGGGTGTGGGAGGCAGACACGGCTGAACCGTATGGAGTGGAGCCCGTACATTAATCGCCTAGGTCTGCATAGTAATCATGCTCTTGAGCAGTTCTGTTTGCTCCTTCATCACGCTTATCAGTTCGTCCCTGTGTTTCTGCCTCCTCTGTTGGGATTCCTCTCTCCAGGCTTGATTCTCCCTTGCAGATTCCTGTTCTGTTTTCAGCAGGTCCTGAAACATATCCTCCCTGTTTCTTCAAGCACGCCGCCGAATGTTTCTCATGCGGTCAGCTGGGGTAGACACTGGCCTTGTGAAGGTCGAATCTAAAAAAAAATAATAATAATAAAGCTGTTGTTAACACAGAGCCTAGATAACCAACGTAACCTTCCAGTAGCACATTCCACTGGAAGGTGCAGGGCAGTCAACATCCTATGCTTCGCTGAAGCGGACAAGGTACGTCCTAATAGAAAGCTTACTGGGGGCTAACATTCTGCACAGGGCACGCAGATGGAACCCGATATCTCTCTCCTCAGAGTGCTCCTGCCAGCTAGAATAGATATCCTACATGCCACCGGTTGCAAGCCAGGACCGTATGCTGCTGCACTGCGTGCTGCCATGGTTCCCAGGGCTGTGCTTTGCAGCTGGCGAGGCAGAGTATCCGTCTTTGGGAGCGTAGACACAAACGTTCTCCCATCTAACCTGAGTAGTAGGCTCTGGAGGTACATTGAGGAAACCTTTACTGACCTAAATACAGATGATTTTTCGACAATCACTGCTTGTGTTGATGCACTTCTAATGAATTCAGAGTAAAGAGTGTGCACAGCAGGGAGTGAGACAGCAAGCACCCCCGCCCCGGACAATGATATTTTAGCAGGAGCCATAGCTGCACGAAAGAGAAACTTATCGAAACCCCCCTCTGCCGCCTCAGAGGACACGCTGCAATTCATGTCTTGGGTGGACGTCTCAGCGGGGGTGCAGAAGAGCTCCTGGCTACATGCTGTTGCGCTTTCCTCCAGGTCATCTTCCATCTCCTCCTCCTCATCGATCATGTCCTCATCCTGCTCGGGTCTGGCATTCACTGGATGAGGGGGGGGCCGATGTGTCCATGGGACTCTTTGCAGTGGTTGTGGGGTCCCCACTGAGGACGGCTTCGATCTCCTTATAGTACCTGCATGTAGCAGGCGCTGATCCCGAATGGCGGTTTGCCTCCTTCACTCAGTGATAGGTTATTCTTAGCTCCTTCACCTTTGATCTGCACTGCACAGTGTCTATCATAACCTCTCTCTGACATGGCCCGAGAAATTATGCCAAATGTATCATAGTTTCGCCTGCTGCCGCGTAGCTGTGCCTGCACAGTGGACTCTCCCCAGATGCTGATCAGATCCAGCACCTCTGCCGTGCTCCAAAGGAGTGCGCGTCTTCCACGACGGGCCGCCATTGCTACTGATGATCGGAGCTGCACTCCACAAGGAAGAGAACAGGAAGTGAAACAGACGAGAAATTCGAAAATCCCGGAAAGCTGATCAGGGCGGGGACTGTTTCATCACGGCCACAGGGCGAGTGGGGGGAAGACCAGAGAGGATGACTTTGGAATGCTGGGACACTTCCGGAGGCCAATCATTGCGTGGTAAGTGTACACACGAGTGGAAAGGTGCAACAGCTGTTCTGCGTTAGCTGCTACCACCCTCATCGAGGTGGTTTTTGTATTGCGCTACAACAAGGCAGTTAACGCGCAACAGCCCTATTGCACGTGTGTACGCTGTTGTTGGTATCGTGCGGTAA
Organism: Pelusios castaneus; assembly: GCA_007922175.1. Taxonomy (NCBI): domain Eukaryota; kingdom Metazoa; phylum Chordata; order Testudines; family Pelomedusidae; genus Pelusios; species Pelusios castaneus. The sequence continues at coordinate 10,724,761 of ML685776.1, forward strand.
TGATTGTTAATGCACGATGAAGTGATCGTGTGTACAAGGCCTCAGTCACCTATTCAAATTTCATAGCTTGTAAGGCTGGAAAAGGCCATTAGGATAATCTTGTCTGATTTATTGCATAAAATAGGCTGCACAGTTTCACCCCGGCATTTCTGCAGTGGAAGTAATTTTTCTTCTCTGCTATGTAAATGAATACTACTGTGGATGAAATAACACATACGATCTGTGTTTGTACAGTGCCTAGTGCATGGGAGGGCTGGTCTATGCTTAAGGCTCCCAAGCTCTACAGTAGCACTGACCTCAGCCACTTGAACTAATTGGCAGCAGAAGTAGACTGTTATCCTCTTCTCCAGTGGTTCTCAACCACTGTGTCAGGACACATTACTGTGTTGCCACACAATGGTAACTATGTCGCGGCAAGCCGGGGAGATGGCTGGATTCGGACTTGGGTGGCTATGTCGGAGGTGTGTCCTGTAGGGTGACATGTCGCAACCCGCAAAAGGCTGAGAACCACTGCTCTAGTCTACGTGATTCAAACTCCAGAAAAGAATGAAACACACACTGTCCTAGTGGGTTTCATGACTGCTTGATGATGTAAGAGGAATCTTAAGACTTGGATTCAATTTCAGGCTTTAGAAGAGAGCGTTCTCCAGTGGACACAGCCTCTGAGGGTTAGTCTCCCTCTGCTCATATCCACTCCTCTAAGTGTCTTCTAACATCCTCCTGCCCTGTTCAGACCCACTTCTCTACCCTCCCTTCTGTCCCGCTGCCCTTTGCTCCAATTCAATATCCTCGCCCATGCCCCAGGTCCTATTTCTCTCCGCTTCTGGTCCTATACAATATGCACTCCTATCCCAGCTCGAGCTGCATTCCTCCTCCCTGTCTGTCCAATCCACACCACAGCCTGGCCTCTGTTCCCTTCCCCCTGTGCATCTCTCCAACCTTCCTTCCCATCCCTTAGCTCTGTAGGGCTATATCCATCAAGCCGCTCTAATCCTATCCCCCCTCCCTCTGCTGCCCTCTGCCCCCTGCAGTCTCCTTCCCTTGCTCCAGCTTTTCACTTTGTCTGCATTCAAGTGAGGGAGGTTGCTCCACGCTGTCCAAATGCCAACCGGGGTACACGAGAGAACAGGAGAGAAAACCCTGCTCTCATTTCTGATGCACGGGCCCCTAGCAATCTGGGGCAGCAACCTTAAAGGAAATGCTGCTCAGCCCCTGCAGTCTTGGAATGGAGAATTTCTAGTGACCGTGGGGAGACACAACTTAGTTCAGCAGGCACACAGGAGCTGCACAGATTAAAGGAGTCTCAGTGCAGATGAAATCTTTGGAGAATTTAGCCACCTACAAATCTATACAGAGCACGTGTAAACTGATCCTGTATGGCTCATCATAACTCTGCCAAATTTGTGTGAATTTTCACAGCAACAGGAAAAGGCACACACCTGACACTAAAGTCAATCCATCCTACACATTTCAATTCCTTCCATCAAGGCTTTTCAGTGAAACAACTGTAAAAATATTTTAAATGTAGGATACATTTCCCCCAGTTCTTTTTTCAGAAATGGCAGACCCACTTTATCTTACACTTCTCAAAAAAATACAGCCTGAGACAGACACCCAGCACAGAAAATTCCTGCCCGAACAGCTGAAGTTAGGGAAAGTTCTAAGTAACTGAGAACAGAATCTTATAATGGAAAAATATCCAGCAACTTTAACTGTAGGTGACACTACCAGCCTAAAATCTTGAATTTAAAGTGCTTTTATATTATTTTTGTTGCTCCTTTCTCTTCTCTTCACCACGATGATTTTTAATGGAGATAGCTTTTTTCATGGCTGTCAAATTAAGCCTTTTTTGTTTTCTAATAAAGTATTCCTAAACAATTCCCAATCATCATTAGGTGATTGTTTAAACTTTTCCTCCCAGTTTAGCTCATAATTATCTTTGTCTGTTGAAATGGTCCTTTTAAAGCACCATGAATGCATAATACTGATAGAGTGAGTGAATGAGTGTGTGTGTGTGTGTGTGCGTGCACGCATGCGCGCGCACCACTGCAGCTCTCTGGCAGAGACAGGTTAAATGCTTGATAATGCATGTATAGTGAAATCTTTTTACCTCTTTTGGCACTTTCTGAAAAGCAGCCTTTCTATTGAAATAGCCAATTTTTGAAAGCACACTGCATGAATTAAAATTAATTGCATCTTTAAATCCTTTTCTCTGGATTACTCTTACTGAACCTGTAAATCACATCAGGGTTGTAAAACGTGTTCAACCAATTCCTGTGTGCCAGTGGTTGGCTATAAAATGTTACTTTCTATACATTTACTTAACAATGTACTTACCATTCCTATAAACTCACTAAATTCCCAAGTAAGAGCGAACATGATCTTACAGATTATAATTGGCTCATTTGTACATAGTTAGTTAATTGAGAATGTTTAATTTACGTTTCCCATACAGCACTTGTGAGAGTTGGCAGAAGGGCTAGGAATATCTACTTCAGAGCTTCTTTCCTGCTTGTAGATGATGACTGGATTACTTACACTGATGAATTTATGTTATCTTACTCTGCACAGAAATGTGTCACTGCAGAGTCATTAAACTTTCTGGCCTCACCATCTGAGTAGAATGATTAACAAAATCAATCATCAGAAACTCCAAAAGTCAAAGATATTTCTCCAAATGTGACAGCTAGTTATGGCTAATGAGAGAAAAAATTAGTATAAAATTGGAAATTTAGTAGTAACTATTATTCAGCATTTGTATAACACTTTTCACACACAAATAAATCACATTTCAAATATGAGCCATGCTGGAAGTATGCAGGCTTTTTTGCCTCCCTCAAAATGAAAAGGGAAAATTCTGGGTATTTTACTAGCTGTTGCTAGGTAAATTTATATATTAAGCTCTCTTGCTCCCCCTATCGGTATAAAGGTAAATTTGAGAGGGTCCTTTTGATGCTGGAAATGATTCACATACGCTTAAATGATGCTTTTTTATAATGTCCATAAGCTTGTTTTATTTTGTATAACTTTGTTGTCTTTTTAAGCACTGATAATTATGTTTGCGTAACTGCATATACATGGAAGGACTGAGTCTGAGATCGCACTTTGTTCTGGGGAGAGGTTCCACTCCAGTGTCTGGAACTCCAGCACCGCTTTGCAGTCAGTTGTGGTGAGTGAAAGCCAAGCCAGTGGCACGGTGAAATGGATTAGAGCTAGCCTAGTGGAATAGCAGCTGTGAGCCAGGAAAGACTAGTCAGGTAGTTGCAGATAGGATAGCAGTAACATCAGTGGGCAGAGCAGCCCTAAACAGAAATTGGCAGGCCAGAAGAGATTTGGAAGAAACACCTCAGAGCTGTCTAGTGGTCAAGTGGGGGGGAACTGCCCTTGTATGTACTCACTTGACCACTACCAAGTCAAATAATTTATGAATGTGGCTTGGGTGCGTCAGGACTGTGCTTTACCCAGCAGTGGAGGAGGGTGGGAGAGCAACAAGCAGCCAAGAATAGTAACTAAGGCTGTAAGGACTGCCTCACTTCTCATCTGTCTTGTGATTTTGTTTCATTCCATTTAAAAACATATTAAGGCGATTTATCCCAAAGAAAACTACCATGATCATCTATATTAAGGGACAGTCTAAAATACACCAAGACCAACTAACATGATTTGAAGGTAGTTAAACTCTGTGTGTGTGTGTGTGTGTGTGTGTGTGTGTGTGTGTGTGTGTGTGT
>ML685776.1:10728498-10824586 GCA_007922175.1 Pelusios castaneus
GTGTGTGTGTGTGTGTGTGTGTGTGTGTGTGTGTGTGTGTGTGTGTGAAGTGATGTTTCATATCCTGTTAAATAACTTGATTTTTAAAGCACCATTTTTCCTTTCTAGCGTAAGCCAGGAAAGCCATTGCAAAGAGTGGAAAATAATTGAAATCATACACCTCTCCATCAATTTTCATTGTAAAGTAACAAGGACTCTTATGTATGTATTTCCTTTCTGTCACTCTGATGACTCGGAGATATTAATTTAAATACTCAAAAAGTATGTGCTTTAATCATGTCTGTGGATTTCTTGTTTGGATCTTGCTAGCAAAGTTTTAGCCTAAATGTCTAAAAGTAATTATTGAGATAGAGTAACTCAGGAAACTAAGAAAGAAAAATCTACGTAGGGAGACTAAAAGTTTGAGAAAAACAGAGAGAAACAACAGCGTTTCAGAAAAGAAGAGCTATATCTGACACAGAATTTGAACTGAAGGACAGTTTCCAGTTCTCACTTGGACTGGGGTCACAGCTCCAGCAGCTAAAATAATTGGTTCAACAGACATATTAACAGAAGCCAACAATGGTAAATGCCTTTTATTAAATATTTACTATTTGAATCTGCCCCTGAAAGATGCTAAATTTTTTATCTTGGTCAGTATGAAGAACTTTGTCCTCATCTCTTGCATTTCTTTGATGAAAGAAACTACACACAAAATTTATTCATAAAACAAGAGAATGATTAAAGCCTGCCCTCTAGTGACACTTCACAATAATCTTTCAGCGGTTAGTATATCCCTTACCATGGACCACTGTATTCCAAATCTTCCAGGCCTGGATTCTTTCTGGATTAAGACATTTTGAAAGTCACCCTCTAAAGTAATGAAGGACTTGGGAACATGGATGAATTAGAAATGTATAGGTTTACTCATAATTCTTTGAAATTGCCCTGGGATCAAATTAGATTTTCTCTTCTTTGAGATAAACAGCAACCCATAAATTGAGAATAGTTGATAATAATTATGAATCTTCTCCATGGTAATTCCTGATGGTTGTTGATTTGGGTTATGTTGTTGTTCTCTTCTCAGATGGAAAGGGTTTTTTAATGGCTTTTCTTTAGGATTACCCTGGGAACCTGCTACATCTATATAATATTTGTTCATCAGTCTTTTACTACTACAGATCCAACATAATGGCACTTTTCAGGATGCATATATTTGTCTCCAAAAACCATAAAGTTTAGTTGATGGTTACAACTCACTTTTAAATGATATGTTCCTCAGTTCATTAGATGTCACTGCTATACTTCTGGAAGCTCCCATCAGTTTGTTTCCTTATAAACAGGGTTTCTGGTTTTGGATTTCAACTGATAAAAAAAAAATCCCAAATATTGGCTGGGCGGTTTTAAAAATAAGTACAAAAATAAATCAAATGTGGATATTCTGAAGGTTTTGTTAATTTATTATTAATTATTATTATTATTACTACTTTATTTTATTTTGCATTTCATCTTTCCTGTTGGAGCAGGTCTCCCAGTCTCTTACTGGGAAGTTAAATAATACAGATGGAAAGAGAAGAACCCCTGTAATGTTTTTTTACTCTATTGACACTAGACTCTTTCCTACTATGTGGTAACATTGGCCTAGTCCAAGGGTTCCCAAACCTTACCCCGTGGGCCAAAAGTGGCCCATGGGGCTTTTTAAAATGGCCAGCCACTGACTTGGAGCCAGGCCACAGCCACCAGTTCCTGGAGTGCAGCTGGGAGCTAGTCTGCGCGGCTGCCCGCCTCCCCTCTGGTCCCCAGGGCCAGATTACGGATTGGGGGTGGGGTCAAAGGCTACAGGGCTGCAGGCCTGGCACAGCTGCAGGGTGTGCTGGGGGGCCGCGGGCAGTATGGCTGCAGAGCGTGTTGGGGGAGGCTGCGGGCCGGCGCGGCTACAGGAGACCAGCCAGGGCAGGGGCCATGGGCTGGCATGGCCACTGCAGGAGCGTGGGCTACGCTGGTGCTGCTGGCTGGGGCCCACGTGCTTGCCCACAAGCTGGCCCTGGTCATGGGCATCCAGCCCCTTTTTCCTTTCTTTTCTTTTATTAAAAAAAACCTTTTTCATTTTTCCCCCCAAATTTAAAAAAAAATTGTGGCTCGAGGACCACATGTATAATTTTTAGAACCTTGGAAGGCCACTAGTCTTGTCAAAGAATACTCTGAATCAAAAAACTTGAGTGTGATCATGAAACTTTACTTTATTCAGAATACGAGAGCGCTCACGGGGAGAGAACAAAGGAAATCTCCAACCAGTAGCGTAGCAATAGTATCTCTTACAGACCTTAGTTAGTTTTGCAGGAAACAAGTACAGCTTCTTATTGGTTCAGCTACAATCCACTCTTATTTAGGCACAGCAAGGTCAGAAAGCATTTTCCCAGACACAGGAAGACAGACAAACAGGATAGACCGGAGAGAACCAGCACTCAAGGCTAGGTAATTTACACAGAGACAGCAACAAGACTTATCAGTGCTCCCCAGCTGCAGTCTTTTACAGTCTATTTAATTAAAATGAATTTAAATGTAATTAATTGATTTTAATTAATTAACATGTATTTGAATTTAATTAATTACATTTTTAATTAAATAGACTGGTGGCCCTTCAGGGTTCTAAAAATTATATTTGAGGCCCTTGAGCCAAAAAGGTTGGGAACCCCTGGCCTAGTCTACACCGCTGCACTGGGTTGATGAGAGATAGGCAATCTATGTGCTGTAGAATGCGTACCTTGTGTTGACTGACTTCCCTTCCCTTACTGCAGCATCTTCACTTGGCTGCACCGACAGGAAATGCTCTCTGTTCAACACGGTGTTACTCTTTTTGGGAGTGTGGAGTTACTGCGTTGAAGGGAGAGCACTTCTGGGATTGACTGACTGATTGATTCTGGGTCTCCACTGGCTACTCAATTAATCCTGCTGCGTCAATCTGTGCAGATTGACACAGCAATCTCAGTGTAGACATGCCCTCAGTGATCCTCTGCTGGTAAAAAACTGCTTTCGAGATCACCCAGCCAGCCAGTAGATGATTTTCCCTATGTTAGAGAATTCTAAATGGTGGAGAGTCACCATCTCCTCCTCCTAGCTGTTGAGGTAGTGGAGAAGGTTGATGAAAAGGAATATGACTGGCAGAGGCTGTTTTAGGAGGTGGGCAGTGTAGGCAGCTGCCCAGGACCCTGCAGGGGAAGGCCTCTGCACAGGCTGGGGACTCAGTGGCAACCTGGTGGCTGCCCCTGCAGGGGTGGGGCAGGTGGGGAAGAGGGGCCAAGAGGGGCTGGGAGGCCAGCAGCAGCCCCAACAAAGCCCTGCATGGGTGCTAGGAAGTCCGCAGGGCCAACAGGGTTGTTGGGAGACTGGTGGAGGGGAGGGGTGGTGGGAGCCGGGTGTGGGAGCCGGGTGGCTGGTGATGTCTGGTGAGGGGGCTGCGGGGGCCCCAGCGAGGCAGGAGGTGGGGACAAAAGTCAAGGACGGGGCCCCATTCTTGACTTTTAGCCCCAGGCCCTGGAATCCCTAAGACAGCCACTGATGACTGGGATGTTCCTATGCGTTGGTCATTCTTAGCTGTTAGAACATTTCCTGGGGTCTGTGGAGAGAGGACACATTTTAGAATAGCCCTGAGTTTGCTTTAAATTCCCTAAACTGAGCTGGCCACAAAAAGCACACACAGACTCGAGGATCTTGCCCCATTTCTATAATCCAAGCATGTCCATCACAAGTCTATACTACATTTCTAGAATCATAGAAGATTAGGATTGGAAGGGAGTTCAGGAGGTCATCTAGTTCAACCCCCATTCAAAGCAGGACTAACTCCAACTAAATCATCCCAGCCATGGCTTTGTCAAGCCAGGCCTTAAAAACCTCTACGGTCTCTTTTGCTAATCCATTATAGTGCTTCACCATCCTCCTAGTGACATTTTTTTCCTAATATCCAACTTAGACATCCCCTATTGCAACTTGATACTGCTCCTTGTTCTGCACCTACCACCACAGCCTAGATCCATCCTCCCTAGAGCCCCCTTTCAGTAGCTGAAGGCAAGTATCAAATCGTCCTACCCCCCCCGACTCTTTTCTGCAGACTAAACAACTCCAGTTCCCTCAGCCTCTCCAAATAAGTCATGTGCCCAGCCACCTAATAATTTTCATTGCCCTCTGCTAGACTCTCTCCAATTTGTCCACTTCATTCCTGTAGTGGGTGGCCCAAAATATTCCAAATGTGGCCTCAACAGTGCCTAACAGAGGGGGTCAATCACTTCCCTCAATCTGCTGGCAATGCTCCTACAAATGCAGCCCAATATGCTGTTAGCCTTCTTGGCAACAAGGACACATATCCAGCTTCTTGTCCACTGTAACCACAGGTCCTTTTCTACAGAGTTGCTGCCTACCCTTTGGTCCCCAATCTGTAGCAGAGCATGGGATTCTTCTGTCCTAAGTGTAGGCTTCTGCATTTGTCTTTGTTGAACTTCATCAGATTTCTTTTGACCCAATCCTCCAATTTGTCGAGGTCACTGTACCCCATTGTTGCCCTCTGGTGTATTTACCACTTTCCCCAGCTTAGCGTCATGTGCAAACTTGCTGAGGGTACAATCCATCCCATACTCCAGGTCATTAGTGAAGAGTTTGAACTAAACCAGCCTCTAGACCAACCCTTGGGGCACTCTGCTTGATAATTATTGACTGAGCTGACAGTAAAGTGCCTAATACTGTCCATTGTAAGGGCCTGTTCTTTGTTGTTTATAATTTTGACAAATTGGAAAAACTTGGGCTGGAATTTTCCATGATGAGTCTCTGCCACGGCCTTGTTCTTTTTGAAGTGTAGCAAAAATAGCCCAGCTGTTTCTGATAATGGGATTAGGGGGAAATGTGGTTGCCAATGTTTAAAAACACACACACACACATATTTCTAAGGAGGTAGCCGTGTTAGTCTATTGCAGAAAAACAAACAGAGTTCTGTGGCAATTTTAAAGACTAACAGATTTATTTTATAAATAAACCTGTTAGTCTTTAAATCTGTAAGTCTCTAAAAGTGCCACAGGATTCTGTTTGTTTCTACATTTATTTCTGTTTTCTGGAGGCTTTGGAACAGGAACCTTGGAATTGGTCATAGGAATAGTTTTGGGCCAAGAGACATGCCGTTTGCTGCCTCTGTGAGTAACTACGCAGATTTGGCTAAATCATGAGCCCCCGATTGGGGGGGGGGGGGGGGGGGGGGGGATCACTATTCCTGTATATTCACTACAGTTTGTTAGAGGCTTGCTGCTATAATCTAATCATTCCATCTACATGGAACATGCTCTCAAGCCCAATGAGTTTCCTGCATGACAGTACAGAGCTAAAAACATAGATGGGATATAGTCAAAACAACATAATCAACAGCAGAATATTGTATGATTTAGAAGTAAAAAATGCAGGAGTGGGAACTGGGAAACAATCTTCAAGTCTAAGCTCTTCTACTGTCTTGCGATAATAAGTCTGCTTCAGCCCCCCTGCTGTGGGAGGCGGATAAGTATCATTCCCTGCATTTCTGGGGGAACAGAGAGATTGTGTAAAGTCATTTCTATGGAAGCTAGGAACAGAACTAGAGAATGAGTCTCTAAAATAGCAGACAAAATTAATCCATAGCTATGCTGCCTTTCAGACACCATGTGCCAATCCACGTTTGGACATGCTGTCCGTGTTAAGTTTTTTCCATGAGTCTGGCCAAATTGAAACTGGCATGTGACCTGTCAGTTTCCCCAGAGGAAAAAGATATCCAGGGCAAGAGAAGAATGAGGCTAATTAGGTTCCAGGCCAGTGATTAGCCTTCTCTCCTCTACCCCAATATGTCTTCCCTTGAGTCGCTACTCTTTTAGCCAGTTCCTCCCTTCTGTCACCCTAACTTTTTCTCCTTGGCATCCTTCAGCATACAGGATAGATAGCAAGTGAGGTAGAGTAATACGGGAAGAGAAAGGATGATCTCTTGTGTTAAGGTACTGCAGGGTGATCCAGGTTTCTATTCCTAGCTCTGCCACAGGCTTCCTATGTTATGTTGGGCGAAATCTGTCATCATAATGCATAGACATGTGGGAAGGGTACTAAGATTACACAGGCAACCTTGTTCCTGGCATTTCCTAACTTTGGAGTGCTTCACTTTGCAACTTTAACAGTCCTTTAACATAGTTACTTTTTTGCATTGACTTTTCTCATGTGATGTGGAGGAGTTAGAACAGATTTTTATAAGTATTTAAGTAAGTGCATAAAGATGCAGATAGGCACTTTTAAAAATCCCACTAGATGCTTAGATGCCTAAGCCTGATCGATTTCACTGGAAGTTAGGTGCTTTTGCAAATGGCAATAGATGTCTAAATGCTTTTAAAAAATCTGCTCCACAGAAAATTCTTATTGCATAGTTTGTTTGGGGAGCTTGGTAGCAGTGGTGCCATTTAGCTTCCACCATGACTCATGATAATTACTATCACCCCTTGTGTTAGAGTGCAATGACTGACACGCATTCTAATGATTAGGGAAATAAATGGTTTCTCATTTTACTTCAATAATCCATATGCTTCAGTGGGACACACCCTAAAAGGCTACTGCTAGCAGGCTGCCACCCATGATGCTTAAACTTCAAGTAATTTGGTGTCACAAAACATCTGTTGTGTGGGTGTAGTGTTGTTCATTCACCAGCCCCCTGTATTGCAGTTTAAATACCTGGAGTCTTTAGAAGTGCCACAAGACTCTGTTTCTCTGCAACAGACTAACAGGGCTACCTATCCCTTTGGATCTCATCAAAATGTTGTTCTTGTTAGAAACAGATGCAGCCAAACCCCTCCTTGCTGAGCCTCTACCTCAGATTTCAGGCACCCCAGAGCTGCTTGCCCCACTCTCCTGAGCAGATAGGACAAGGGCAGATCCACGCGCTCCGGCTTCTCTTAAAACCCAGCCGTATTCACCCCGCCCTTCGTGGTGGACCGGATCAGGTGTGACCTGCAGTTGCAACGAAGCAGGAAACCAACAAGCGAAATTATTTTCTCCCGCCCTTCCCTGTGCTTCCTGTCCACCGTGTAGCTCCTCATTAGCGGGGCTGAAGCCGTAGCCCAGCTGCTTTCCGGGCCCCGCAGGCCCAGGCGGTGCTACGTTGTCTTTGCTCCAGGGCAGGGCGGCCGCCGCCTGCTCCTCCCCTGGCCCGGCGGCGGTTTCCATGGAGACCGCGCGCGCTGCTGGAGCCTGGTCCGTGTTAGCAGCGCTGCCCGGGAGGGTGACTCGCCCCGGCCCTGTGGCCCCAGTAACCCCGGAGCTCGGGCCGGGCCGCGCCGCGGGCAGAAAAGAAGCCGCGGGGAGCCAGCCGGACGGCGCCGCGAGCCCTGCGGGCAAGGTGGGTGCGGGGAGTCACTGCCCGAGGGCGGGGCTGGCTGTGGCACCCGCGCGCCCCTCCAGCCACCGCCTGCCCTCAGCTGCAGCGCCGCCAGCCGCTGGCCCAGCCGTGCAACCGCCCCCCTCCCTGGGCAGGCGACGGCCCCTCGCTCCTCCTGTCATGCACCTGCTCCCTTGGCTGTGCAGACAACCAGCCCTCCCGCGTGTCCATCCATGCAGCCGCCCGGCCACTTCTTCATTCAGGCAGTCATCAGTCCAGTCACCCGTCCATGCACTGGTTCACCTATGCAACCGGCCAGCCTGTCAACTGCCCATCCATGCAGCCACCCTGCTACCCAGCCAGCAACCCACCCGCTCACCCATCCTCCCCTTGCTCAGCCTTATGACAGCCCAGCCACTTGCCCGTCCAGCTGCCTGCCTATCCACCCATTCATCTATCCATTCACCCACACCCCGGGCTACTAGCTTAGCCATTCACTTTCCTATTTAGCCATCCACCTGCTCATTCACCCAGCCTTTCAAGCACCCTTCAACCACCAATCCACCCACACACTCAGTCATCCACACACCCATTCAAGAAGCCAGCCAACCATCGACCTGCTAGAACTGCTAACTCACCTGGTCATCCTCCATACACTCCTAATCATTCCCACAGCCATCCAAGTGCCCGGTCATACATCCACCTGCTTGTCTAGTCATTCAGCTGTCCTGCCATCCACCCATTTGTCCAACCACCTATCCACCCACCCACTCTCCCAAACATCTTTACAATCAAGCCTTTGTCCACTTGCCAAACCATACATAACATCAGTCCATACACCTGTCATGTCTCTTATCCCTCTCTCCTCCTCCTACTTTCCTATCCATCTCCCAACCCACACTCCAAACCATTCCCTCATCTACAGAGCCACACACTCAAATACTTTTTGATCTATTCCTCCATACACTTTTCTGTCCTGCCACACACCCAGTTCTAAAATGTGGTGGTTGTTTATTACATAGCACCACAAGTGGGTCTGGAATTTTCCAGAGCTGATGAAGCCAGGTCCTGTCAGTGAGATCTTATCCTCAAAATACTGGTTCCTAAGTTGTGGTCCATAGAGCATATGCTAGGGGTTTACAGACAGCTAGCTGGTCACAGGGCATTGACTCCCATTCTTGATCCCACCTGCTTGACTGTATTTTTTTTTAAAAGTTTAAAAAATAATTAGATACTTACCTCAAACTACTCTTCAGTGTGTGCAGTTGCAGTGATTACAACAGGAATGTACACAATGAGCTTGATAAATTTATGGAGGGGATGGTATGATTAGCCTATTTTGGAAATTGACTGATATTTGGCTACGTGTGATGGATTTACAAGTGGCCTAAGAGGGGAGAGTACATAGGGTGGGTTCTGAGTTATTACAGAGAATTGTTTCTTGGGTAACTGGCTGTTGAGACTTGACCACGTGCTCAGGGTTTAACTGATCGCCATATTTGGGGTCAGGAAGGAATTTTCCCCCAGGGCTGATTGGCCTGGGCTCTGGGGGTTTTCGCCTTCCTCTGTAGCACAGGGCATGGTTCACCTACCCGGTGAATTCTCTGTATCTTAAAGTCCTTAAATCATGATTTAAGGAGATAAATAACTCAGTCATAGGTTGGGGGCCTATTGCTGGAGTGGGTGGGTGAGGTCTTGAGGCCTGCATTTTGCAGGAGGTCAGACTAGATGATCGTACTGGTCCCTTCTGACCTTAAAGTCTATGAGTCTGTGAGTCAATGGAAAGGGAAAGTCTGTGAGATAAGCTCTCCATTAAGAGGTGATCCATACTGTGAAAACAAGTTTGAGAGCCCTTCTTGTAAGATGATGGCATGATGAGGGTTTGGCTAAGAGAGTAAGGGATGAAGACAGTACAATTATTCAGTTGATTGGGATTGTACTGTATTTGTCTTTAGGGTTACACAGGTTATTTTAAATGATAGGATTATGTTTTATAAGCAGAGCTTGAAAAATCTACTTACCTGCGGCTAATTGGAAGACTCCTACCATTTATAAACTTCCATTTAAAAAAACAAATTCTATTCCTTATGGTTGGGAAATAGGCAAATGTGAACCAAGGCAAATGTGCTGTACTGCCTTCTGGAGCCTCAAATAGACAGCTAATGTTTCCAAGATTGCTATTGCTCAAGGTGGATACCGCAGCACAGGAAAAACTAACCAGTCTTGTCCCTTTATGCTATTCAGTACCCTCTGGGAGCTGCGTAACTGACAAAAATCAGTTCAATTTTATGCTCCTGATGTTGAGAAAGCTTTGATTTCTTGTAAAAGAAAGCACTATTCACTGGAAAGGACTCAGTTAGAAGCTGAGGGAGGAGTGGTGTACCAGGGTAACTTCCTCTCTGATCTGCCAGGAAGGGGCTAGAATAGAGGTCCATGCAGATTGCCTGTGCTGGTATGCAGTGTTCCATTTTAATCCATGCAGCCTGGCTAGCCACTCCGGTAAAGATACAGCATTTTTTGTTGGTGTGATATAGCTTATCCCTAAAGTCCTAAAAATATTTGAGTTACCGTGGTAACTCACTGGGGCTATTCCTTCTATAGGAGCGATTTTTAGAAAGGTAGAAGTGGGCTGAAGATAGTTTGTCTTATTAGAAGTTAAGTTAGAGGTTGACCTGGATCAAAGCACTTTGAATGACTTCAAGTTAGAAAGAGTGCTCTAAAACAGAAGATCTACTCCTCTAGGGACCCACCTGATTACATGAATGAAGGTTGAGGACACTAATCACTAGAAGGGCCAGGTTAATGAATACACAGGAATGTATCAGAAGGTGTTGGAGAGCCAATGTCTTAGTGAATTCTCTTCTGACTTTAGGTAGTATTTTGTTCAGTTGAAATCGACTTCCGCATATCTAGTAAATATTTTGTCCTTTTATCGGTTGGCAATTATTTGTAAATACTTACTTACTTACTGTTTGTTTTATGTTGCTTGATTTGTGTTGCTTTCTAGCAAAAGTATATGAGACCTTGGGCTCTGTTCCTAGCTGTGCTAGATATCTTGTGTGCCTTTGGGCAAGCTGCTAAACCATTCTTCAATTTTTCTCTCTGTAGCAACTGGGATAATATTTATCTTTCCTTCTGGTAATGTTTGTAAAGTCTTTTAAGTCCTTTAATGGAAGGTACTGTAGAAGAGAACAGTGTTATTTTTAATTATTAATCTGCTCTGCATTAAAGAAAGTGGTATAGAAGAGAACTTGGTTGAGAGCAGAGATAAGTTTCTGGAAAAATCAACAAAAGAAACGTCAATCCTTGGAAGTTTAATCCTTTTTCCACATCTAGAATTGTCATACTATTGAACCAAAGGAAGACCGCTATTGTATAATTTTCTTGTTGGGGGATGAGACAAAATTGGGAGGAAAATAGGCAATCTGTGAATGGGAATCCTGGATCAGGCCAGACAAAGCCAGTTAGGCTTTGTTTACTTTATTAAATTGGATGCAGTGTGATCTTAACTTGTCATTGTAAATCAGCAATGAACATTTTTTAGTTTTGCCTAACCACATTCTAATATCACCAGTCTCTCCTGGGAAACAAGAAATACCCTGTTTCTGTATTGTCTTCTCTCCTCCTTTTGTTTCCAGTCTTACCATCCGTCAGCCTCCTCATCATTTTCTCTCTCTTCTCTTCTGTTGTTTACCCAGTTAATTCCCTGCTGAATTGCCCCACTTGACATAGCTTGTGTCTGCAGCATCGTCACTGAAATGAACAAATATCCTGTTTCTTATATAGTACTATGAAAACACAAGAATAACTTACTTATGCCTGTAGGTGGCAAATGCAGACTGATCTGTTTTGGAAAATCATATGATAACACATTGTTTTCTTATGGGTTTAATCTGATAGTATCCAGCTTGCTTTGGAACAGTGGTGCACACAGCATCATGCAAAAAGATCCTGTGACTGAAGTTGCCTCATTTGGCTGTGTAGACACTATGGAAGTCTTGATATTAAATTAGAAATAAAACATGGGGTAAATTAAGCTCTCTTCCCTTTGTGTAATTTGGGACTACTCATAGTTAAAATTAAGCACATGCATCAGTATGTGTAGGATTAGGGTCTACCTCTGTAAATTGTTACCGTGCCTGTGCCAAGTGTAATTTTCAAATATTGATCTCACTTTCTTTCCCCAGGAAATAAATGTATTTCCATTTTAGCAAGGCAATCTGTTCATATTATGAACTAATCTCTTGTCAGTTTTGAATGAAAGAAAACTTGAATTAGTGTTTAGTATACCTAAACAACCAGTGGAACTGTGCCTTTTTAAAAACAATATCAATGAAATTCCCTGAAAATGTCTACTGAACTGAGATTTCAGTTGTCACGTTTCATCCTCTAGTGAACTATAAACTGATTTATAATGAAAATGTCAATTGCTTCTCAAATGTATCCATGTTTTCGCCTGCCACTGTAAAGCAGCATGTAAAACTAGCATAACTTTGTCTCGTGTGCAGCTAAAGGAAAAAGGTTATTCATTGGTTGTAGATTAAATTATAGGCAGGACCATACAACTGAAGGAAACTGAATTTCTTTCTGACCCCTCACCCCCAGTCTTCCTTTGTTATTGGTCATTAGTATCTAGCCCTACTTCCTTGGAGAGCAATGGGCCTTTGGTTAGTGAGTTCAGATGGAGCAGAGTGAGCCCTGAGATTATGTTCCTGATGAATCTGAGGAAGTATACGTTTTTTGCAGTTCTTTAGCAGTTTCTAGAGCTGGCCTTAAGAACAATCAAAACAATTGAGTGAAATACTGGCCAAATTAAAGTCTATGGAAGTTTTACCATTCACTTCATTGGACCGGGATTTTGCTCTTGGTATTTTGGGGGCTCCATGAAGCATCCATAATTCACAGCTGTTTTGTTTTGATTTTGGTTAAACTTCAGTACCGTTTTATTTTGTGTCAGCCAGAAAGTGACGCTAGAAATATGGCACTAAGAGCTCCATGTTTGTTTGTTACTTCAGGTGAAATTTGATCATTTTTTTTTTCTGTCAAGTCCAGAAACACAGTCTCAGATCTGAAAGTCACACCAGATTCTTGCCTTCTTATATAGAATTACTGGTATCTCAAACATAACTGAAGTGTATTGTAGATATAATTAAAGCGGAATGGTTGTCCAGTTCTTTACACCTGTACACCTTGTTATGGTATTAGAGTACTATATCTTGCATGTTATCATTTGTGCTGTTGTGTTAAATACGAACCTCCTAGTTTTTTACCACTTATTGCCACATATTCCTTCAGCTAAACTCTAGCTAGAGACTTTGTAGCAGAATTAGTATTTTGATGGTGTTGCTTTAGAACATAATTGTGTGTTTTTAAACAGCAGTCTAGCCTTTATTTCAATAAGCTCATGCAGCTTTAAAAAATCTGAACTGAGGCCCTGCTTCAGCAAGATACTTAAGACAGTGCCTAATTTTAAGCTCATGGGCCATTCCATTGAACTGAATGGTCTACTCACAGGCTTAAAGTTAGACATGTGCCCAAGTACTTCGCTGAATTGGGGCTAGAGGTCTTACAGCCTGAGTCTGCACCCACATACGTTAATGGGAATTTTGTCCTTGACGTAATTGGATGCAGGATGAAATCTTCAGTTTCAAAAAGAAAAAGTAAAATTGCATTTTGTTTTCATTAGTTGAGCCAATCTGATATGTACTCTTACGTTTCTTGCCTGGCAGTTGCTTCAGTTCTGTAACACTGAAGCGTCTGACGAAGTGGGATTTTCTCCCACGAAAGCTCGTGCGATAAATACATCTGTTAGTCTTTAAAAGTGCCACAGGACTCTACTGTATTGAAGGAAGACCTCAGTTCATCTGTAAGCATTCTATTAATAGTTTTGCTCTTGCTGAAACCTTTAATTTTTGTATACATATACTTCTTGCAGATGGAACATTTATCTGAAAAAGCAGCTGAACAACTCCATGCTGAAGTCATTAATAAAACAGACACACCTCACACCTGCGATCTCAAGATTTTACGTGCAAAGCGCTTAGCTTACTATGGAAGAAATGGAAGGACAAGGATTAGCTCTTTTGATACTGATAATAAACCAAGTACGTCAGCTTCCAGAGGAGCAGTGTTACATTCTGTAGTGAACACTAAAGAAGAAGAAAATCAGAGTTCCACATTAAGTGGCTCTGAGCAACCTATTGATGCTACAAATGGACAGAAACTTTTAATTCAGAGCTCGTCTGGAGTAAACCATCAAGGAAAGGAACAAGAAACATTGGTCATAAATCCTGAAACACATGGAAAATATATGATTCAGACCTGTATTTCAGAATTAGATCATAGACTACTTGGGGATCAGAATGTTCCAGAGATACAAAAACTCCAGCATGTTATGAGTTGGGCACAATTATTCCTTAGTAAATCTCAGGAAGCATCTCATGTACTGAAATTTTCACCGTTATCTCAAGGACTTACTTTGTCTCCAAGCAATGAAGGTGAAATAGCACTAAATAGTGGGAAGAAAGAAACCAGAAGCTCACACAGTTCTTTGTCACAATCAACAGATGATTTCGAGCTCAGTGCACCTGCCAATATTTGCAAGAGTTCCAGCCTTTCTTCAGTCACTGAGGTTAGCTTAGCGCATATGGAAAGGTGCATTTCTCTTAATCTTTTAAGAGATAACACATTATCGCCTGAAAACAAATTTTTCTATAACATCCAGCCCAATAATGAGGAGAGAGCAACAATAATTAGGGACAAGAGAGAAAAGAAGGATCGTGAGATTACCACATGTATTTTGGGCCAATTTGCACTTGCTGATCAAACCTGCAATAGCAAAGAAAAAACAATTTTTCAAAATATAGGTGAGAACGATTTGTGGTCAGAGATACATAGCATCAAGCCACAACCTCAGACTGTGTGTAAAACTGATAATTGTTCAAATATAATCACAGAGGTGCCACATGAAGATCCTAGTACTTATTTTTGGGCTCCCCTAGTTGATAGTTCAGATGAGGAGTGTACAGACAGAACTGTGAAGATGAAGAGACCACATAGGTCTGGTGCTGAGATCAAGGAGCATAAAAAATCTTCACACAGTATGTTTTCATTTAAAGAAAAAAATATCCAGTATTTGAGTTCTGCTGTGCTGGGAGGTAATATTGCCTCTGGGAGGAAGACTTTCAGCAATGGAAAATGGACAGTGGGAGAAAGGCACATATTAGAAAACAAAGAAAACTATAAACACAAGGATTTCAAGGTGGCTTTAAAGGTTCATGGCTGCAGTGAAGGCAAGTTTACAGCAAATAACATCGAGGGAGAGGCTGAAAATAGATGTACCCCCTTTTCTTCTGAATCTGAGGCAAAAAATGCTGAATTGGAAGATCTGGTGGTAGATTTAGTACCTCTCAAGAGAGAGACAGATCAGAGAAATGAATCAAGTTTCAAAAATGTGGAAGATACGGATTCCATTGTTGAAGTGAAAAAATGGATTAGAGAAGAGAAAGCAGATGGTATCTTCAATAGCATAAGTTTTGACAAGAGTTTGGGTAAAGAAAATAATTATAAGAAAGCCCAAAGGGAAATAGAGCTAAAATGCTCTGAGAAAGATCCAGCCATGCAAAGTAGTAATCCTCTGCTGAATTCTTCAGAACACACTTTTAAAGTTTGCCCTGACTGTGCAAGTCTCAGTTATCCAGAAATGACTAGTTGTAATGGATGTGGCTGTGTTTTATTACGTGTTTTAACGCAGTCTGGTGAAGACAATATGGAACATAAATCCAAGGTAATTCTAAGAGATGTGACTGACAAGCAGCAGAAGATTTCCAGTCAAGTCATCAAGTTTTCACACGTTCCAGAAAGCAGCTCAGAAGAATTCCTCAAATTAAGAAAAAGAAGTGATGATTGCCGTAAGTTATGCTGGGATGATAAACCATTGTTACATTCAGAATATTTTAGTGTTTTGGATAAATATTATTTTTATTTGAATCAGCTAAACAAAGCCAGATATCTTCATCCCAAAGAGAAAAAGCAGCCATTTTCTTCCCAAGAATTCAGTGAAGTCTCTAAAGAGAAAAACATTGCTAAACATCTTGAGGTTAAGGTGGTTGACCAAGAGGAGAATGAAGAAACTAACAGTGATTGTGGAGCGACTGGACGAAGCTCGGTTAGTGACATAAATGCTGATGCTATAGAACAAGAGAACAGTCATTTTGGAGAACAGGACACATCTGAAGGAGAATCTACTTCCAGAAATGTTTTTTTGAAACTTTTGGATGATCTTGAGCTGAATAGTAAAACAAAGCAGAAAAAAGGACAAGTTTCAGTAGGTAAAGATATTTTTCACATTTGCTAAGTTATACATTTTATGTAATTAAAATATATAACCACTTCTATTGACTACATTAAGAAATGTGCTAATCCTCTATTGGAATATATGTGTGATCCTGTGGTTTATTCTGCTATGACTGTCATAATTATTCTTCTTTGACTGTCATAATTATTTCTTTTTGGTGTTTATATATAAATCTAAATTTTTATGGCCTCTGCTGTAGTATTAATACTAATAATAATTAATAATGGCCCAACACTGATAAAGTAGCATCAACCTCTCCAATTCCTAATTCACTGTTAACTGAAATTGATTCATGTGTTTTGCCATGCTTAGTTTTTTCATTAAAAAGAGCTGTCAGGTAATGACATATAACAGCTCTTTGTGTAATTCTTTGCTTTTTTTAGCCTACTTTATCACTTGTATGTAAATAAAACGGCTCTGATTAGGGCATTCTTGGTACTCAATGAGTAAAGAGGATGTATATTTTCTAGGAAATGTTTCTTGTGGAGTACAGTAGAATGTGGAACTAGAATACTATATTTTGGCATCAGAGTTTAGTTAGAGTGAAGTAAGATCTTGTTCCCTATGAGTTTTAAAAAATTATAAACGCATTATATATAAATGTTTAGTAACATTAATGTTGTTACATATTTTTAGATAGGAAATGCTCAGAAAGCAAAAGCATTAGGACAAAAGTGACTGGTTCTAAGAGGTATTGGGAGAAATCCAGTATTGCATGGTCATCTTACACACATGGAGAACTGAAGCCAAGGTTTGCTTACCTTTTTTTCTAATTTACAGTCCACTAAACATTATTGGTAATAAATGCTCCAGTTAGGATGTTAATGCTGACATTCTGCACATCTGTATCCTTAATGTTACCAACCTCCCCATTTTTTTCTAGATCTATAGCATGCTGTTCTAAATTTACAATATAGTTTGAAACATTCTAGTTTTAACTCAAATTACATTTTTCAGAATTGAGACACTAGACTGGCGAAGAATTAAAATCAAGATTTTTATTCTCCAATGCTAACTGCTTCTAAAACAAATCTATCAGTGGGGATTGTGGGGAAAGAACAAGTTTTCCATACTGTTAGCATCCCTTGGAATCACAATAAGGTCTGTGGCAAGGTATTTGTTTATAGGTCTTCCTTCTTTCTTCCTTCCTTCCAGTTATTAGATGGCAAATGGTTAAAGAAAAAGGATGGAAAATACAAAACTAGTAAGAGATAATAAAATATTATTTCCCATAAGTAGAACTTTATTTATTATGGCCTGATTATCCCTTTTACTAAGGCCCCTTTAAACTTGTCTGGCAGTGTAAAGGAGCTTAAAATAGGCATAAATGACACTTAGTTATACCCGCTGTAAGGTAAGGAGCCTTAGCATATATGAGAATCAGACCGGGTGTTAGGGACACACTGCAGCCTGCTTTTGAATAGAAAATCATAAGTAGAGGCCATGGGGGAAAAGGGCGTATAAAAGATATCTTCAAAGCAGATGGGCAGAGAGTCTGGTGGCAGTAGCATCTGACAAGGACAGAAAAGTGAGTGAGGTGCAGCATTGCTGATGTGCACACTGCTCTCCTTGGCTTGGTGAGAATCATGAATCCATGATCAAGAAATGATCAAGTTCATAATTCCTTTCCCTCAAATGGTCTTCATAAATCTGTAGGACTTCAAATTGCTTGCCAGGGAACCAGCAGTGAGTAACAACAAAAGAAGAAGGAATGCACATCAGCCATTTGTAACATAATGAGTTATACATGTCTTTAATGAATTAGCACAGTGTGAGGAAGACCAAGTGAATGTGCAGTTTATGACTAAGAGCTACTGGTTTTTGGTGCTTTAATAAACTTTAGAGCAAAGGCTTCTAAGTAAAGAGCTATAAGATAACCTGGTAATTTGTGCCCAGAAGCTTTGGTCAGGCGTAGAATAGTTGTTTCTATGAGCCAACTGCAAAGTTCTTTGAAGCAGTGAGTTTTTAACCCTACACGGCTTCCTATACTTGTAACTTGGATGATCAGATCTCTTCTAGCATATCAACCTTTCAGGACAGTGTCCTATGATAGCCTACCTTAGAATCTATATAAAAGAAATAGCTCAATTAGTGAAAAAGCAACATTGTTTCCTCAGAATAATGCATAATATTTTGCAGATTTGAAATATATTTTGTTTAGGCATCTTTATGCCTAGGTAGTCAATAGTGCAAGAATATTCTTCTTATGTTATGCTGCATTATTGAATGATAACTGCAGAAATATAAAACCAGAGCATTTGTGCCTATAAAGATTGCTAGAACTGAATGAAATTTTGAATGAACAAAATCTTTTCTAAAGAAGCAGTTCTAGAACATTGAACTGGTTTGAAAATATTTTAATAACATTTTAACAAAATTTAGAATTTAATAAAAACAAGTTATTCAGAAATTATCCACAGCCTTTTGAAATAGTTGAAAGTAAATTTCTAGCAAGCTAATATTGTGAGTAGAAGTTCTTTTGTTTTCAAATGCCCAGTGAAATGTGTCCAGCACCGTATAAAGGATTGTGTGGTTCATACTGACTATTAAAATCAAGCCTTAGTTATAAATTAATAGAGTACCCGTTGGCTCCTATTAATTTTGGTTAATCTTTTCTGAATAGCCAACCATTCAGTCTTTGAATTCTGTATGTTTCTGGTATTGTGATAACACAAAGAAAATACAATATTCCAGGTGTGGTCTTGCCAGAATAATACTGAAAGAGACTTTTGGTTCTCTGTTCCCTGATTCTCTGGCTCTGTGTGGGCAGCTAAACATTGCCTTGGTGGTTTTTTAATTCCATGTCACTCTGTAGACTTATTAAGAGCAGACAAAAAAAATTCTAACTCCTACGTGATATGGCATTACTTCCTTTGATACTACTCTCTCCCCTTCAACATATATTTCATACCATTTTACCCCACTATATTAATTTGTATCTTTCTAAGTTCTTTTTTTTAAATTCTTTTTTTGCCTACATCCTTAATCTTTCTTGAGAACTTAGTATTATTCCTCTGTCCTGACTGATGTTGACAACATCTCCTAATGTAATATCATCCATGAATTTTACTTACTTTAGTCTACTCCCTTTTCTGGAACATTAGAGAATATTTTAAATATGACAGGACAAAATTCTGAATCCCTGCTGTGTCCTACTTGATATCTTTCTCTATTCAGTAATTTGTTGTTTCTCTTTACCCTCTGGAACTGTTTACCCGCAACCCCTTTTTTGTTTTTTGTTTGGTTTCTTTTGTTCCTTCAGTCAGTTTTCATTTCAGATGACTTTCCTCTAAATCCAGGCAAATTTGAATGAACTTTGTATATAATATTTCATGAGAGAGTATATCAAATGCTTTATTAAAATCCACATTTTAATATGTATATTTATATTTCCTAATTGACTTCTAAATGAACATTAATGCTTTAAACCATTATGGCTCTGTGTATTTTTCCCCAGTTCATTAACAAGGGCAATCAGTAATTTATAGTAAAATTGAAGGAATAAAGCTTCAATAAGCACTTGTAACATAATTCTATGTGTATGTGTTAATTTGCTCTACAGTAACTTAATGAGGAGTAATAAGATTGTCTCCTGTTCAGATACGGCTAAAATTATCAGAGTTCACATGTGAGAGGTGTGAACATCTGAATCAAGCCCTCTGCCTTTATTTGCCCAGTCACCCAAAGGAAAATTATTTGAAGTGAACTGCTTAATAATTTGTGATGTAAATGTCTCTTAATGAAAAGCATGATTCAATACATGCCAGAATTCAGTTCTTCTCCTAATAATACTTTAGTGGGAGGAGTCTCCATAAAGTTCTTTTCTTTTTTAAGAGCCACTAAAAATTTCTGAAGCCTGACAAATTAACTGAAAAATTTATTTTAGAACCTTCCATGGATCTATGTAGTAATTTTTGTGATCTTTTAAATTGGTTCATAACATTTATCAATTGGCTGTCACCTGGGTGCCATGTTCTTTGATATAGCTTTGCAGCTAATATGTGGAGACAATAGATATTGGATATTTTAATATATTTATTTATTTAAATATGTTTTGAATAAATTTAATAAAACAGTAGTGGTATGATTTCAGTTACATGTTTGTCTTCCATTTACCAGATGCTGTGTAGTGACAAACCTACCCACTACATATATCAATCCATACTTTTAAATACTGTATAATTAACTTCTGATGATGGGCAAGGGGAAATAAAGAAATACACTGTACTAACAAAATTTTTTTGCACCATCTAGATCACAGTGTAGACAAAGACCAGTCTCAGCTGATGTGAGCAAGAAGATGGTCAATATATCTCAAAATATTCACCCTTCAGGTATGTGAATCAATAACCAATAAGCTAAGTGACCAGATCTCTCAGACTACATGCAGATTCTACAGGGAAGATACATCTATGAAATGCCAAAGTAAACTAATATTTTAAATATCATGAAAATATGTAATAGCAGTTTGATGCATATGTAGCATGTAACTTTTGATATTGGAGAGGGAGGAGAGCTTAGCTACACTCCAGAATCTGAACTTCCTTTTGAAATAGCACATGTAATGAACTGTATTCTCAGGGATCAAATCTATTTCTAATTTTCCATATTTTAATTAAAAACACAGATGAGAAGCATGACTTTTCAATAAAAGAATCCTATGATAAGGATTTAAGGAGTGCTCCCACCCTCACCATTTCCTTTTTCTCTGTCATCTTCTTCACTTCCTTGTGAGAAAAGTTATGTGATAGGTGGATTATAGTCACCAGGACTGAAATTCTGATACCCACCATGCCTCTCACCAAAGCCCAAGTCAACAAGCTTTGCACAGTTTGAGCGAATGTGGAGACTGAGAACGATGGAATCCTCCCTTCTCCTTGGAGCACATGCCCAGGCAGCCTTTGTCCATCATTATATCCTATTATCCACTTGTAGCAGGCACAGCTTGCTATGCCCTCATTGTGCAGGATTTGTGGCCACTGCACAATTAATAGACCTATTGACCCCTGCCACTTACCCAACCCTTTATAATACTTTACCATTTATACTTTACCTTCTGTAGAAAGAGCCACCATGGAGCTTGGCTCAGAAGTATGCAGGAGCTGTAGCAGACCCCAGGGATAATTTTGATACATCCACGATCAGATCTAGAGCCCCCGGGCTTATTCTTCCTTTTGGGATCACTCACACAGGGTTTTCCATGGCCCCATGCTAGGCATGGGGAGTTTCACCTTAGAAGAATAATTTAAAAGGCAATTACAAATGTAGATAACTCACTTTACTACCATGCATTCATTCTCTCCACTTTGTCCATCTTCTTGGAGACATCTTCATTGGCGTATAGCTGTTGTTGAGGGCTCTAGCCATTGATGAGCTGTCATTTGTTTGTGTTTTTATGTTATTTTTATCCCATATACCAGCACAAGGCTTTTATCCTGTACGTAACTGAGATGAGCACAAATAAACAAAAAATAAAAACTAGCACTTTGTCTGGAAGATAGATAGGAGGCAATGGATGTGGTTTAATTAGGCTGCAAGTTTATTCTCTTTAAAATATCTGGGAGTACCTGGCAGTGAATTTTACAGTGCAGGACATCATTATTTACTTAATCATTTCTACATAATCTGCAGCTTGGTCCCGGCTGACCCAGTGCTCGTATCTTGCACCCCTCCTTTTGTTTGGGCTAAAAGGAGGCTCCAGCAGGAGGGAGCTCACTCTCCGCTGCATCAGACATTGTAGTCCCAACCACCCCTTCTTCAGCTTCCTTAGGGGATGTTTTCTTTCAAATCCTTTCCCAACCCATTTTATCTGATAACCATATTCCTTCTATAAGGAGCATCTGCACCGGATATCTGCCATGGATTTTATGTACTACATTATACAACATTAGAACCTAATCCTCTGAGTCCCAGAAATACTGTGGGGAAGGTGAACAACCCCCCCCACCCCACCCCTCCACCCCCGACCATCAATTTGACTGTAAGTGAAAAAATATCCTTCCCAGCCCCTAAGGGAAGAAGGATGATTAGCATAATGTGCACAGTGAGTATGAGGAAAACTGGGCCTTTCGGAAATTTCATGGCTGGGTGATCCCTAATCCAGATAAGAGAGAGTTCTATGGGGCTGGATGACCACTCTTCTGGTCAACAAAAAGGACAATGGCTATGTCTACACTTGGTAATTTAAGTCGACTTAGTGTGTCTACACTTAAAAATAAAGTCGACTTAAAGGGGAACTTAAAAAGTCGACCTAGAGCGTCCACGGTGGACGCCTAGGTTGACTTCTAGGGGCTAGGGGGACCTAGGGCAGGTCCACATGGGCAGGGGGGGCACCCCTTGCCCAATGCCAGGGGGCTCAGCCTTTGCCCCATTGTACCTAGGTACAATGGGGCAAAGGGGGACAGGGACCCTGGTAGAGCATAGGGGCAGGGTGGGCAGGGCTCTGCCCTGCCCTTTGGGGGGGCATGCCAGGCTCCCCCTGTGCCTCCCCCCGGCAGGGAGGGCATTGGTGTAGCCCTGGGGTAGCCCTAAGTCGATTTAGGGCTACCCCACGTCTAAACTGGCTTAAGTCGACTCTAGGGAGTTGACTTAAGCCTTAGGTCTACTAGGAAGGTGGTTTTATAAAGTCGACTTAATTTTAATTAAGTCGACTTTATTTTCTTCAAGTCGACTTAAGCAGCTTGCTTAAGTCGACTTAAGGAAACTGTAGTGTAGACGCAGGGTAATTAAGTCGACTTAAGCAAGCTTAAGTCGACTTAATTTGCCAGTGTAGACGCAGCCAATGTTCCTTCACTCCCAATGTAGTCCTTCTGTTTTTTAGGTTTGTAGGTTCCAAGACCAGAAGATGGACCATTGTGATAATCTAATCTGACCTCCTATGTAACACAGGTCATAGAACTTCCCCAAAATAATTCCTGGAGCAGCTCTTTCAGAAAAATATCCAATCTCTGTCTAAAAATTGTTATGGATGGAGAATTTATCACAACCCTTGGTAAATTGATCTAATAGTTAATTACTCTTGCTAGTAAAAATTTAGGCTTTTTTCCAGTATGAATTTGTCAATGTCCAGTCATTTGAGCAGGTTACCTGTCTCTTCTAGATTAGATAGCCCATTATTAAGTATTTGTTCCCTATGTAGGTATTTATAAACTTTAATAAAGTAATATCTTAATCTTCTCTTTGTTAAGCTAAATAAATTGAGCTCTTTAAGTCTGTCACTATAAGGCGTGCTTTCTAATTGTTTAAACCTTGTGGTGGCTCTTCTCTGAATCCTTTCCAATTTATCAGTATCCTTCTTGAATTGCGGACACCAGAACTAGAGATAGTATTCCAGCAGTGGTCGCACCAATGACAAGTTCAGAGATGAAATAATCTCTCTATACCTATTCAAGATTCACCTGTTAATACATTTGTGGATCACATTAGTCCCTCTGGCCACTGCAGAGGCAATGTATGGGGTGTGTCACACATGGTCATGTGCTCCCTCCCCCCCCCAGAATTGCTGCTTGGTTTGTACTAAGCATGCTCACATGAACAGAGCATGCTTAGTAACAGCTGCTGAAGTCACTGCCCTAACTTTGGCCCTCCTCCGCTATCGGCAGGTACAGGTCTTCTCTGGTCAGCTGATTAGCCAGCCCAACCCCCAAATCTTTTTCAGTGTCCCTGCTTTCCAGGATAGAGTCCCTCATCTTGTAAGTATGGCCTACATTCTTTGTTCCTAGATTATACATTTACATTTAGCCATATTAAAATGCATATTGTTTGTTTGTACCCACTTTACTAAGCGATCCAGACCGCTCTTATAAGTAACCTGTCCTTTTCATGATTTATCTCTCTCTCAATTTTTGTGACATATGCAAATGTCAGCCACAATTATTTTATATTTTCTTTCAGGTCATTAATAAAAATGTTAAATAGCATAGGGCCAAGAACCAATCCCTGTAGAACCCCACTAGAAATATATGTTTGATGAGGATTCCCTGTTGTCAGTTACAGTGTGAGGCCTATCAGTTAGCCAGCTTTTAATCCATTTAATGTGTGCCAGGTTAATTTTTTGTCTTTCTAATTTTTTAATCAATGTCATGTGGTACTGAGTCAAATGTCTTACAGAAGTCTAAATGTATTCTATCAGCAGAGTTCCCTGCATCGAACAAACTTGTAACCTCATCAAAAAAAGGTACCAAGTTAGTTTGGCAGGATCTGCTTTCCATAAACCATGATTGGCATGAATTAATTGTCAAGTCCCATACCTGTTGTTCCATTATCTTGCCCAGATTGCTGTAAAACTGACAGGCTTATAACTATGTAGATCGGCCCATTTACCCTTTTTATATATTGGCACATTATCTTTCTTCCAGTCTTCTGGAACTTCCCTGTATTCCAAGATTTATTAGCAGTCCAGTGAGCTCCTCAGCCAGCTGTTTTAAAACTCCTGAATGCTAGTTATCCAGATCTGCTGGTTTCAAAAGGTCAGACTTCAGTAACTACTCTTTAATATTCTCCTGAGATAGTATTGGAATGGAAAAATTGTTATCGTAAGATATGACTACATTGTTTGTTCCCCTCTCCTCCCCTCCCGCCCGAAATACAGAACAGAAATATTTATAGAACACTTCTTCCCTGCTCCATTCCTGTAAACTTCCTTTCTCCTACTCCTGCCTCTATGTAGGGTGAGGCTTTTAAGGGGCGATAACCCCTTTTTATTTCTGATGCGCTCACTGTGGTGATCACATTTTCTGAAAATTTGAGTATATAGACTAGATTGGTCCTGGAGTTAATCTAATTGAATCACTTAGGACCTATGCACCATAGAATATCAGCTGACATTAAGTACGGAGGCATTACTGGATCAATATTTTAAATAGTAAGAATAATCAATGTCTTCACTCTGTTGATGTTACATGTGCTTATTGGACCAGCCAAGTGTCTAGGGTCAATATTGTATGAAATATCCAGGTTCATTTATTAGGAAGGATCCTCAACTCTTGGTCAATATGGATTGAGTATTTGTTTCTCTCTGCTCATACCTGTCATCAGAAGTTGATCACAAATTACATGTTGCATCTATTTTCTATAGCCTCTTTATTATTATTAATTATAGAGGTTTCTGTTTTAGTAGTGCTCTTCCAGGAGTAGGATGTTTGATTCTTCACTGCAGTTATAGTCTTGAATCCTTTTTATAACACGGAATACTTCAGTTGTCTATCTCTGAATAGAGTCTATGGTGGGAGGTAGATCTGCTCTGAAATTTTCCATCAAAATGAAAATCCCTTGAGCCCAATATTCCACAGACAGAGAATCAAATCCTGGCGCCATTGACGTCAATCTTAAAGCTCTTCTTAACTTTAGTGGAGCCAGGATTTCACACTGGGCATATAAATTACAGGTGATGTCCATATGGTTCTGCGGAGGCAAAACACTCAGAATAGAAGAGCTACTGTTGGTATGTTATAGTTTTATGTGGATCATTGCATGGCCAGCGCTGTCCCGTGGGGGGAGCGGGGCCCGAGGCCAATTGGCCAAAGCGGGGCCCCACCCCCTATGCTGGAGGGGAGCGTGGCGCCTGCTCTGCCCCCCAGGAAGCCTGCCCTGGGCCAGGACGCTGAGGCTGCCACCTGGGGGGGGGGGGAGGGGTTGGAGCCTGCTCCGGTCCCGGCCCCGGCGGGAGGCAGCTCCTGCTGGGAGGCCGAGGCCGCCTGTGTTGGGGAGTGGAGCCAGAGCTGGCTGTGGGGAAGGGAACTGGCTGTGTGGGGCAGGCCAGCACAGCGGCTGGGCCCCACATGCTCTGCCCTTGGACCTGCCTGCTCTGCCTTGGGGGCAGGGAGGGACAGCCCAGGGGCTGGGCATAGCCCTCCCACCCCACCCCGCCCCGCCACCTTCAGCTGGGTGCCAAAGGCAGTGGGGCGACCATGGGAGGAGGGGCTGCGGCGCGCGCGTGGGCCCCGCACTGCCCGGCTGGGAGTGGGACAGTGAGGGGCCCACGTACCCGCGGGTCCCAGGACGATTGCTCCATTCGTCCCCCCCAGGGACAGTCCTGTGCATGGCTTCCACAGAGTCAGCTGTAAGAGTTTGGCTGGCAGTGCCTTCACTGAGGAGGCCTCTGAGGAGCTTGTTACATGGAACATCTGGCTCAATGGAATTGTGGGTGCCCCTAAATACTGCTTTGAAATGTTCTGCAGCTATGTGGCTGGACATCCAATTACTACAGCAGGGCTCATTAGAGGCAGTGCACCCTGAAATAAGTGTTTTTGTCATTAAGCAACCTCTTTTTACATTATTTGATTTTCTACTCTGGGTGCTCACAAGCTTTCCATATTATGTTGGTTTTACATCTTTTCTTGTTATCTCAATAACTCAGTGAAAGACCTCGCTGAGAAAATAATATCCAGATTTATATGTTGTTAATCTTTTGTCCCGGTGTTCTGCTTGCATACCTTTTGGTTTGCAGGAAAGCTGATTATGATAGACATGTTCCTATTAATAAATATCTGCATGAAGTTTGCTTTGGTACATAGAGTCCATAGGCCAGTGGTTCCCAATCTGTGGCTCGGGGGCCAAAAGTGGCCCTCAAGTGCTTTCAGTGTGGCCTGCAGCTCCCCTGCTGGCTGCAGAAGGGAGCCACGCCTAAGGACCCAGGCAGAGCCTGTTTCTGTGGGGCTAAAAGACCAGTGCAGGCCCCTTGCTGCAGCCAAGGGGATGGGGGAATCAGTGCTTCCTCCACACCCCTGGCTGTAGCAGGGAGCACGTCAAAGCACTCCATCTAGATCCATATGCGCTGGAGTCTCTGCTGGAGCCAGAGGGTGGGGAGCACTGATCTTCTATCCCCCCAGTTGCAGAAGGGAACCACGGCCTAGGCAGGAACCCAGGTGGAGCACATGGGGCTACAGGATGTGTGTGGTTTCCCTGCTGTGGCCAGAGAGATGGGAGATCAGTGAGGAGGCAGCCTCCTCGCTGAACTCCTGTCATTTGTCTGCATTGGCTGTTGGTGGAGACTAATGGCCCTTCCTTTCAGAGTTGTAAAGATGGTATCTGTGGTCCTCCAGCCGAAACGGTTGGGAACCACTAGGTATGCCATAGCCTCATGATGCATGCACAAATTAGACTTTCACTTTAGGTATGTTACACAACCTGGTATGGTGCCAGAAATCCATCCCATATTAACAATGCACATATGCTGGTGATATGCTAAAGATACCCACCCAGCTCATTTTTCAGTAGTCCCCTGTATGTTCTCTAAATATGTCCCTACTGGAAATGTTCCAGGGTCATTAACAGATGAATGCCCAAGAAATTATATCAGTTGCCATCTTGTCTTAATTAGCTTATCATACTGCGATTTTGTAATAGCAGTTTCATAAAGAAGTACACTGGTGTCACTTTCTGTAGAAATTTTACAGATGTTCTCAGGCCTAAAATTTCACTGTATTTCTCCTTGTCTTGCTATGCTGTTTGTCTGTAGTATCTAGTTTTATATAGTGCTAGTCTTAATTTATATTTTTGTGACAGGTATTTAAACTTGGCTTTTTTCTTTCCTAGCAAATCTTAACCTAAGATGTACAATGTACTAATAACTTTCTCAATTAGTTAAGGTGCTAAAGGAGTAAACTGACATGTTTGGGATCAGAAGTTCTCATATTTCCTAATTGTTGTTTGCCATTCTCCCACATTTTATTTTAAGTAGCTATCTAGCTATGTATTTCCATTGTACCTGTCACATAGATATTTTGAATTGGCTGAAGTATCCGGACTAAAATTAGAGACAGTTACTCTCTAGTCATGTACTCATACATTGGGAAGATGGGTGCAACTGAGAACCTAGATGGAGAGATAAGAGTAGCTGATTATTTGTCTCTTCTCCTTCCATTAGTTTGCGTAATTTTCAGTGCTTTAGGGGAAGTTTTCTGTGAGTGAAGAAAGCTCTCTGGCCAAGTTGAGGCTATTTTATTGGCGGATGGCCATTGCATTTTGATGTAAGGTGTTGATGGTTCAATTCAGTAGGATTGCTTGTTTCCTTAAAATTAGTCATCTATTTAAGTACTTTGCTTAATCAAGGTTTAATGGAATTGAGGCGTCAGCTCATCCTCAATTCTGTTGGTAGGGAATGACACAATCCAGGGCACCTGTTCTTGTACCTAATTTCTTAGAATTTTTTCAGAATGCATTATGTTGTGCTCCTCTGAAGAGTTTTGAGAGTTCTGATACAATTATAGTAACCATTTGATTTCTTTCCTTAAGGCATCTTCCCTTGCATTCAAACTTTTCATTGTGTACTGGCAAAATGTGCTAATCTGAAATAAATGGATAGGTCAAAAGGGGGAAAAAAAGAAGCAAAATAATAGCTTTAGCACAGAGCATCAGTTAAAATGTCTTGTTTAAGTAATCATCAATCCTTTGACTAATAGTAATATGATATGTTTATGATTAAAATGCAGTACCACTCAGAAAGATTTTTCTTTGTAGCACATTCCTCTTCCCCTATAGGATCTCTTCAGTGCCAAGCGTCATTCTTGTCGGCCACATTGTTCAGTGTAGACTTTTGATCATCCAGACCTACGATAATACATAACACAGACCTACGATAATAACCTTTGCATTAATAAAATGGACTCTGAAGATCCTTACATTTAATAAGATTTTTCAAGGATATTGCAGGAAATTGCCATATCTGTGACAGGGAGGTCCACCACAGAATTTTGCCTTGTAGCTGTAGCATCCCTGTGGCATGCAGAATATTAGGCTTGGTGGATTTGATGAGATAAGAGTTTCTACCTCTAACTTCCATAATATTACCAAAACTTCCTCCTTTGTGCAGGTAATGCCAATTTTAGACAGATGGAAACACATCCTCTCCCCAAACCTACCACATCTGCAAAAGCTCAGCTGCAGCCACCTGATTATCAAGTCACATCAGTAGTTTGTGTGAAGACCACAAATGCTTGTAAGTAAAATCTGTGGGTGAATGTTGAAGCAAGTTAACAGTCCATAAAGTTGTTATTAGGATATGCACAGGAATGATGTGTAAATTGTTTTGCATAATTTTGTATTCATGTACTCAGTATATACTATTACAAACCTTTAATCTTCCTTCTCATTTACTTATCTTCCTTTTGCATTCTCCATGTGCTTCCTCTGTCCTGGGATCTAAAGCTGAGTGACAGTCAACAGAAGCTTGAAGTGTCAATAAACTATCAATACAGATTTGAAAATAATTGAGTTTAAACAACAGTAAAGAACAACAAACAACAAAAAATTAAGCCCTGCACCATATTTTCTGAGCCCATTGTTTCCTTTGTCTTATATAAAGTGTATGTTCCCTGAGTAAATCTAGTGTGAGGGCTGATTCTGGGAGGTACCAAATGCCGTTGGAGAGTTGCTGAGAGACCTTGTTACAGTCCTTAGCTTATGAAAATGCCGAGATCTTTAATAACCAGAAATAGTCAGGACTTGGGGACCTAACTTCTAGCATCAGTGTTTCTTTACAGTGTGCTTGGGTATTGGAACAGTCCTGATTTCGATGGGGAATTAAATCTTCTAAATTGCCAGTACCACTTCCTGTTACTCTTTTGAAGGCCTCCAATAAATATTGGCAGGCCTCACTCTGCCATGTAAGATCTAATAAACTCAGAGTCTGAAATAACATAGCTATGGTACATCCTAAATGAACAAAATGATTTTGGAAATTCAAGGTAGAAATCAGTGTCTTGCTTTAGGTGGGTGGGTTACCTTCCTTTAAAAATAAATAGTCACTCTTAAGAGATGCAAGGCTTGTCTTCACTGACAGGGTCGAATTCGTCACCATCAAATCAATCTCCCTGATCAACTGATTGGGTCTATGAAGACCCACTCAGCCAATCAGGAAACCAACACTGGAAGATCACTCCTGCAGAAGGCAGTAGCCCTGAGTTGGAGGGAAGGGCTACTGTACTGCTTGATTGCATAACTATTTACATAACTTGTGCCTATAATGGAAATATAGTGGATATTTGTACTCTTAATAGTCTCTTGAAATTAATACTTGCAATTATAGTCCATCTGAAGCTCTGTCTGATGATGTTGTCTTCTATATACAAAGATCATCAATGTGTCTGTTCCAGTAGTGGCATTAGAATTTTGGCGTTGAACCATTTTTGCTTTTCCAAAAAACATTGATAATGTATTTAGGATGGTGTATGGCATTGCATATTTTAAAAGGTTTTTTAGTGTGTGGCCTTTGGATATATTAAATATATCACATCTATTTGATTTAGAAAAGATCTGTTAAAACCAAGTAATCTATCCTCCTAATAACATGGGTTTATTATTTTCTAGTGGTGTATTTAGTTCAGTTTTAGAGAATAAGCACCAACATTTCCTTCCTGGCCTTCACCAGACTCTTTTTTCCCCCACCTATAAATTTGTCATCATACTTATTTATACCTGCATTAAAGTAACTTGGATGTCAAAATATCTAATTGCTCCTGCAGGTCAGGTACTCAGACATCCATCTGACAAGTATTGTGCTGAAATAATTACACACACAGATAATTATGACACAAAATTATGCATGCAACTATTTGCCCCCACAGTTACCAGTTATAAAAAGGGAGGCCAGATTTTGAAAATCTGGTGCTACCAGC
The DNA here is from genome assembly GCA_007922175.1 of Pelusios castaneus. Classification (NCBI taxonomy): domain Eukaryota; kingdom Metazoa; phylum Chordata; order Testudines; family Pelomedusidae; genus Pelusios; species Pelusios castaneus. The sequence continues at coordinate 10,758,812 of ML685776.1, forward strand.
AAGCTACTCATACCTAAAACCACCAAATAAACTTTTCTGTGTGTGGGTTCTGCTTTTGTTTGTTTGTGTTGCATTAAAGGAATTGAGAAGAATCCGGCCCTGACAAAGGTAAACCAAACCCCTTAACAGGTTTCTCATCGCTAATTTCTATAATTCTTATTATTTATAGTTTGCCCAAATGGCAATATTGCTTCATCTTTTCCTCATATGCTACTCTCTACTATCAAACAAACAGATTTTCACATAGCTCTGGGATTCCAGAATAATCTCTCTTTCACTCAGGGACTGACACCAAGCATCCTTGCAAAAGTACATTTCAAGGATTTGAAGAAACAGTAAATTGGGTAAGTGCCTACCTCAGCTGCTTAGTTGTATATTAAGATGTTGGTAGTGCAGAAATTTGAAATCTCTTTTCTTATACTAATAAAAAATCCAGTCTTTACAGAAAAAAAGGATCTTGTCTGCTTAAAATATTCACCTTCGGGACAGGCCTTAATAACCAAGAGTCAAATTCATCAAAGCAATAAGTGTTCTATGTATTTATTTCCTTTTTTGTAAAGTTTGTAGTACTTAATTTAATATGGTCCTTTGATTCTTTATTTTCTAATTTGAACAAATTTCTGTTAATGATGTATCAGCTGTATGAAGAGAAAAATGATATTTTAGTAGCCTTATTTTTTATGAAAATTTTCTATGAAAATATCACACTGGAGAGATTTGTGAGGCTTTTTAAAATTAAATTGATAGGTAATTAAAAGACAGTGTATTTATTCTGCACAAAAAGAACTTGTTCTTGTTGGTGTTCAGATGGAGAAATTTGTTGAAGAGACGGGGAATTAAATGCATATATGGATAGTTTGAATGACAACTCGGGGGAAGCTTTATAAAGTACAAGTAACACAATGAAGTCTAGTATATTCCTAAGAGTATATAGTATAGTTCTTCAGGAACTGTGTTGTCATGAACGCTATTGTGCTAGAAAGCATTGTTGTGCAGTGGATTTGTGGGCATATGAAACCAAATCTCTGCCCATTCAGGACAGAGCAATGCAAATGTCATAAAATTTGATACATTGAGTTTCCTGTCTCCTGTATGTTTCCTGTGTAGAGGACAATCTAGCCCTATCTCTGGAAACAATAGGAAGCACTTACAAACAGGGGGAGCTGGTCACTTTCTTCACATGTCCTCAAAGTGGCTTCAATGTTTTCCAGGTTGTGTTTCCAGTTTGAGAGAGCTAAAGTAAAACACAAGTATTTCAGATTTGGAATTTTTGTTATCAGTATTATTCTTCTGAGAGCTCACCTGATAAAGTAAGGGGGTGGCTGTTCAGAAAGCTAGATGCTTATTCCTTCTGCCCAGCAGGCTAAGCTCCAGATCTTGTGGACACTTCATCCAAAATCCTGGTGACTAAAATTAAGAAATACATGATTCTGAAGCCTTAACTTGGAAATGGAAGAGGAGAAATAGACTGTCTCCTTGTGTTAAAGTCCCTTCTCACATTGCTTTCCATTGAAACAAAAGAAAACGTTCTCTTCAATACCTGAATCTAATTTATTTTATTATTTGGCATTAATAGGAATTAGCTGTCCACCAGGAACTATATTATATTTGTTTGTCATTCCTTGTAACTGCATGTTGGTGTGTTTTATTTTCAGGAAAGTAAAGGTGAGAATGACCTCTCAATGTGGCTGCTGCTTCCTGATGAAATGTGGCTATACATCTTCTCACTGTTTTCCCATAAAGAGCTTTCTCATGTTGCCCAAGTTTGCCACCGTTTCCACCGACTTGTCAGTGATGAGTCCTTTTGTAAGTATGTTGAAATACCTAACTAGTAATGGTCAGTAATCAGAAAGAAAGAAAGCTCCTCCTAGGTAACTAACAATGTTAGTATAAGAGAAACCTCCAGTGCAATATTAAAAATATTCTAGGATTCAGATCCTGCTCCCATTGAAGGCAATAGCAGCAAAAATGAGTTCCTAATTATTGTCTAATTATATAGAGCAGTAAATCACTAAAAAGGTTTTCAAAAGTGTGTAAAATAAAATAAAAAAGAGTAACTGTCAATCAGTTTGGAAGGTGTCTGTTTTCTACACAGCTGAATTAAAAGAATTGGCTTCAATGTTTGCAAATAATATGTGCTATTGGATGCTCATCATGCTACCTTGCAGTGTAAATTTTCAAGTGCAAAGAAAACTGTGAGGGTCCTGGAAATTAGGGTCTTTGGAGTATAAATTAAGATCTGTAACTGAAAAGAAAATGGTTGATTTAACAATGATAAAATCAAATGCTAAATTAAACAAATAATTTAGAATTGATTTAAATTGCTTTTGAGTGGCATGATTGTATCTCAGTTCTACTCTACTTGAATTACATTGAATCCTTGCTTTGAAGCGTCATCAAAATAGCATCTCTTCCTGAGAGAGAACAGTCCCTTTCACTGAATATGTATATTGAAATTAGAGATTGATACTGAACCAAAAACCTGAATTGGAATAATCCAAACAAGTTCCAATCCAGATCTAAATTCTTTGTCCCAGGCCCACTGTTAAAGAGGAACAGGTATAAGTGGTCCTCTTCATTATCGTGACTTGTATGTGTTTGAAATAACTCAAAAGAGCTTAATCTTACATGTGCAGGTTGGCATGTGACTACTACTTAATATGTACTATCTGTTCTGTTACATTTAAAAAAAAATACTTCTAAAACAACAAAATGATGAACATTTGAAAATTCTCCCTCATTACAAATACCACGGAAATACCACTAAGTTTTAAAGCACAATGTTAATTTCTTGAAGCACTTCACATTCTTGTAGCTCTATTTAAGGATAAGATCCAACTCCCATTGTCTTTGCATTGACTTCAAGGGGAGCTGGTTCAGCCACTATCTGCATGATGGGATGCCTAGTCCAATGAACTACTTCAAGCCAGAACCTTACAAGTTGGTAGTGAGGATGAAGGGGTGATAAAAAGCAGCCTTGGTTTTCTGGGTTGACTTTTTCAACCTTGTAGCTGGGAATCAGTTGTGCAGGGTTTGTGCTTGGGATGTAAGGGGCTGACCAGTGGTTCTCAACCTTTTTGGCTTGAGGGGCACAGATATCATTTTTACAGCCCTGAAGAGTCACCAGCCTCCATCAGCAGACCCCTGAAAAATAGCTTGCCTCCTGTGATCTCCCATCTCCCTCAACGCAGCAGGGAAACCGCACGCATCGTGCAACTCTGCACACTCTATCTGGGTCCCAAGGCAGTGGCTCCCTTCTGCAGCCAAGGGGATGGAAGATCAGAAATCCCCTCCCCTCCCTGTAGCTCCAGCAAGGACCCTGGCACCTATGGAGCTAGGCAGAATGCTTTGCCATGCTCTTTGCTACAGCCAGGGGGATGGGAGTGCTAATCTCCTATCCCTTTGACTGCAACAAGGAGTCTGCACCCGTCTTCTAGCCCTGCAGAAACACTTTGTCCTTAAGCAGTCACTGCATTCTTCAGCCAGCAAGAGGGGAACCAAGGGTCACTTTGAAAGTCCCCGAGGGCCACTTTTGGCCCCTGGAACACAGGTTGGAAACCACTGGGCTAAACATTTAAATGTTAAAGTAGCTGTCTTACTGTTTATTAATGTTTAAATGTTGCTCTGGGGGGGAGGGAGGGAGGGATGGAGAGAGGCCCTGAGCTTAGTGCGGCTGGGCTCTCTGTGAGTGAAAGCTGCCCAGTTCTGGCTCCCCACTGTGCAGGGACGGAGGAGGAGGGAGAGCTCCTCTAGGTTTGGCTCTTCGCTGCAGAGTGAGAGCTGCCCAGCTGCAGCTCAGTAAGCGCATGCCTGGGGGAATCCGTGCTGGGCTTGTGAGCTGCCCAGACTGCTCCTCCTCTCCTGGCGCCTTTAACTGTTTAAACATTCTATTTTTAGAATGTTTAAATGGATTAGTAATTAAAGGAATTTTTACATCCCTGGTTTTTGCTAAAAAGCCTGGTGGAGGTAATAGTCTATTTTTGCCAAGGCTCTCCCTTTGCTGTACGTGCAGATGGACTTCAGCTGGTTCCTGAACTACTGAAATAGGAACAATGTTTGGCCAAAGTTTGTGGAGTTGTGTTAAGTTTTGAGCAACTTTCTTCTCTTTATTGATGTTTACATGGGTAGAGGCCAAAACAAAATTTAGCCCATAATGTACATTTGGGAGAGGAGATGGGAAAAGATCTTTTTTCGGGGGCCTTAGTTGAACTGTGTAGTGAAAGTATAATCATGATTTCATTTGTAATGTGTAGTTGTGGCCTCACCTGTGTGTTTGCACCAGTTATCTTTTTTATTTTAGTAGTTTGTGTGCAGAACACTCCATATGTCACACATGAGATACTTTTGACAAGCTCTGCTTTGATTTTGGACATTTGAATTCAGCCTAGGACTATCAGAAGTTCTTAACCTCTGTGGAAAAGAGTATCATTCCATAATTCTATTTGGAACTTCTTCAACAGGGGGGTTACCTGTTATGTTAGTGGACACACTGGTCAATAAAAAACACTGGAGGGAATTTTTGAGTTTCACAAAATACTGTAATTCAAGTCAGTGATAAAATGTGATGGGAGCTCTGTATGATATGCTTAAAAACAGCAACAACAATGATTACTATTGTATTTTAACAAACATGTAAAATGTTTTGAAAAGTTACAACAAAAGAGAATTTAAAAAGCAAAGATTTTCCAAAATCAGATTATGCCAGATATCAGCATATTTATTTTAGCCCTCCCACTTAAAAATATTAGTTTCTAATTTGGGGATTGCCCATGCCTTTTATTTGTGATTTGTCCATGGCTGGGTTGTAAATTACCCTGCTTGGAATTTTTCAATAAGGTAAGATCTCAAGAAGTGTTTCCATGAAGGAAAATTCTGTCATGCTTACCTTTGATTACTTAGTTCTTGCAATGTGCTCCCTGCCCTTTTAAATTTAACTTGATGTGCTTTCCCTATTCTTGCTCCAAATACCATCATGATTTCTATATTCAGTGAACCAAGCAAATTGTGCTTGGGTTTATGCTCAGGTAAGAATGTGAGCAAAAATTGGTGAAATGGCATCTATTGTTGCAAAAGGACAGAGATCCTGAGCAAAACATTAATAACTGATACTTGTACATAAGTGGCCTTACTGATTCTGATCACATGATCACACCGAAAACAAGAACATACAAGTAGTTACCCATATATTTGTATGTTAATGTCTCTGTGCTAAATTCTGCAATCCTTGCTCCATAAACAGTATGGGCTAAATTCTCACCTGCTGTAAATGAGTACCTTTAAAATCTTTGGAGCTGCACCATTCCCTCAGCAGTATGATTATATGTATGTGGAGGGAAATGACAATTTAGTGGTTAAGGACGTCTGGATTGTGTTTTCAAGTGAGCCAGAGATCATTTTGTCATTTAGCCTATGTGCCTCAGTTCCCCCTTTTTTTAAAATGGTGACAAAAATTCTTCCTTCACTTATGGGATTGCTCTGAGTACAGCTGGCCAGAAAATGATTTCTCCCCATGAAAAATGTTGACTTTTTTGCTGAAAAAATTAAAAACCCCAAAGTATCATCAATCTTTTCGATTTGGTGTTTTTTATTTTTCAACAGTTTTAGCTCCACTGCAATCCATAAAACACTCGCCAAACCCCACAGGAGTCTGAACTCACTTGGCACCTAAATTTTCAGAATAAAATTTCCCTATTTCCTGCCTATGTGCCACAAACCAGGGAAAGACAGGTGGTTGGCCACAAAGTCACATGCATCGGCTCATGATCTGGTAGGTGGCCTCTGAGCATATCTACTGCATGGGTTCCCATTCAAATGCCAGGAGGAGTGCCAGCTCCCATTCATAATTGACATGGGAGTGGGGGTATGCACCTCAAAACTGGTATCCCAGTGACTAGTGCATCCACCTGAGATATGGGAGACCCAGGGTCAATTTTCCTTTCTGCCAGATGGGGAGAAAATATTTGACTTGGGGTGTCCCACCTCTCAGGAGAAGGCTTTAATTACTGGGCTATTCTGACATTGGGCTCTTTCAGTCTCTCTTGTTAAAACTGTTGCACTGTGGATAAATAATGAATGAGTGGTTGGAATAGATGGACTGTACCTAGGGTCTTCTACTTCTCAGATGAGGACTAATCAGTGGCCTAAAAGTTATCAAGCGGGCAACGCCAGGGCCGGATTATCAAAGGAGCTTTAAGCCCCAGGCCCTGGCCAAAAGGGGGCCCCAGGCTCCAGTCCCTAAAATCCCTCTGATGATCCGCAGCCTCCCCCCCAATCGCCTGCTCTCTCCTGATGGCACTTTGAGGAGGGGAAGGGCGGGCCCTGGAGCCGGGGGCGGGGGAAGGGAACCTCTGCGCTCCCGCCCCACCCATGGGCCGGCCGGTCCACCCACAGGGATGGGGCAGGCCAGAGCCTGCTCGCTCTGCCTGGGGGACAGGACCAGGCTTATGCTCCAGGCGAGTCTGGATGTCTGGATTTTTCTCTGTCTTAAACAAAGGAATCCAAGTGTAAATGGACTGTCATGTTCAGAATTGCCTTCAAGTAAAATGATAAGTCCAGCATATTTTTATCCAAAGCTAATCATAACGATAGATAAATTGTTAGTTAAAACAAAAACAAAAAGAACTGAATGAACTAAGTGCTGTATGTTTAATAAAGAGACTTCTAAAAAAAGAACAAACTCAAGGCTGCGGCTGGGGAGACAAACAAAGGTGTAGGTCACTTGCTGTACGCGTTTGTGTCTCAGCTTATGTCGCATTCCCACGGTGAACTCCAAGGCAAATACTTACACCTTGAACAAACAAAGGTGGGCAATTATACGTAGCTGAGTGTTGCGTATCAATGATGCTGAACAAATGTTCTAGGAACTAAGTGTATTGTTCTTTTAAAGAAGCAGCAGCTGTCATGAATGGTCTTTGCAACCTGACAGAAAAACCCTGATGTTTCTAGCAATTGTGTCACTATAGGGGCTTACTTTTCCCAATGAAGCCAACAGTGTTTTCTGTAAAATCTTTTAATTGTACTGCATGGGTCTCATGCATGAGGTAAATTAAACTAGCTAGCCACGAATCAGCTTAGTTTCTAGGCGGAGTGTTTGTTTCGTCTTGTTATCTCTGCTATGTGTATGGTGTATAAAGTCAGGAATTAAACAGGGAAAGGAAAGTTGGAAAATGTATGAGGGAGATTTTTGAACTCCACATGGCAAATATAATGAGAAAATGCTTTAGAGGATGAACAGTGTATTTCCATACTCCCAGTATTTCAACTATACTGTAGCATAAAGTTTTACTAATATTAAAGCAGTGTAGGTCTTTATTGGTCTGTTTTGGGGACTTGAGCATGCAGAATTAGGTTGTTTTTCTGAAAAAAAAGCATTTTCTTTTTGAAGACTTGTCTATACATGGTTTTTGTACTGTTTTACTATATACACCCCTGAGTACCATCACAAAAAAGCACTGGTATCGTGGTAATACTCCTTTCCCTTCCCCAGTGTAGATGCAATTATATCGGAATAAATATGTTTGTATTGATGCAATTTATTTGCATACATTTACGGAAATAAGCTGGATAGCTATAAATACCTTTACACTGGTGTAACGGCATTCACAAAAAGTGATTGTACCACTTTAACTGTATCAATTTCTAAATCAACATAGTTACAGCAGTACAAAAGCTGTATATAGACCACCGCTAAGAGAATTGTTTGTAAATGTTGAAGTTGATACTGAGAGAACTGGTTTACAGTAACATGGGCAGTGGCCCTCTTCAGTAGCCCTTCCCAGTCCCTGGTTGGAGGGGGAGTGGAGATACCTGGGATGGGAGGAATAGTACTCTTAGTGCACAGTGCTATGGAGATTTTGGGCTGCTCCACCATTTTTAGGTAAGGCTGCTATAAGTTAGTGAGGCCTATGAGATAGCTTTCTTTTATTAACAAGCATCTTGTATTTAAGGCTTTATTCAGTACTAAAAGAAGAAAAACCTAAAATAAGAAGTTTTTTGTCCAATAGCTCAACAAAAAATAAATATACCTTCTAATCAGGCTCATCAGAGATAAATTAAATTATTTATTTCCAGAGCCAGTCCAAAGCAAAGACAAGTATATTGTAGTTTTCTATGGACTCAAATTCATTTCATGGGCTGACCCAGTCTCCCTTTGGCAGCAAGATCACAGTGGAAAGCAGCTTTCCAACCAGTTTTACTTCCCTAACCCTACAGCTTAGGTCCCTGCAAATTGTAAATTCTGCCCTGCTTACATTACACTCTTAACTTCAGTTCTCACCAGTGTTCTCATGTTTTTATCTATAGTAGTTATCTTGCATGTCACTCTGTGCAGTACTTGCCCTGCCAACATGGTGTCAAATTCCAAAGGGGTAGCTGTGTTAGTCTATTGTAGAAAGACAACAGAGTCCAGTGGCACTTTTAAAGACTAACAGATTTATAAACCATAAATCTGTTAGTCTTTAAAAGTGCCACTGGACTCTGTTGTCTTTCTGCCAACATGGTGTGCGTTTTGCATTATGTTTGAGTGTGCACTGGTCAGTTTTGGTGTATTAAAGCAACTTTCTGGGGGGACAGGATACTGTTTGGAACACCTGGATTTGATATACTGTTGATTCAGTATTTAAATGTTTAAAATAACAGCTACAAGTGTATTGTATTTTTTCCCTCAGATTCTCATTAGATCTAGCTGAAAAATGACCAGATACAAAGCTTTACCCACTTTGTTTATTTTTTATGAAGTGCTTCACTTGGGCTCTTAGGATATATCTACCCTGCAATTAAAAACTCTTGGAGGGTCCCAGAATTTAGGCTGTAGACTAAGCCTGAAAGTCTCTGCCAGAATTAAATAGCCCCTAAGCCTGAGCCCCGTGAGCCTGAGTCAGCTGGCACAGATCAGCCGCATGTGTCTAATTGCTGTATAAAACGTAGTCCTAAAATATAGTGAGAAACAATTATTTATCTGTGAGTTTAAAATGTTTGGAAATAAAGCGTTACATAACAGTAATATTTACAGATCCTCTGATTACATTAAAGCAGTTGCATGTTTCCTTGACTTAGTGGGTGGTATGTAAATCTTTCTGTTTATATTGATGTATCCAATACAGCAGATAAAAGAAGTTGGCGTGAATTATATTTGTTCATGATTTATATAATTTGTCACCATGAACATAACATTTTTCTCCCCTTTACTTGTCTTGGAGCTCTGAGGGCCAAGTGTGCTGTGTTCCATCAGTTTCCAGTGAAAACAGTAGGTGTTGAGAAAGATCAGACTTGATAGGTACAAGTATGATTCAAATGGAGAGGCTTCTCTGTATATCAAAGGGCATTTATACTAGGGCAGATATGAATGATGTATATCCTATATCATGAGACATGAAAGGTATTAAATCAGTCTAACAATCCTATGAAAGTGCTTTTAATTTTTAACATAGGATCCCATTTGGAATTTCATTTTTTGTTTTAACAACTGCAATTTAATTTAATATAGGTGAAAGATTTTGATTAACTGTGGTGTTGCTGTCACCTAAGTTAGTCTGTGTAAGGCCTTGTACACACTACAGCCTTATTGCGCGGTAAGGAGCTTTACCACGTGTAAGCCAGGCCACCCGTCTTCCGCGGGGTTGGGCGTCTGGCCTCTCACTCAGTCTCTCTGTCACTGCTTGCCAGGCAGACGGCTAAGCGGGGCCACTTCAAGCCCTCAGGCAATGCGGGCAGCTCACTAAACCATCACTGGCCCCTCGGGTGGGGCAGGCAGGGAAACAAACCATCCCTGGCCCCTCGGGCGGGGCAGGCAGGGAAACAAACCGTCCCTGGTCCCTCGGGCGGGGCAGGCAGGGAAACAAACAGCTCCTAAGTCTTCACTGCGGGAAAGCACGGCTCCGGGCAAGCAGAGGCTCCTGGTTGGATTCCAGGAGGGAGGAGGCAGAGGGACGCAGGTCCACCCGACTCTACTGCGTCCCAGCCCAGGTCCCTCTCCGTGGCAGAGGGGTCTACCACGGGCCCCACCACGGCACGCCAACTCCGGCTCAGGCCTAACTGAGTCGGGACAGGACTCCAAGTCCCCTGAGCCACTTCCTGCCCCCACCCCAGCTGGTACCTGCTCTGGGCCCTTGTCACCGTTGTCCTTGGGGTGGTCGCCCAGCAGAAGGTTGCAACGTCCCTCAGTGTCGTCAGCTGAGGGCAATTCCTCGAGGTCACAGCTGGCCTCCAGGGTCAAATCATCCTTGCTGGCCAGGGGGAGCTCTTCCAAGTTGCTGGTTGATGGTGCGGGGCCAGGGTCCAACAGATAGGCGGTCCTCGGGGGTATGGGCAGATCCAGGAATTCCCCCGGGTTCAGGCTACTGTGCCTCAGGCTTCGACAGGCAGTCCTGGTGGGGTCCAGTCGGCTGTCAGGGCCCCAGGCTGCAGGCAGGTCTTCGGCCGGACAGTGGTCAAGCTGGTGCTGGGAAGGGAGCAGAGAAACGCCCTTCCTCTTCAGCTGCTTCCCTCTAACTGAGTACCCAGCCTTCCCTTTTGTACTTCCTGTCCCGCCCACCTGCTGCCGGTCTGATGGACAGGTCGCCTCTGGCTCCGCCCATCCAGGGGCAAATGGGCCTGGGCTGTCTACCTCCAAGGGGGGGCCACACTCCCTCACTACACCGCATGATAAGGCTGTGAGTGTACACACTACAATGTTGCCTTTTGCACGGCAACAGCCCTCTTGCTGCATTACAGGTAAACCACCCAGACAATCGTGGTAATGCTTACCATGGATCGTCTGTCCTGCAATAGAGTGTATGTGTACGCTCATTGTGGGTTAGACAGCCTCCAGAAATGTCCCAGAGTGCCAATGGAGGCCACTCTGGGACACTGGAGCTGTCATACTTGTCAGTTTCACTGCTCTAGAAGCCCCACTGCTACACGGAGTCTCTCAAGCCACTCAGTTTCCTGGCTTTCTGCTGGGAAACCGAGCGGCTTGAGGGACTCCCTGTAGCAGCGGGGCTCTAGCCGCCAACACTGCCAGCACTCCTGGCAACTAGAGCCCCACTGCCGCTGGGGTCCCCACTGCTGGGGCTCCCCAACCGCCGATCTCGGCGGCAAGAGAGCCCCACTGCCAGTCTAAAGGCTGGCTGGGCAGTGCATGGTGGGATAGGTGCCCACCATGCACTGCTTCTAACGAAAATGTAAAGGAGCGTGTGAACACTCCTTTGCATTAGAAAGATTAATGTGTGGACGGGGGAAAGGGTTACTGTTATAAGACTTTGCTTGTCCCGCAACAATTTATTGCAGGACAAGTCTGTAGTGTGTACCTAGCCTGAGTTAGGGAAGTTTAGTAGTTAAATGATGGCTTTTGGCTCACAGAGAAAGACCCTGAGGCATTTAGCTGAAAGAAATTGTCATTTCTGGTTTGAACTGGAAGGTTCTTTATATCCTTTGTGAACTAAGTCTTTTTATTGGGGTTGTGATTGTTGTTATTTATACGGTGCCAGAGATGCACATCGTGCTTTATAGACCAGTGAGGGGAGGAATGATCCTGCTGTGGTATCTTTTCTTAGAATGATATATTAAGCAAGGGTTTTCACTGAATGAATGTGGACAGCTGAATTTATGCACATCAGTAGTTCAGTTAGAACTATCATTAATCACTTCAACATTCAAGCACACATTAAAAATATTACATCAACTCTGGAAGTTTCTGCATTTGAGCCATATACAGGAAATTGAGTTATGTCAGAATCTGGATTGAGTACAAACTAAATAAGGACTTTAGGTTTTGGCCCTAAATATATTCCTATCAAACTTAGAAACTTCTTCTGTATTCTTGTACTGCTGTTGCAGTGGTCACAAAATCGTTCATTTACATTGTAGAAGCTCTACATTTTGTAAACAGTCTGTTCTTCTTACTTGCATCATCGACTAATGAAAACAGTTGAGGTTTGTGACATCACAGATTTTTCTAATGAGATATCACAAACACTGAGTTATAACTACTAAAAGAAAAAGGCTAACTATAAAGGAGAGTTTCTATTCACACCTCAATTGCTACATAATCAAAAATGATGGCAAAAGTACAATAGATGCCCATTTTTGGGTCAGTCCTGTGAAATGTTTAGAACCTTACCTTCTGTTGACTTCAGAAGCTAATGAGGTTTTGTGACATTATTAGAAAGCTGAGCTGTGGTTATTTAAGTGCACAAGAACTAGAAAAAAACGTTGGAAACTATATCAATGAATCTTATTGCCAAAGGGTTAAATCAGTAAGACTTTGATTGCTTGGCATATATCAGATGACTGTTTAAAAAAAAAAAAAAAAAAAAAAGAGTCCAGCCTGCCAGCATTTGTGACATAAAAACCTCGACTAATACTAAAGAAAAGAAAAAGAAAGGGACATACTTGCTGCCCCTAGAAAGCTCAAAACAAATCCTTTTAGTAATACAGGTAGAATTTTAGAATATTTTTGCATAAAAATCATAAGGAAAATAGACCTCTGTTCATGAACCCTACAGGATTTTGTAGGAACAAAGATATGAAGAAAACATCCGATTCAGTAATGTAATGCAATTGTTATCATATATCCCATTTCTTTGGATTCTGTGACAAAGTAATTCACTGTTGACCAGTGAGCCAGCTAAAGCCGCTGTTTGTAAAAGATTTAAATAACTGTGTTCTTTACTTTAAGTTGTATCTTCTCTATCTCTCAAATCAATCAAAAGAAAAAGGCTTCAGAGTTAATCCCTTGTGTCCACAGTTTTCTCTGAATCCTGTGGTGCACTTTGAGTCAAGCCATATGCAGTTAGTCAGACTGAAATGTCTCAATCGTCTAAGTATATAGAACACGTCAAAGGGGTCATGGGTGAGGGTTCTCTTTTATTTAGGAGTGCTGTATCTTGTATGCTATATATCAGTTAGGGCTAAAGTTGCTAATTAGATTAGGATTTGAAATGTCTGTTAACACCAGAGAACTTCCCATTGTTGAGGTGACAGCCAAAATAAGAGGTTATTTTTTTTTAAGTCGTTGAAAAGGGGAAGGAATTGCAGTGTGTGGCTAAGTCATAAAAGTTTACCCAGCAGCTGAGCTGAACTCCATTGTTGTGTTGCTATGGGCATTGCTACGTAATAGGGCTTCAAACACAAATAAGGACTAAAGCTTGAAGCCCTTTCTTGGAACAATGTCTCAGTTGCTTAAGAAGTTTTGAAGCTCTGTAAGTTTAATTCTTTTGACAGTGGAAGTTAAGTTACTTGTTGTAATAAAGAAATATGATTTAAAAATGCCTTACCAGTATTTTGGTGGGGTATTTGTTGTTGTTGTTTTATTTCATTTCAAGATTAGAATGCTAAAATTAGCTCAGGTTCACTAAGATTTGCTTTTTACTAAGATGGTCCCTTGGCCAACTAGCATGCACAGGTCACAAAATCAGTCACCCACACCCTATGTATCGTGATGGAATCAGTTTGAGCATCCAAACACAAAGAAGAGATCAAGGAAAATGAAATCTCAGCAGGAAAGAAATAAAGTGAAACCATGGGACACAGGATTTTTTAAAGACAAGGTTTAAAAGCTTTTCAACAAGAAAAGGCCCTGCTCAGATAAAATTATTTGATACCATCAGGGCCATGTTCAGGAGGGAAGTTGGAATCTGTTTGAACAAGGCTACAGGTATTATCTGAAAAAAAAAATTAAGATCATGAGTTTATTATTGGGATTTTAATACACTCTTTTGTATTATTCCAGATAAGCTGTGTCTTGCTAAACAGGCTCAAGCAGTGCAGAATTAATTAGCTGATGTGAAAGCCCTTGCTTTGGTAGTGAATAAATGACATGAGCTACCTGAACAGTATGATCTAATTCTGGGAACTAAACAGGGTATGACTGATGGTGAACTGTTCTTTATGCAAAGCCTGACATAATTTAGAGGAAATTACTAATGTAACTTAAGTGTTAGCTGGACTTATTTTTATCACAGTGCTCTTAAAAAATTTACAACAATAGCAAATATATCTATATTTTTTTACATATAGTTCCCTCTCCAAAGAAGTTTGTCCTCTTGCCAAGAAAGGATCTAATTCTTTTCTCATTTACACTGTTGCAAATCAGGAGTAACTAATAAATAGAAGGAGTTATGATGTGAAATGGGTGTGAGGTCAGATTCAGGCCACAAATTGTTAAGTCATTGAAGTCACCTCTGGTTTTACATTAAATGCTTGCATTATGCATGCTCTCAACTCCTATTGACTTCCCTGGCAAGCTAATGGTGCTCTTAGCACCTCTCGAAGTGAGGCCCTGGTGATTATATGCACCGTTTCTCTAAATAAATTGATGTCCCCTTCCTGCTAAATAGAGTTTGTATCATATATATGTACCCTAAACAAGAGAAGTCCTGATATTCTAGCATTCAGATTGACAAAAAGCAATCATGACTTTGCATGCTGTGTTATGTACAGTATTGTTGTAACCATGTTAGTCACAAGATATAGGTGGGTGATATTAAAAGAAGTTGGTCCAATAAAATATATTACTTTGCCCACCTTCTTTCAATCTCTATATGCCGAGTAGTTGTAGCCATGTTAGTTCCAGGATATTAGAGAGACAAGGTAGTATCTTTTATTGGGTCATCTTTTGTTGGTGAGAGAGACAAGTTTTCAAGCCACACAGAGCTCTTCAGGTCTGGGACAGGCTTTCCGAGCATAACAGCTCCGTGCAAGGTGGAATGGATCGTTTAGCATAAGTAGTTAGCAGTGCGCACACGCTTAGAATCTGGTTAGCTTGTTGGAGAGTTCTGCCCATTCCCCACTCCCATCTACCAAGATAGGAGAGGGGGACAGGAAGTACTGAATGCACAGCCCTCTTTCTTCCTGCTCTGTCTGCAGCAGGGGAGCAATGGAGGGTTTCTTAATCCTCCTTACTCCCCTATGCAGCAGCATATGACTGTTCATCACTCTGTGTCATCCACAAAAAGTTATCAGCAGTTATTTCATATTTACTTCCAGATCATTGCTGATAATGTTGAATAGTGTCAGGCCTAATACTGAGCCCCACAGAACGCATTGGAAACATCCCCATTGGCTGATGAGTCCCCATTGGCAGCTAGTTTTGGGGATCTGTCATTTAGCGAGTTTTGATACAGTGAGTGTGTGTTCTGTTAATACTATATAGCACTGTTTTTACATCAAAGTGTCACATGGTACTAACTCAAGGCTTTAAAAAGTTTCTTACATCTGTGCACTTACCTTTATCAATAAAATTTATAACCCATCAAAGAAGGAGGTCAGGTTTCTTTGACAAGACCTGTTTTGCATATTGACTGGCATTAATTATATTCCTTTTCCTTAATTCTTTCATTATTTTGCATGGGATTGATGTTAGGATAACCACCTATGCTTATTTGGGTCATCCCACTTGCCTTTTATGAATACTGGCACTACATTAGCACTCTGATGGTCATTTGGACTTTGCCTGTCTGTCTAAGATCTATCTAAGATGTTTTTAAAAATTAAAATCAGTGGGCCAGTGATCTCTTTCGCCAGCTGTCTTAGGACTGTTGGCTGCATGTTATTCAGACCTGTTGAGTTACAAGTTTATTCCCAGTCAGTCTTTTCTAACATACTTTTCAGTTACAAATGGACTGGAAAGTATTTTGTCATCCCCATATGATATGGGTAAATCAACCTGTTTTTTTGCAAATACAAAACAGAAATATTTATTGAACACATCTATCTTTTCTGTATTGTTGTATCAGTTTTACCATCTCCTTTTAGTAATGCTAGAATTTCTTCTGTCCCATTCCTCGTTCACTGCTCTGTGTGTCAGCAACTCCTTTCTCCTGGCCTGATAAATTCACTGCACCTACCTAACACATTGCTATCAAACTGTTTATCTCCAGAGTTTCTTGTAACGTATCACATGAAAGCTGGGAAGATTAGGGTCATTAATATAATTTTGAAACATATGTATTAACACTGTGAGGAGCTATGGATACTTATTGATATTCTGCTTTAAAGTCTACAACCAAACAAAAAGAGAGAAACAGGTTTTCTGCAAGACAGCAGGGAAGGTAGTTATCTCCTGGCCTCACATCTAAATTAAGCGTTGGAAGACAACACACAGGAGGCTGCATTTGCATGCAAGTAAACAGGAAAAGCCAGATTAACTGGAGAATGTTAAATCAGCATGGAAGAACAACAGAGATTAAAGCCACTCTCTCTGGGGATCAAAACAATGAGTTTGGGGGAATGTAAGGTGAAGCAAAAAGACATTTTGTTATCCATCCCTGAGGGTACCAATGCCTTTTGTACCCAGGATCTGTGGCTCCCCAGCTATATGGGTTGGTAATGTTGAGAGGCGGCTTTAGATGAGAAAATGCGTTAGGCAAGAATTGTAGCCTATTAAGTTTTAGTCACTAGAAAACACATTGTTCTTTTGGTTTATTTGTAACTGTTTTCTGTTTCTATTGTCTTTACTTGGCATCATTTTAATCTGTTCATTTGTCATAAATTTATTCTTGGTTTTACCATGAGTTCATTTCACTACTGTTATGTTAAAATGGGACTTCTAGGCTATGCTAACAGGCTGATGTGTATACTCTCTTTGGAGAGAGGGGATTTGGTAATTTCTGTGTGTGTTCGGTGATACTAGATTCTGCAGAGGAGCACTCTTCCTGATAGTTTGGGAACTGGGATGCACCAAGTGTTACCTTCATAGCAAAGTAAGGGCTGGCAGAGTCTAAGGAGTTTGTATGGCTATGTATGACTAAGACACTTGGCTGGCAAGGAGTTGTTAATCAATTTGGCACCAGCAAATCTCTCTTTTGCTAAGACAGGGTTTAACAAGGTGATTTACAGTTCTGGATGCCATGAGAAAGCATCACATGTCCTAATATTACTGGGGTGCACCCAAGTTAAACTTCTTAGGCTATGTCTACCCTTGGAAGTTAGTTCGAATTAAGGAAGCTTAATTCGAACTAACTAAAGCCATGGCTACACTAGGCTTTCATTAGTTCGAATTAAGGGCTTCCTTAATTCGAACTAATACATTCGAATATGCTATTTGAACTAAGGGTTAATTCGAACTAGTTAGTTCGAATTAACCAATGTGGCCATGTTAGTTCTAACTAACTGCTTAGTTCGAACTAACCGGCCCATTGAACTCAATGCAATTCGCTAATTCGAACGAAGCAAGTGCCATTCATGGCACTTGCTTAGTTAGAATTAAGTTCATTCGAACTAACTAAAATTAGTTCGAATTAGTTAGTTCGAATTAACTAATTCGAACTAACTTTAGTAAGTGTAGACATAGCCTCATTGTCTTTAGTGCTGTCAGTCTTAGGCCTTGTACACACAACCACTTTATTGCGCATTAACAATCATTACCGCGCGATACCAACAACAGCGTACACACGTGCAATAGGGCTGTTGTGCGTTAACTGCCTTGTTGTAGCGCAATACAAAAACCACCTCGACGAGGGTGGTAGCAGTTAACGCGGAACAGCTGTTGCGCCTTTCCACTCGTGTGTATGCTTATCACGCAATGATTGGCCTCCAGAATTGTCCCAGCATTCCAAAGTCATCCTCTCTGGTCTTCCCCCCACCCGCTCTGTGGCAGTGACGAAACAGTCCCCGCCCTGATCAGATTCCCGGGATTTTCGAATTTCTCATCTGTTTCACTTCCTGTTCTCTTCCTCGTGGAGTGGAGTGCAGCTCCGATCATCAGTAGCAATGGCGGCCCGTCATGGAAGACGCACACCCCTTTGGAGCACGGCAGAGGTGCTGGACCTGATCAGCATCTGGGGAGAGTCCGCTGTGCAGGCGCAGCTACGCAGCAGCAGGCGAAATTATGATACATTTGGCATAATTTCTCGGGCCATGTCAGAGAGAGGTTATGATAGAGACACTGTGCAGTGCAGATCAAAGGTGAAGGAGCTAACAATAACCTATCACCGAGCGAAGGAGGCAAACCGCCGTTCGGGATCAGCGCCTGCTACATGCAAGTACTATAAAGAGATAGAAGCCATCCTCAGTGGGGACCCCACAACCACTGCAAAGAGTCCCGTGGACACATCGCCCCCCCCCCACATCCAGTGAATGCCAGACCCGAGCAGGATGAGGACGTGATCGATGAGGAGGAGGAGATGGAGGATGACCTGGAGGAAAGCGCAACAGCGTGTAGCCAGGAGCTCTTCTGCGCCCCCGCTGAGACGTCCACCCAAGACATGAATTGCAGCGTGTCCTCTGAGGCGGCAGAGGGGGGCTCCGGTAAGTTTCTAAGAACATAAGAACATAAGAAAGGCCGTACTGGGTCAGACCAGAGGTCGATCTAGCCCAGTATCTGTCTACCGACAGTGGCCAGTGCCCAGGTGCCCCAGAGGGAGTGAACCTAACAGGCAATGATCAAGTGATCACTCTCCTGCCATCCGTCTCCATCCTCTGATAAACAGAGGCTAGGGACACCATTCTTAACCCCTTTCTGGCTAATAGCCATTTATGGACTTAGCCACCATTAACTTATCCAGTTCCCTTTTAAATATTGTTATTGTTCTCTTTCGTGCAGCTCTGGCTCCTGCTAAAATATCATTGTCCGGGGCAGGGGTGCTTGCTGTCTCGGTCCCCGCTGTGCATGCTCTTTACTCTGCATTCATTAGAAGTGCATCAACACAAGCAGTGATTGTCAAAAAAATTCATCTGTATTTAGGTCAGTAAAGGTTTCCTCGATGTACCTCCAGAGCCTACTACTCAGGTTAGATGGGAGAACGTTTGTGTCTACGCTCCCAAAGACGGATACTCTGCCTCGCCAGCTGCAAAGAACAGCCCTGGGAACCATGGCAGCACACAGTGCAGCAGCATACGGTCCTGGCTTGCAACCAGTGGCATGTAGGATATGTATTCTAGCTGGCAGGGGCACTCTGAGGAGAGAGCTATCGGGTTCCATTTGTGTGCCCTGTGCAGAATGTTAGCCCCCAGTAAGCTTTCTATTAGGACGTACCTTGTCCACTTCAGCGAAGCATAGGATGTTGACTGCCCTGCACCTTCCAGTGGAATGTGCTACTGGAAGGTTACATTGGTTATCTAGGCTCTGTGTTAACAACAGCTTTATTATTATTATTTTTTAGATTCGACCTTCACAAGGCTGGTGTCTACCCCAGCTGACCGCATGAGAAACATTCGGCGGCGTGCTCGAAGAAACAGGGAGGATATGTTTCAGGACCTGCTGAAAACAGAACAGGAATCCGCAAGGGAGAGAGGAATCCCAACAGAGGAGGCAGAAACACAGGGACAAACTGATAAGCGTGATGAAGGAGCAAACAGAACTGCTGAAGAGCATGATTGCTTTGCAGACCCAGGCTCCACTCCATTAATGTATGGGCTCCACTCCATGCAGTTCAGCCATGTCTGCCTCCCACACCCCGTAGTCCTTCAAAGAATTTCTTTGAAGGCCACCCGTCCCCCTGGTACACTGCAACATCCAGTCCCCCCCCCGAGCTACTTTTTAGAGACCCGCAGCTACACCCACCTGTAACCCCCCCTTTAGGTTTTAATAAAAACAGTGACAAATAATATGAAGAGTGCCTTTATTTGTACACATTGAAAATCTCATAAGGTGCACCTGATGCGTCCTGGAAGTGAACTAGGGGAGGGCATCATTGAAATGGTCCCTGAGTGCCTCCCTTATGCAAGCAGCTTCTCCTTGGGCCCCCCTAATACTCCTAGTGGCTGGCTGTTCATATGCTTCCTCGAGGTGCTGTGCTTCCATAGCCCACCCCGGGGAAAATTTTTCTCCCCTACTTTCACAAATGTTATGAAGGACATAGCATGACGCAATCACAGCAGGGATGTTGTCCTCCACCAAGTCCAGCCTCCCATACAAACATCGCCAGTGCCCTTTTAAACGGCCGAAGGCACACTCCACAGTCATTCTGCAGCAGCTCAATCTGTAATTGAACGGCTCCTTGCTGCAATCTAGGTTCCCGGTGTACGGCTTCATGAGCCATGGCATCAGTGGGTATGCTGGGTCTCCGAGGATGACTATGGGCATCTCCACATCCCCCACAGTAATTTTTTGATCTGGGAAGAAGGTACCCCCTTGCAGCTTCCGGTACAGACCAGTGTTCCTGAAAATGCGGGCATCATGCACCTTTCCCGACCACCCAACATTGATGTCCGTAAAACGCCCCTTGTGATCCACGAGTGCTTGCAGCACCATGGAGAAGTAGCCCTTCCTGTTGATATACTCGGTCGCGAGATGGCCTGGAGCCAAAATAGGGATGTGTGTGCCATCTATGGCTCCCCCGCAGTTAGGGAATCCCATGACAGCAAAGCCGTCCACAATCTCACGAACATTGCCCAACATCACCGTCCTCCGTAGCAGAACGCGATTGATGGCTCGGCAGACTTGTGAGAGGGCTAATCCGACAGTGGACCTCCCGACTCCAAACTGGTTTGCAACCGACCAGTAGCAGTCAGCAGTCGCCATCTTCCAGACAGCAATTGCAACACACTTCTCCACGGTTAGGGCTGACCTCATGTTGGTGTCTTTACGTCGCAGGGCAGGGGCCAACTCTGAACACAGTTCCAGAAAGGTTGCTTTCCGCATTCGAAAGTTCTGTACCCACTGCTCGTCATCCCACAGCTGCATAACAATGCGATCCCACCACTCGGTGCTTGTCTCTTGCGACCAGAAAGGGCGTTGCACCGTGTGCAGGTGATCGGTGAAGGAGCTGAGCAACGCGGTGCTGTTGCTCTGCATGGCATTGATCAGCCCCTGCTCCTCAGCGTCCTCGTCTGACTCGGAGCTCATTGCATACTGAGCAACCAGCCGAGATGTATTTAGAATGCTGAAGGCGACAGTGGAGATCAGAGCAGGATCCATGCTGTCGCTGTTGTGATTGCTCGCAAGTAGTGCGTCACTGCACTGTTGAAAATAGGCGCGAGTTGCTATTGGCAATGAGGAAGACGCAAGGGGAACACAGTGCACCACGGGAAACTGAGATTTTACCCATGGCACTTTGCTTTCCTTTCCTTCATCCCATGATTCCAAGCGCAGATTGAGGGAAAATTGAACTATGGGATAGGTGCCCAGAATTCATTGCGCTACACCGCGATATTGCAAAGAATTCTGTTGCATTACAAGGAGCAACGTGTGTACATGCTATCCCGCAATAAAGGTCACGTGTTTTTTATAGCGCGATTGCCATGTTGAGCTTTAATCTGATCATGTGTACATAGCCTTAGATTTGTCTCTGATGTCTTTAGCTTCAACTTTCTGCACCTCATAACTTCGAATTCATACCAGTTGCCATTCTATCTTCTTTTTTCCATTTGTTATCTATTGCTTTTTTTATTTCTCATTGCAACCTTTGCAATAGAATGGGCTTTTACTTACTTTTATTTGCAACTTTTACTTGCAACAACTCTATTTTTATTCACATTGTTCTGGCTAAATTTTTCTCCGCAATCAATTTTGCTCATAATTTCCCTCTGTTTTTGGAAATTAGCCCTTTTGAAGCATGATGTGTATATTTATGAATGCTTGGAGAGTGTCTTTTTTGCACAGGTCATGGTTACTTGTCCCAAGACAACCACCAGTGTCTAGTGCAGGGATCAATCAATTCATCTTTATCTATCATAATGAGGTCCAAAATTGTTACCTCATATCAGATGCAATCTTTTTGCGTTAGAAATTATCTATACATGTTACAACCTCTAATGAGGGTTTTCTAGTGGCATCATACATCTCCCAAATTGAAGTTCCCTTTAACAACACAATTTTTCTTTTCCTACATTTACAGATAGATGCTTACCACGTAACTCATCCTGCTCCCTAGTTTGATTTGTTGGTCTGTAATATGATAGTTTTCTCACTTAAGCTGCACACCATTGGTGGCAGTGTGAAGGGTCTGTATAGCTGCATGCATATTGAAAAGCCTGCTGTGTCCACACTGTGGCGTGGAGTTACATGTGTTGGTGAAAGGATCTGGTAGCAGTGAGACAGTGTAGAAAACTTC
Organism: Pelusios castaneus; assembly: GCA_007922175.1. Lineage (NCBI taxonomy): Eukaryota > Metazoa > Chordata > Testudines > Pelomedusidae > Pelusios > Pelusios castaneus. The sequence goes on from ML685776.1 coordinate 10,780,783, forward strand.
AGCAGTTCCCTGGCATGGGGAAAGGCTTTGGCCGGGGGGAGGGAGCATGGAAGGGAAAAGCTCTAACAGGGGGAAGCTGGTGGGGCCTATCCCTGCCGCCTTCCACTTGGGGATCTTTCTCCTGCTGTCAGAGTTTTGTCTTGCGGAGAGCACTATGCTGCTAAGCACTGTAGATGGGAAGCATGGTTTCAGCGAGCAGAGAGAGTGGAGGGTATGTACTCACATACCTACCCACATCCTTCAGGCCATGCTTCACCATAATACTAATATTTATATCTGTACTAAGGGATATGAACTCTTCTCGTTATCAAAGGAAGTGTGCAGTGTTTAATTGGTTATGTCAGATCCTTTAAGAGAGAAGACTGGGATTCTGTACATCTAGCACGGGTTTTAAGAAGTTCAGATTAAGTATCGCACTATCTGCTGGTATTAATATCCTGTGTCGCCAGCATGGCCTCCTCAGAAATTGCTAGATTTTAATTAGAATGGGGGGGAAAAGCCAGAAAAACTGGAATAGATTAAAGCAATATAGGTATGTTAATTCACATAAGGAAATGGACAGTCCTGATAGAGTAATTGAAAGTTATGGCTTATGCAATTGTGGTCTAATAATCACACAGCTCATAGCTACTCAGCTGCACTTATTACTGGGTGTATCTTGCAAGGTGCTGAGTGCCCTTACAATCCAGAGTAGGTGTTCAGTACCTTGTAGAATCAGCCCTTATGTATCAAATGGAGGAGGATTTGGGGTGGAAACATGACACCACTGAAATCAAGAATAGTTTTGCATAGTCTTTAGTGAGCCAGGATTTTCCATTTAGGAGTATACTCTCAGTTGCTATATACATTATTATAGCTCTACTGAGTATAATAATGAAGCTATTGACATCAGTGAAGCTATGACAATTTCTATCAGCTGAGGATCTGTGTCTCAGTCCTTACTCAGGCAAAACTATCAGTGACTTCAGGATTTGGTCCTGTTCCTCTGCATTTTAAAAGTTAATTATGCCATTTTAAAAATGAAACCACATGCTCAAGGATAGCAATGATTATTCTTTGATTTCATGCCTACCTGAAACTGTTGGCAATGTCAATATCAGGGTTATGCCTAGTATATACTAAAGCTTTCACTTCTGACTTCTTATACTGAAAAATAAATCTCAGAAAGTTATAGTAACATTTAAATGTTTTTATAGATAATATACATAAGGGAAAAAAACATGCTGACACCTCCATAATAAGCTCTCTAGGAATATTTCAAAACAATCTATATTTGAATTCTGTGTTTTCAGACCCTAATGCTACGTTAAATGTCAGTTCAGTGTTTTCAGATTTTTTTCTTGAGTAGAAAATATTCAGAAAGCAAATATGATGGAATCTAATTTGTTTGAAGAGCATTGGCTTTGTAATCACTTGGTATAAAATATGTTTTTCATTTCAGTTCATACTCTGGCTTTTCAAAAGCTGCACTTTAATTATGAATATGTTAGTAAAATATTAGGCAAATGTACACTGAAATTCACTTCTCCAAATCAGATCTATCAATATTATATTCTATCATGTTAATCAAAACAGTAGACCATGAATATGGTCTTGTATTTTGTGTTTATCCATTTTGGTGATCTGACTCTCTTTTTCCAGGGAGGCAGATTCAGATTGCAGATTGCCGTTGCTTGAATGATGAGTGGCTGATCAACCTCGGATTACGCCATCCCCAGTGTTTCACTCTTTACCATTGCTATGATGAATCACAGAGTATTACTCAGAATGGGTTAAAGAAGTTCTTTCAGCACTGCAGAGAGTCTCTTACGGTAATGTCAGCCTGTGTTTAGAATATGGCTTTACTTTCTCAGATATTTAGTATAAAGCAAGATGAATATATTTCAGATTTCTAAACGTCTCCATAGATTTCTAAACAAAAACAGTAAAAATAGCATCCCAGTAAAGAAACATTTCATTCAATATTCTTCTTTGCTTACCAACTTTCTACAATATTTTTAAAATGTCATGCTTATCATAATGATCAGTACTGTGCCCTTGATTCCGTGCTTTCCCCATCTGTCTGTTGTACCATTAGTTTCTCATCTTATTCTTCAATTGTCAAGTCCCTCACCAAAGGCTCTTAAGCAAAGAAAGCAGTCATGGGATAAGAAGAAAGGTCTTCTCATGGATCAGTAACTGTTTAAAAGTCCAGAAACAAATGGTAGAAATAAACGGTCAGCTTTCACAGTGACAAAGGTAAATAACAGGGTCCCTCAGGGATTTGTACCAGAACCAGTGCTGCTCAGTATATTCATAAGTACTCTGGAAAAAAGGATAAACAGTGAGGTGGGAAAGTTTAGAGATGATACAAAATTACTAAAGGTAATTGAATCCAAAACAGACTGCAAAGATTTACAGAGAGATCTGTCAAAATTGGGTGACTGGGCAACAAAATGACAGATGAAATTCATTGTTAAAAAATGTAAAATAAAGCACATTGGAAAACATAATCCCAATTATACATATGAAATGATGGGGCTTAAATTAATTGTTGCCACTCAAGAAAGCAATCTTGGAGTCATTATGGATAGTTCTGGAAAGCTGCACATTGAGTAGATGTTAACAGAATAGTAAGCATCCTTAAGAAAGGGGTAGATAATAAGTATGGATATAATTTTGTCAGGGTAAAATTAGGCAAAATTCATGGAACCATTGGGATAAAAATGTACAAAAATCAGGATGTGGTCACAGCAACCAAAAATGTGTAACTATTTAATATTATTATTAATATTACAGTGTAACATTTAGGGAAACAACATTAATGCAATTGTTTTAATTTCTTTATCAAAATAAATTATTTTGAAATTATAGATGCATATTGTGCAATCCATTTTTAAACAAAAATAATGAAAACCTAGTAAAGTCCATAATGCTGCAATTTCGGAACAAAAGTTATAGTCAGATAGTTAGTTATTTTTTTTAATGTGGCATCTGTTCTCCCCAAATATGTTGTTATAAGATGAGAAGGAGCATTTGGTGTCCACACTGTTCACTGGTACTGCCAGAGTTAACTACTGACAGAGCTGGGACTCTGGCCATCCTGTTTCTTCATGTCCTTGTTCCTCAGTTCTTGAACTGCTCCACAGTAAGCCCAACATTCTCTCTGTGCTGGAATATTGCCTTCAGACAGCAGTTTACTTTCAAACACTATGTTCTCACAGATTTCAGGGTGTTTTGCTTGATCTGACTCAAACGGGTGGCATGCACTGAAAAAGCAGCAGCAGGTTGGTGAAAGCAGGAGGTTGAGTCAGTGTCTGTTATGACTTTATTTTCTGAGTTTTCTAAGAATGCAGTTTTTGCTGTTGGGTGACGGTAAGTTTCCAAGCAGCACTCTGCCCACAGTGCAAGAGCATGCATGTCGTTTTTGACATGATGAGCACGAACTGGGCTCTTCATAAGCTGTAATTGTGTTCATTATTCAGAATGCAAACTCTTTTAGAGCCTGGACTTCTTCGATAGTGGCTGCAGATTGGCAAAGATCAACAATCTCTTGACACTTGAACTACTATTACAACCATTCTCATTTGTAACAAATGAAACATAATTCTCAGTGTGTTCAGTGTGATAAAGAGCTGCACAGGCAAAATTGCCATTGTCCCAGGCCCTGCAGTTTGACAGGCCCTGTGCTGCTCCCCCCTCCCCCTCCCCTCACTGCCCATTCAGCCCTGGTGGGGGAGGCTGGGGCCACAGAGGACACCCTCCTGCGCTGCTCCTCCACTCCACAGTGTTCTGTGCCTGCCCCCTGCCCCTGGCCGGCTGGTCTGCCCCAGGGGGCGGAGCAAGACAGACCAGCATGTGGGTTGGGGATCTAGCCTGGGCCACACACTGGCCCGCCCCGACCCCTAGGACTGACAGGCCAGCTGGCCAGGGATGGGGCAGGCATAGAATGCTGTTGTGGAGCAGCTCAGGAAGGGTGTCCTCTGTGGCCCCAGCCTTCCCACCCTGTTTCCCCCCACAGCATTGAACAGGGCCCCCTCCAGCACTGGGGGCAGGGGCTGCCCCGCCACCATTTTGGCCTGCGAGAGGGGTGGGGACTCCCACAGGACAATTGGCCCTGGGCCCTGCATGCCCCCTAGGGAGGGCCCTGTCCTCCACAGATTGCTCACAAGGTTAAGCATATGTGGCATGCATATGCATTTAAAAACAGTTTTCAAACCTGATCCTAATCTTTCCTCATGTAGGTGGCACACTCACTCACAAATGCATAGATGCAGTCAAATGGGATTTTGAATTTTTCAAGTTTCCCATATTGCTGTCTGTTTTAAAACTGACTGCTTCCAAAACTTCACAATTAAATAAACAAACAAGATGAACTGTGTTCACCTGAATCTGAAATGCTTGCTTCTTGGGATGAGGATGGCAAGAATGTTAAGCACATACTTGTCTTCAGCAATGGTAGTTTTATCTGCCACAATTTCTAATTCCTTCACAGGACTGAAGCTTTTCCTTTAATTCTTCAGTGTGACAGTCAAAAACTTTGGGTAGGTAAAACTTTCTAAGTTGATCTGGTATAACACACACCTTGCTCTCTAAAAACTCTCAGTTTTGGATTGTTGAGCATATACAGGGGTATATTTGCAGTAGAGAAGGCTTTTGTTCATTTGAATACTTCATTTCTCCTATAAAGCTACTCCAGAGTCTCGGTATTAAACAGCTCTGTAACTGTTTTCTGCTTTTTAAAATTTCTATCATCCATTTTTAACTTCTCTCATTTGCACTTTTGAATTGCCCTTTCAAAATACTTATCACAGCTAGACTTTCTTGTAAAATCAACAGGTACATTGCTTGATATATAAACAATCTTCCTCCACTCTCATAGAATATTGTACGGTACTGCTCTGCTTGCTGCTTAGCACTTAATTTTGTTATTCTGTTTTTTTTTCTTGTTCTCCTAATCTTTCAAATTAAACACTATAACACCTTATTTTGCAAGATGCATGATTCTTACCTGTGAAATTCGATGAAGGCCACATGATGTAACACCCTTGGTTACTGAAGTTAGGTGATTTTAAACATGAGTGGTGGTGAATGCACACAAAAGTTAGTAAGTTTATTTAGTTCCTTCTCTTTTTACATTTACTTCTCATTCTTACACATAAACCGTTTTAAAAAACAGTTTCACAGGAATGGAATGGTGCATTTCAAGGCATTTTCACTGTTTTCACCATTGAACTGAAATAAATGGCAAAATTCTCAGATTCTGTGACAGTGGTGACCACCATGACATAAGTGTATCCATAATAATAAGACAGAAAATACAATGCACTATATAAAGCCATTGTATGCCACACCTTGAAAACTGTGTGCAGTTCTTGTTGTCATCTCAAAAAGATATGTTAAAATTAGAAAAAGGACAGAGAAGGCAACAAAATGATTCGGGGTATGGGACAGCTATTTGAGGAGAGATTAAAAAGACTGGGACTGTGCAGTATAGAAAAGACACAAGTAAGTGTCAATATGATACAAGCTTATAAAACTATGAATGGGGTGGAGAAAGTGAATAAGAAAGTATTATGTAACCCTTCAAATATCACAAGAATCCGGGGTTACCCAATGAAATTAATATGTGGCAGGTTTAAAACAAATGAAACAAAGTACTTCTTCACACAATGTGCTGCCAAGCCTTGGAACTCATTGCCAGGGATTTCTGTGAAGGCCAGACTATAACGGGGTTCAAAACAGAATTAGATAAATTCATGGAGGATAGGTCCATCAGTGGCCGTGAGCCAAGAGGATCAGGGATGCAACCCACTCCTCTGGGAATCCTTAAATCTCTGACTACCAGAAGCTGGGACTGGAGAATGGGATGGATCAATAAATTGCCCTAATTTGTTTATTCTGTTTGAAACCTGGGATTGGCCACTGTTGGAAGACAGGACAATGTGTTAGATGGACCATTGATTTGATGCAGTATGTCACTTCCTATGTTCTCATGCAAGTTCTTCATTTTGCAGAGGAGGAAAACGAGTAATTGAAAAGCTAAAAGTCAATTTTTTCAAATATGTAGGGCTAAAACTAGGCACATAAATGCTTTTTTTAGCCTGAATGACTTGTTCAAGGCCACACGGTGAATCAGAAACAGAGTTTGGGTTGAAACTTTGGAGTTCCTGGCCCTCAATGAAAAATGTTGAGGCTCCATTTGGGATTCAGAATGATTTTAGACTTCCTTTCAGTTTGTAATGCGAAAATAGGTTTCTGCAGAGTGAATGAAATAGCAGCCTTTGGCAGCTAGGGACATACAAATCTGTGAACCTTGCCATGGTATGACTGGTGTAATTACATTAAACATTTACAACTTTTTCATATGCTGAAAGATTGTACAGGGCAGAATATTGTTCTCATTCTAGTTAGCATTAGCAATCTAATTGTTTGGGGTGTATTGGCATAAAGATTGAGTTAAATAGTGGATTTCAAATTCTGAGAGAAGTATGTTTGAGAATTTTACTTTTAGAAATGAAAGAATACTTGGCATCTGGAAATAAAAAAAGAATAAAATGTTATCATCATGGTATTTTTAAAATAACAAACAGGTGCGGTGCTTTCATACCCTATTGATCCTAAATGTAGTTCATAAACACCTGTACTATTGTCTTAAGAATAATTAATCAAATTCTGCTTTCAGTTACACTAGTGGAAATCCTTTGGAGTCCTAATGATGGCTTCACACCAGTATAATCATCTTACCTTTTAGGATATTACTGTGTAGATACGCTGAAGGGTAGTGATAGAATTCAGGGAGACCTAGATAAATTGGCGCATTGGGCCAAAAGAAATCTCTTGAGGTTCAACAAGGACAAATGCAAAGTTCTGCACCTAAGACGGAAAAATCTCATGTACTGCTAGAGGCTGAGGACTGATAAGCTAAGTAGCAGCTCTGTAGAAAAGGACCTCGGGGTTATGGTGTATGGGAAGCTGGGTCAACAGCGTGCCCTTGTTGCCAAAAAAGCCAACAGCATATTGGGCTGCATCAGTAGGAGTGTTGCCAGCAGATAGAGGGATGTGATTATTTCCTTCTATTTGGCACTGGTTAGGCCACATCTGGAATGTTGTGTCCAGTTTTTGACTTCCCACTACAGAAAGTTGTGGACAAATTAGAAAGAGTCCAGCGGAGGGCAACAAAAATGATTAGGGGGTTGGGGCACATGACTTATGAGGAGAGACTGAAGAAACTAAGTTTATGTAATATGCAGAAGAGAAGACTAAGGGGGGGATTCAATAGCAACCTTCAAATACTTCAAGGGGTGCTCCAAAGAGGAGGGAGCTAGGCTATTCTCAGTAGTGACAGAGGTCAGGGCTACAAGGCGACTACACCCTCTACTTACCTAGAACATCACATAATTTTCCATTAATACTATAGAGGACAGAACAAGGAGCAATGGTTTCAAGTTGCAGCTGGAGAGATCTAGGTTGGATATTAGGAAAAACTCTCTCACTAGGAGGGTGGTGAAGCACTGGAATGGGTTACCTAGGGAGGTGGTGGAATCTCCATCTTTGGAATCTTTTAAGGCCTGGTTGGACAAAACCCTGGCTGGGATGACTTTGTGGGAGTAGCCCTGGGGCTGAATTGAGCTCCCGCCACTGATGGCCCCGGGTCCCCGGCTGTGGGCCAGATTGGGCTCTTTCCACTGGCTGGTGGCCTGGCCCCTGGGTCCCAGGCCCAGATCCTGCCACCGCCACCCAGGCGTCTGGGTCCTCAGACAGGGGTCCGGGGCTGGATCCTGCCACCAGCGGGCAGTGACCAGGCCCCGGGTCCTGAGCCAGGGTCCTGGGGCTGGATCCTTACCCAGGTCCTTGGCTGGGGTCCCAGGCCCAGATCCTTCGGCTGGCAGGTGGCGCCCTGGCCCCAGGTCCCTGGCTGTGGTTGAGGCTGGCACTGGAATGGGCCACTGCCAGCCCCGGGTCCCTGCCAGGGGATCGGGGCCAGATTGGGCTGGCCGTGGTGACTGCGCCCCAGGACCGCAGCCCTGGCTGGATCAGGCCACTGGCGGCGGCCCAGGCTCTATTGGGCCAGTGGTGGTGGCCAGTACCCGGTCCTGGCCGGATTGGGCTGGTGGCGGTAGCCGGGACCCGGGTTCCTGCCAGACTTGGGCACTGGTGCTGGGACTTGGAGCATGTACCCCGTGTGCACAGCACCAGCGACACCACTGAGGACAGGGGAGGAAAATCTCTGTGAAAATGCATTCTTGGAGATCTCCTCAGACCATCCAGTTATGTCCAAGATGAATAGGAAGTGGTGTCCTCTCATTGGAATATGCTGCATGGGTAAACTGATGTATTCCCAGGAATCTGTGTGGTGTGTGTACTAAATACAGTGCATATCTCTGCAGATTATTTGAGTAATTTATTTAATTGCCACTTAATGTGCACCCTTGTTTAAAGGTGAACTGTACAGGAAAGTTGTTGGGGTTTTTTCTGCTTATTTTTTTACATTAGAAATACCATGTCCTGATGTTGCTCATTTTGTTGAAGGACCTTCTGGAAGACCAGAGATTTAAGTTGGATAGTGATATCATCATGTGTGTTACAACTTTCCCAACCCTTAGTTTCTGAGAGATTGGGACTTTTAAAGAGACAGCCTGTATTCCATCTGTTTAATGTTAGGAGCTAGAGTAAAGAATTTTTAATTAAAATAAATCTTTTAAGAGGAGTCTAATTCAATATCCCCTCCATCCCTCATCTAAGTGCTGAAAAAGCTTAACTTAATGTGATGTCATGATTCTTTTCCAGTTTTTCAGGAACAAAGGATCCTTCAGAAAAACAGGTCAGATGTTTCTGTTGATACAAACAAGCTGTAACAAATCTCCAAACAAAATCCTTTTTATCAGAAAAACACTAAGATCTTGTTTACATGAATAATTAGTTTGTGGGAATCTGGGGTATGAATATACTCCTTATTGTCCCAATGGGGACTAATTGTCCATTAACAATTTATTAATGCTGTTTGATCTCATCACCTATAAAAACAGGCTAGATCACAGTGCATTAATGAATTATTAATGCATTTCAACATAGTTCGCATGACAGCAAGTCTGTGGCAGGCTAGTGTGGGGTAGATTCACACCACTGCTTGCTGCAGACTAAATGGTTGAGTAGACAAGCCCCAAGACTTGAATTTTCAATGGGATTTAAGGGAGTTTGGTGTTGAAATCCTACTAGAATTCAGTAATATTTGGGCACTTTACTCCCTTGGATTCCTTTGAAAAGCCTAAGGCTGACATGGATTATAAAGGAGAAAAAAAGAAAAAATAAAGAATATAATCATGTTTTTTTTGGTTTTATTTTGCAATTCACCTTTGAAACACAAAATATAGTGTATTTGCAATATCATTAATGATACTTAACCTGTGAACATCCAGTATATGCTACCATGTAACTTAAATAGTCAACAGTTGCCATACTAACAGTTTTACATGATTTTGTGCCTTATAAATTAAACCATTATTGCATAATCTAGATCAGTGGTTCTCAACCTTTTTGGCTTGAGGGGCTGCCATCAGGGCCGTCCCTGGGGGGGGAGGGGGGCGAATGGGGCGATTGCCCTGGGCCCGCACACATGCTGCAGCCCCTCCTCCCATGGTCACTCCACTGCCTTTGGCACCCAGCCAAAGGCAGCAGGGCGGGGCAAGGCGAGGCAGGAGGGCTACGCCTGGCGCCTGGGCTGGCCCTCCCCGTCCCCCAGGGCGGAGCAGGCAGGCCCAAAGGCAGAGCATGTGGGACCCAGCCTCTGGGCCAGCCTGCCCCACACAGCCGGTTCCCTCCCCCACAGCCGGCTCCACCTCCCCACACAGGCGGCCTTGGCCTCCTGGCTGGAGCCAGCTCCCGCCGGGACCAGAGCAGGCTCCGACTCCCCCCGCCCCCGCAGGTGGCAGCCTCGGCGTCCTGGCCCAGGGCCGGCTTCCTGGGGGGCAGAGCGGGCGCCATGCTCCTCTCCAGCATAGGGAGCGGGGCCCCGCTTTAGCCAATTGGCCCCGGGCCCTGCTCCCCCCACGGGACAGCGCTGGCCCCCACAGATGTCATTTTACAACCCTGAAGGGCCACCATTCGCTGCTTGCAGACCCACCCCCACTGTAGTCAAATGGAAGGAGTTCAGCAAGGAGGCTCCCTTGTCACTGATCTCCCATCTCCCTCGTTATAGTGGGGAAACTGCATGCATCCTGTAGCCCTGTACACTCCACCTGGGTCCGTAGGCAGTGGCTCTCTTCTGCAGCCAGAGAGATAGAAGATCAGTGCTCCCTTCTCTTTGGCTCTAGCAAGGATCCCAGCATTTAGGGACCAGGCAAAGTGCTTTGTTCTCTGCTGGAGCTGGGGGATGAGAGGGCTGATCTCTACTCCCTCTTGATCTAGCAGGTACCCCAGCATCTATGTACCTAGGTGGAGCACTTGTCTTGCTCTCTGCCCATCTTCAATCCCCTTGGCTGCAGCAAGGAGCTTGCACCAGTCTTTTAGCCCCTTAGAAACTTGCTCTACCTGGGTCTTTAGGCAACAGTTCCCTTCTGCAGCCAGCACAAAGGGAATCGCAAGCCATTTTTGGCCCCTGGGCCACAGGTTGGGAACCACTGGTCTAGAACATACTTGTTCCAATATTCATCAATGGCAATAAAGACCATTGTTGGTGAGAAAATGTACTATTTGTTATTAGATTTTTATTTTGCCAATAAATAGTTAATTTCTATTTCATAATGGTTTATGGCAGATTTACCACAGCTATGTGTGGTAATACAAAAGAGCTGAATAGGCTTTTAAAAGGCTATATGTCATCAAATACTGGGAAGCTATAATTGGTTTATAGCATTTGTATTCATTCTGTAAATTAAGAATCTGAAATCTACTTTTCTCAGGATGGTATGTTTGATGTCCCAGTTGGCTAGATTTCTGTTCTGTTGGTTTAGTAATACTCAATCTATTCCAATACTTGTCTTCATCTACTCCAATACTATATTGGAATAATGATCATTTTTAGTGTTTGTATAGTATGTTATATCATCAAAGCACTCTGCAAACAATTAATCACAATGTTCTTGTGAAATAGGTAATCTCAGTTTTACAGTTGAGCCATAGAGAGGTAAAACAACTTTTATGACACCAAACAGTGGTTCTGATTCTTTTTTCACACTAGTTTTATATTAATGCAAGTCCATTGGCTTCAGTGTAGCGTATATCTCTACCAATGTCAATGGTGTTATTCCTCGTTTACACCACTGTAAGTGGGAGGAGACTCAAACCTAAAGAATGATTGGCAGATCAGTTATTGAACTCCCGTGAACCTGGCTCCTAGTTCAAAGACCAACCAAAGACTCAAACACTTGAAAGTGGGACCAATAAACTTGTCTATCTACTGGAATTACTGTCTAAATGGCATCATTTGCATTGAGGGTTTATCAATAAACTTTTGGGGCCAAATTTTAAAAATCCGTCTACAATTTTGAAAATACAATCAGTTTATAATTCAAATAATGCTATAATTTGTACTTGAAACTGATTGCTCTCACAGAATTGGGGACAAGGTGGAGGTCCCTTTAAAACTCTGGTCCATCAGTTTACAAATCATTCAGTATGTTGTGGGTTAGTCAAAAGGTACTAGCTAGGCCACTTTGCAGCTGCCATCAAAGAATAAAGAATACATATCTCCATTGAAGTTTTTGTACAGTAATGTGTTTACCAATGTAATTTTTTTTTTAAAAAGAGCCATATCCTGGAACTATGCTTGGCAAGGCAAATAGTGAGTGAAGTCCTACTTTATACTGTATTATTTCTGGAATGGGTAGCCATCATAAAAAGACAAGGGGCAAGTTTAAACTGTCATGTGTTGGTTACTAGTAATTTATTTGGGGTTTTCTATGAGTTCTGAAAAGTTAAGTCACATTCATTTACATTTCATCCTTATCCACTATTTAAATGCTTCAGGATAATTCTGGCAGTATTCGGGACTATATAGACAACAACTTTCTTCACTTCACAACACTTATTTGTCGCCAGAGCAGGTTCATCAGGATCTTGTAGAAAAAACACACGATCACATACTAATTAAAAACTTTGAACTTAATTGCTCTGTGCCTCACTTCTCCCTCTGTAAAATGGGGATAATATCACCTATGAGGCAAACTCACAGCCAAACCAGGGCTGATCAATGGTGCCTCTCCAACAGAGCTGCAGTGAGTTATCACTTAAGCATACCTCAACAACTCAGCTGCAGTGACTTACCCTTCCAACGGAACCTGCAGTGATTCAGTCCTCAGGCATGGGGCAGCAACCTAGCCCGGAGCTAAGCCAATGTCATATGACCTCGAGGCTCAAGTATCTCTTCAACTGCCCCAGAGCTGCAGATCAGTCAGGCTATACAACAGCACTATCTGACCAGGAACTCACTTGCTGCCTCGCAGTGTATCAGACTTTCAAGACTCCCAGCCTTACCTGAGCCTTGTTCCAGTCTTGTCCGTGTCCTACTCTGACTTTGGTCCTGTCCTGTTGAGGACTGGTCCAGTCTTGTCTGCGCCTCCTACCCTGCCCTGCCCTAGATCCCTGGATTCTGAGTACCCAACTCTGGCCTGTGCCCTGATCTGGAGACTGACTATGGTATTGGCTTGGCTTGACTCTAAACACCTGACTTTGAACTCTGTCTTCTACCTGGACTCCAGCTATGGTACTCATTGTGGCTTGACTATGGACTCTGATCTCAGTTTTGACCCTCGCCTGTTCCTGGATCTCAATTCTAGTGTCACTCCTTGGCCTAGTCCTGACCATGGGTCCAGCTTTGACTGCCACTCCAACTAGTAGGCATGTGTATTGGAGGCAGCATCTTAACACTACCTCTCCCTTTATAGGTATGTTGTGAAAATAACTAAATGTTTGTGAAGCATGCCTGTACTATAGTGATGAATGCCATAGAGAAGTCCATGAGGAAATGAATTCTGTCTTCAGAACTGGGTTTGGATAGTGTGCTATGAATAAGGCTTGGAGGTCACAGGTTGAGTGAGGATAAAACAAAATATTGACTAGTTGCTCACTAAATTACCATAATTTGTCTTGTGCATTGAATGAGGCAGGAAAAACAGTACTGGATCACGTAATTAAAGAGTGTTTTATTATACAAATGCACAAGCAGTAGTAGCTGATCTAAGGTTGCCCCATTCACCCTAATTCTGGCATTTCCAAAGAAAAATAATACCTAATTGAGGCTACACTAGCTTCTTTTAGGAGCTGTATTATGATTACTGGTTTAATGTGGCCTAATGACTTAGGGTTAAATAAGTAAAGTTTTCCTAACATATTTGATTTTATATATATGTATAAAGTCATATACTACTGATTTATATATATAAGCTGTTTTTGCACTTATTAAGGAACTAATAAGGTATTGATTTTTTATTTTAATTTTTAAATAAAAGATAAAAGTAGATATGAATAATATATTTTATAATAAAAGCACTACCTTACTAGGATTTGATTCCGTAATTATCTTTACCAGGGGAATCCAGTAATTCCTAAAGGATGCTCAATGTTTTAGTGAGGGAAAACAAAGAATGCAAATGAAAAATAACCACCAGAGGGAGCTCATATTACCCCATAAATATAAGTTTTTTATACAAGCACAGCAGAGGATATTCTAATTTTATTCTAAGATGTAAATGTATCTGGTTCTTTTTGAACATTATTCCAATTTATTCCTAATTATGCCATGTATTTTAATTTTCTTCAAAGAGATAGTAAAAACTTTTAATCAGATGTATATTTTTGAATGCTCGTACATAGCAAGGAGAAGACACTATCATATGGCGACGTGGGAGCAGATAGGTAAATGAGTTTAAGGCAAAGATAAATATATTTTTGGAATCCAAAAATCTAGTTAGGGCTGCTGGCTGAGTAGCAAGATGTCCCTTGCCTAAGGTAGAGAATGTAATAATATATTTAATTTCTTTTATTATCTCATGGAATTACTCTTGTGTTACATGAGTGTAAATGGGGAGGCCCAGTTTGTTGAATGCCAATATTTTGCATATCCTGGACTATTGATAAAATTGGTGATTTAGCCAATCATCATCCTTATGGCTCTTATAGCATGACAATTTTCATTTAAAGTCTCAGATTATTTATCGATAACAAGAAGAGCAATGGAACTATGGATTAAAAACATGAAGGGCTTAAGTCTCATTCACTACCCTGCAGTTTAAAGGAGCCCAGAGCATTGTAAAGAGGTCTTAGTGTGAGTGAGAATGACGCCTAAGTGTTGTGGAAGTTGGCTTGCATTGTGTATGCAGGTATTGTGCGTGCTTCTTATGTTTTTTTTAAAATGGAGCTGTGTTTGTTAAGAGACAAACATTTTGAAAATAGCAATTATTATATCAAAAGTAACCTTTGCAAATACCATTTAACTCTGCAGGTTTTTAAGGTTTTTATAGTCTTTTATTGGGTGAATATTCCTCATTGGAGGAATTAAGACTCTTACTGTGAGAATTCAATGGCCTGGTCTTTTGTGTTGCTTCAGGAATGTTGCTGAGCTACTGCTTTCTCTTAGACTTCCCTCAGTTCAGTGTTTAACTTGTCGGCATTGTTTACCACTATATCCATTCATCTCTTTGCAGTCCCAAAATGTCAAGGGTCATCGTTGTCTTCACAGGAAAATCTCTAAATCAATGCCTCTGTGTGGCCGTCATGGCTAAAAGGTAGCTTTGATCATCATAGACTGTGATAAATTCCATCTGCGGCACTACATCAATGCTCACATTGACATAGCTGAAAGATTTCAGTGCTTATCTTCACATAGAAAACTCATCCATTTTTAGACGAAAATATCTAGCTTCTGTAGCTTAAAAAGCATAGTAAGAAAGGAAACTGACTGCCTTGTACTCATTGCCGATCTGTTGAACTTAATGAAGTGTGCACTTGAATTTCAGCATCTGCTTACCAATTGAACTAGTTTCAGTGGTGGCCTGTTTTAATATGGCACAGAAAGCTCAATCCTAAAAGAAGAAAGGGGAGAGAACCCTGTTAAGGGACATCTAATACATTTCTGGGCAGTGTTGTGCACAATTTTGTGTTTTATTTTTGTACTAACAATGGTCACATCCATATAGCCATCCATATGATCATTTTAATAAATTCACCAGTGCATGATCAGGGAGATATTAGCACCAAGGTTCTGACGCATCAAAACTCTTAAGATGGAAATATTTATTCTTCCCCCCAGAATAGCGGCATACTGTGGCTCCTAGTTATTAATACATCATCATTTATTTTAATGTTTATATCTGTGGTGTACTGAGGTCTGTATTGGAATTGCAAACTATCACTTTAAGAACAGAGGGGAGAGGAAATGTTATCTGGGCCTGCTTGCAGACTAGATCTGTTCTCCCAGTGGCCGATCCATCCCCTGGGTCCCTGACTGGGGCCTGCTGCTGCCAGCCTGCAACCTGGCCCCGATGGGGTCCAGATCAGGCTGCTGGTGGTGACTGGGCCTGGGTCCTCGGCGAGGGCAGGATCGGGCCATCGGTGGGGGCCAGGCCCGGGTCCTTGGCTCCAACAAGGTCTAGATTGGGCCACCGGTGGCAGCTAAGCCCCGGATCCCTGGCCCCAGTGGGATCTGGAGCAGGCCACTGCTGGCAGCTGGGCCCTAGATCCCCAGCCCCAGCGGCAGGTTCATGGGGCCACCGATGGTGGCCAGACCCAGGTCCTTGGTGGGGGCTGGATTGGTGGCAGCTGGGCCCCAGATCCCCGGCCTTGGCGTGAGCCCAATCGGGCCAACGGCAGCTGGCTCCTGGGTCCCCACCAGACTCGGGGCAGTAGTGCTGGGGCTTGGGGCACGTGCCCCATGTGCCCAGTGCCAGCAACCCCACTGGTTAAAGGATGATTTGATTGTTTGTGTGTATGTTTACATAACATTTTGAAGCCTGCAGGAGTAACCCTCCTAGCCCAGGTTGAGAAACTCGGGTTAGCAGGGCTCAAGCTACTGTTAAAAGAGTTGTGTAGACAGACTTTGAAGATGGACCCAAAAGTAACCTTCTCTCCCCCCCCTTTTGTTTAGTGCCTGGGATTAAGTTTGAGCCACAACTTTCAAGTGCATTTTTAGAGTGCTAATATGAACCCCATTAGCTCAAATCTGTTAATCCTGGCTGTGAGGCTCACTCCCATTGACTCGAAAATACTGTGACATACCCTATAAGAACCTACGGGTGAAACAAAACTTTCAGTTTATTAGACACAGTTATAAGAAGATTGAATGGCTCAAAGTGAAGCTAGACAAATTCAGGCTTGAAATAAGGTGCACATTTTTTACAGAAAGGGTATTAACTATTGGAACAACTTAGCCAGGGTGGTGGTGGATTCTGCCTCACTGGACATTTTAAAATAGTGATAGGATGTTTTCCTTAAAGAGGCGGATAGTATGAAAGGAAGTTGATTCAGAGAAGTGTGCCGACAGTGTGCCCTTGTTGCCAAAAAGGCCAATGGCATATTAGGCTGCATCAGTAGGAGTATTGCCAGCAGATTGAGGGATGTGATAATTCCCCTCTATTCGACACTGGTCAGGCCGCATCTGGAGTACTGTGTCCAGTTTTGGGCTCCCCACTACAGAAAGGATGTGGACAAATTAGAAAGAGTCCAGCGGAGGGCAACAAAAATGATTAGGGGGCTGGGGCACATGACTAATGAGGAGAGACTGAAGGAACTAGGCTTATTTAGTCTACAGAAGAGAAGACTGAGGGGAGATTTGATAGCAACCTTCAACTACTTGAAGGGTTGCTCCAAAGAGAAGGGAGCTAGGCTGTTCTCGAGGGTAACAGAGGACAGAACAAGGAGCAATGGTTTCAAATTACAGCTGGGGAGGTCAAGGTTGGATATTAGGAAAAACTTTCTCACTAGGAGGGTGGTGAAGCATTGGAATGGGCTATCTAGGGAGGTGGTAGAATCTTCATCTTTGGAGATTTTTAAGGCTCGGTTAGACAAAACCCTGGCTGGGATAATTTAGTGGGAGTGGTCCTGCTTTTTAGCAGGGGGTTGGACTAGATGACCTCGTGAGGTCCCTTCCAACCCTATGATTCTATGATTCTATGATTCTAAGTCCTATGACCTCTGTTATGCAGGCGATCAGACTAGAAAGAGATCACAATTGTCCCTTCTGGCCTTTTCTATGGATCAGTAACTGTCACTTGCCAGCCAGAGAATGTATTTTTCCTTTTTATATGGTTTATCATTTCCCATGCCAGACTTTCTAATAAAAGTTCTGATCCACAACAGCAAATGTATACACTCTTCTTATAACATGTTGACTTGTGCACTTAGGACATTTGACGTGGAAATGGGGTAAAATACTGGCCCTGATGTCAGTAGGAGTCCAGAATATTTACATAGGTATATGTTTATATACTCTCAGGAAAATGTTGCATATATGTTTTTGTCAGTCTTCTGAGATTTGAAATTTTGACCATTAAGGTTATGTTTTTAGAGTGATCCATGCAACTTATTCTTCCTACTTGATTTATCAATAAATTATATTTTATATAAATTCTGAAGAAGCATATTTCCTCAATCATTTGAAATGAGATCAGTTCAGGTTTGGAAATGGCCACCCAAGTTACTTCAGATTATTTGAATTTTTTGTTTTAGGTAGGTCTGGATTGCTTGGAGATTGGGGGTCTGTAGGCAATAAGGAAGGGAAGCCAGAGCCCTATCACTTTAAAGGCCACAGATCTTTTCTAATGAATCAAGTCCTCAGAGAATAAGAATGCATATATGTATTTGTCAGAACATATAATGCGACCATAGTTAAATAAGTAAAATTACGGCTTATGGGTTTGCACTTAAATATGTTCTCTTCATATTACAAATAAGTTACCATTGGAAAGTAAACCATCTATGCAATTAACCTTCAAGTGACTTTTTAACTTCTAGTTTTAAGCTGCTAGTTTTATGCATACAGGGCTCATGAAACTGTGTAAATTTATAAAATATATACATCCTGCCATGTAACATCTCAATAACATAAATAAATCCTTCCAAAGGAAACGCACAAATAAAACTACTCTCCAAAAATAAGTGACTGGTAAATAAAATGTCAGCTGATATGAAATGAATAGTCTTCTTCAGAGACATAACTGTTGCTGGACTGTTCCCATGTGTTCCATAATGAAAACGTTCTGTTCTGACATTTATGCTATTACATGAGACTGCTGGAAATAATTCAATTAATTTCTGTAGCAATTCACCTTTTGGGTGATAGCCAGTTAATTACATGCCTTTTTCCACAAGTTTGAGATTAATGAATAGAACCAAGTCTATGGGTGCGTCTACACTAGTAAATTAAGTCGACTTAAACATGCTTAAGTCGACTTAATTTAATCTGCATCTACACTACACTTTCCTTAAGTCGACTTAAGCTGCTGCTTAAGTCGACTTAAGGAAATTCAAAGTCGACTTTATAAAACCTCGTATAAAGTCAACTTTGAAGCTTAAGCCGATTTTTTAAGTCGACTTAAGCGGTGTGGATGCCCTAAGTCGACTTAGTAGATTTAGGGCATGGGAGAAGGGAGCTTCCTTCTTGCTGGGACTACTCAGGTCCCAGCAAGAAGGGACTGCAGGGCTTCCTTCTTGCCAGGACCGCTCAGGTCCCGGCAAGAAGGAAGCCCCGTGGTCCTGGCAAGAAGGAAGCCACTCGCTTCCTTCTCCCTGGGACCTGTGCTTCAGCTGCTCAGCAGCCGGCAGCTGGAGCACGGGTCTCCCGCTCTTCCTCCTGGCTGGGACCACTCGGGTCCCGGGGAAGTTCTCCGCGGGACCCGAGCGGTCCCGGCTAGAAGGGTTCCCTTCTGCCCGGGACCTGAGAAGTCCCGAGCAGAAGGGAGCCAGTGGTCTGGGGCAGAGGGGAGCTCCACGCTGCTAGTATAGACTCTCTAAGTCGAGTTAGGAAGGCCCACTTTAAGTCGATTTAGGAGTCCTGTGTGGATTCTCTAAGTTGACTTAATAAGGTCGACTTAAAGTTGGCTTATTTAAGTCGACCTAAATTCCCCAACAGAGTCTTGTGGCACTTTTAAAGACTAACAGATTTATTAATCGCATGAGCTTTCGTGGGATTTTCTCCCACGAAAGCTCATGCGATTAATAAATCTGTTAGTCTTTAAAAGTGCCACAAGACTCTGTTGTCTTTCTACAATAGACTAACACGGCTACCCCTTTGGAATTTAAATTCCCCAGTGTAGACATAGCCTATTCTTCTAGTCATTGGATATATTTCCTAGTATTCAGCTGGTTTTGATTTATTTTAAACTGTAATAAAATGGGAATAAGTAATATTACCATTTTATTGAGCAATCTACATTTTGTTAAATTAGACTATCAATTTTCTTTTAGTGTTCGTAAACTTCTGCTTATTCTCTATTTATATTTAATGCCCAATCCAGCTCCTATTGAAATGAATGGAAAGGCCCTTATTGATTTTGGGGGAGTTGGATTGTATTGTTAGGCTGGACTACACTACAGTTAATTCAACACAGGTCCCCTTGCGTCGACCTACTTACATGTGTGTCTATGCTCAGATTTGTCTTTGGCCACCATATAGGCCTCATTACAGCAAAGCAAGAAAACCAGCTCTTTGAATGGTGTGGAACCATGTCTGATCTACAGAGGGCAACATAGTGCAAGTGTTAACATAGAAGCTAACATAGAGGTCTGATCTACAGAGGGCAACATAATTTATGTTAACCTTAACAGTCCTTCAACAGTTGTCCCACAATGCTCTAGTCCCAGCAACAGGGACTTCCCTGGGGTCATGGACATTGGAATCCTCCCCACTTTAAAACTTCCTCTGTACTTTTGAAATTCCTTCTACTGATTGTCCAGCTGGGTGAACACACCTAGGAATTCTCTCTTGCTGTGTGCAACTGCCCAGCCAACCAGGCCATACTTTTGCCTGGAGTAGACAGTAGTTACTGGATCTCCTGAGCATATCAGGAGAAGAGGAGGTGCAATCACAGCTACAGACCAGCTGTAGAAATGTGGACATTATTGAAACATTGCATGGGAAATGCAGGCAAAGGGGTAGGATCAACTGTAGTGTTGCAGCAAACTAAAGCTCTTTGCTTGGCATAAGACAAGTTCAGGAAGGCCAACAATCACCCTGATGCTGAGCCGCAAACCTACTGCTTTTACAATTGTATGCCATAGTTGATGGCAACCCCACCAGAACCCTCTGGCCCACCATGGGTATCTTGAAGAAGCCCAAGACAGAGACTCCTGCAGTGAGCAGTGAGGAGAAGGAAAGCAAGAAGTTCCATTCATGACATGAGCCAGAACCTGTTGGAGACTGCACCAGGGTGTAACCATTTTCACCAGCTGAGCTCCAACCAGCTCAGTAACAGGACGGAATTTCAGGTAAGTATATGTGCAAGCAGTTTTCCTTACAGTGTTTAAATTTAAGGACACCCTCTTTTTCATCCCCAAGTTAACAAGACACAGGTATTGACTTTTCTTTATTTTGCTCATGAGAAGTGGTAGTGGTACAACAAACAGAGGCAGAGTTTGTATGTGCTTTTCATTCCCCCTGTCAGGTTAGATCAGGGGCATACAGAACACTTTATTTAAGTACATAGGGATATCCCTTGTATCTTCCTGAGGGATCTCAATGGGTGCGTCTATACTTATAAATTAAGTCGACTTAAGCAGAGTTAATTTAATCCACGTCTACACTGGGCTTTCCAGTGGCTTCTTGGTCCCGGGACAGCCAGTCTTGCAGGGCTGGCTCTCCTGGGATGAGCCTCCCGGCTTCTTCTCCCGGGGAGAGCCAGCTGGCTCTCACCAGGACAAGCCACCAGCGGTTTCTTGGTCCCATGGAGAGCCAGCCTTGCAGGGCTGGCACTCCCGGGACAAGCCGCCTGGCTTCTTGTCCCGGGGAGAACCAGCTGGCTCTTGCCAGGATAAGCCGCCAGTGGCTTCCTGGTCTGGGGAGAGCCAGCCCTGCAAGGCTGGCTCTCCCTCCACCTATCAAGTCAACTTAGAGAGTCTAGTGTAGACTCTCTAAGTCGACTTAATAGGAGCACCTTTAAGTGACTTAAGAGTCCTATGTGGACTTAGTGAAGTCGACCTAAATTCCTAAGTGTAAACATAGCCAATGAAACTTTCTTGAAGATACTCTGCGGTCCTCTCCCAACAGTGTCTAGGTCTGGTTGTCTTATGTCTTCCTCCATAGTAGAACATCTCCCATGCCACTCCAAGATGAGTTCTGCTGGCTCCATTGCCATAAATAGGCTGGTGGCATGTGGGCCTGGGAAGCTTCAGATGCCAGTAGCAGCTCTCTGCACCTTTGTGACCCTCAGGAATGAGTTATTAGCCAAAAGCACTCTTGCCTTTGGAAAACTGCTAATATTCGTTGCCCCTACTTGTACTAGAACTAGGGACTGAAATTTTATTGCTTCCTGTAATCGAAATTTCCTCCACCTCTTGCTCATGGTGGGCCATACTAACCATGGCTGGACTGGCAGGTGGTATTGTGCAGATGTGTTCCAATAATGAAGTGTAAATTAATAGGTCTTATTAAACGTTTTATTTTTATGGGACTAAGGGAAGAGAATTTTGAAATTTGCCTTTCCTATACCATTGGGACTGTAATGATAATGATACTTCTGTTGGCTTTTATCAGCTGATGCTGTTGCAGCCTTAACAGGTGCCCCCTTCCACACCCACAGAATGCCTAATCGAGGTGAGAAAGAGAAAGAAGATGATGGGGGAGGATGTGTTCAGTGAGATCCTACAAGCTAGTGCTGCATCAGATCATGAGCAAAGAACCTTGAATGGTCAATATGGCAGATGACATGGAAAAGAAAAAGCAGATAGGAGAAAGACCCAGGTGTCCAAGTAGGAAAGAGAAGGGGGAGATGCACCAGGACATAATGGGTTTTTTCAGGCAGCAACCCAAGTGCTGCAGACCCTGGCTGACCTACAAGTCTAAAAACCTCAGATTTCCCCCTTTAGCAGTCTTTGGAGAACTCCAAGATGGCAGTTCCCTACACCCTCAGCATACCATGTGATCTCCATACTTATACCATTCCATGTTTGCCTGTGTGTGAAAAATACAAATTGGAGTGCAAACACAAAGACCAGGAGAGTCAGAGACAAAATGCAAGAGAGCTAAGCAGCTGCCTGGGAGCATGGTGTTTCCTTGGAAACTCTAAAGAGAGACAGTGTGTATTTTGGGTCTGTGGTTGGCTAAAGAGAGTTGGAGCTGTAAGCTAAAATACTCTTTTGTTTCTGGCTCCTCCTGTGTTCAGAGAAGCAGAACCTTGTATATTCCTTGTAAATAAACAAGATATCCTTAAAGAAAACACCAAACTTGATCATCAATTTCTATCCCCAAGTGGAAGGGACCACAAATTTGACAAGCTACTCAGGTTGAAAAGGTTGAAAGATAGTATGACAATCAGGGGCCCCATGTCAAGAAATGGATTTTTTTTTTCATTTCATAATGTTGTACAGAAATCTTATTAAGAACCTACTTATGGCACTCAGTCAATGGATCCACTGTCATGAAGTTCTTCGCATTTAGAAGTATTTTTCAATTACAACAGTGACTGAACTTCAAAGATGACTGCAGAGAAATCAATTACAAAGAGAACAGAATGTGAAGGGGAGAACAATTGCAATGGGAAATCTAAATAGTATTTGTTGGTTGATTTGAAAAAATATGTTATATAAAATAGAAGTATTGTGGTTTTTTTCTGTGCACCCTTATGAATCTTATTAAATTTAAGGAAATGATATAAAAGCGTATAAAGACGAGAGATCCTTTAGCTCACAAAAGATTATTTCTTAAAAGTTGGAGGAAATTGGCACATTGAGAGTGAAGACTTTTTATGATTAATGAATTGCCAGCAGTAGTCACATTGTATCAGTGCAACTACACAGAGATAATTTCAGGAACATTAACAATTTCATGAGGGTTGATGTCTGTTGGTAAGTTTTACAAAGATGTAATGGCAGTGAAGAATGATTTAATCCCTGATTTTGCACTGCCTTTAAAGTCAATGAGA
The DNA here is from genome assembly GCA_007922175.1 of Pelusios castaneus. NCBI lineage: Eukaryota > Metazoa > Chordata > Testudines > Pelomedusidae > Pelusios > Pelusios castaneus. The sequence continues at coordinate 10,803,831 of ML685776.1, forward strand.
GATCAGTACATGTAAGCGTTGTGGGATCTAGTTCAGCAGAGCACTTAAGCACATGTTAATTTTAAGGATGTGTTTAAATTATTTATTTAGTCTGGGCCTACGTCCTTAATCTGGAGCAGTACTTTATATCAGAAATATGAGGTTAGAATATATTCCAATTGTTACAGTCCTAGCAGAGCTCTCCTTGTGGATGCTCACCACACCTCTGTATTAGACTCAAACCTTGGATCTCACCTGAGTTTAAGATGGGTGTCTTGGGACAGAAACCAGTCACTGTCATGAACTCTGGGCTTCTAGGAACACTTTGGGGGCAGATACTCTGTCTAGCACAGGGCCGGATAATCAAAGGGGCTTTAGGGGCTTAAGTCCAGGGCCCCAGAAAAATGGGGGCTCAGACTCAAATCCCTAAAGCCCCTCAGATAATCTGGAGATGACCCCACTCAGCGCCAGCAGGGCAGGAGCGCAGAGAGCACTCCTGCTCAGCCAGCGCTGTGCAGAGAAGGGCGGGCTGGGGGGCGAGGAGGAGGGCTCTGCACTCTGTCCCTGGGCCGGCTGGTCCGCCCCGGGGGGGGGGGGCAGGCAGAGCCCGCTCATTCCACCCAGGGGCGGGGCTAGCTGGTGCGGCCTGTGGCTGCACTCCTCCAGCCCGGTGGTGCGCTGCTCTCTAGAGCCCGTGGCCCAGGGGGGCTGCGGAAGCCTGGTGCCATGCCGCGCTGCCTGCCGTCCGCCCCTCTGCCAGACTGGCTGGAGCAGGATTGCCCTGGCGCCCCAGTCCTCCCCCCCAGTGATGGGGGGGTAAGCCTACGATAGGCCCTGTGGCTGGGGCCCTGCAGTGGGGGTGGGGGACCCCATGGTTGCAGCCCTGTGTGGGGGCGGGGGACCCTATGGGAGGACCCCATGGGAGCCATACGGTGGGGGGCAGTCCAGGGCCCATCTAGCACAGAGCTCGACAAATTGAGGTCCCCCTTGCCACTGAAAAAGTGCCACCATCACTTCCTCTGGCGGCAGTGCAGAGTGAAGAGGGTCCCCTGCTGCTGAAAAACTGGCGCTGCCACTTTTGGCAGCACTGCAGTCCACAAAAAGCCTCTGTGGCTGAAGAAAGCTGCTTCCCAGTGTGCTTCTGGTGGTGGAGAAAAGCACTAGCACTGGCAGCTCTATTTTTAGGCTCCAGGGAGCGTTCGCCTCCCTGACTATTGTGGTGCAGCCTGGCGCCTGGGGCAAATTCCTGGGCTCCATGGCGACCTGGCACCCGGGATCAGACAGTCAGGCTGGGGAGATCATTCAATGTGACAGGTGTCTTCTGGTGGAATCTCTCAGGAAGCAGGTGGGGGAGTTACAGGAGGAGGTGGCCAGGCTCAGGAGTATCCATGCCCTGGAGAAGTTCCTGGATAGCATCCATGAGGAAACATGCAGGGATGAAGAAACTATCCAGAGGCAAAGGACTGCTGCCACACCCTCGGAGAAGGATGGGATGGCTCAGGCAGAGGGTGGACACTGGCAGCTGGTTACTTCTGGCAGCAGACAGTGCTCCACCCCTGCTCCCATCCCACCCTCCGTTGTGGTAAAGAACCACTACATAGCACTACAGACGGGAGATGAGGTGGAAGAGGAGAAGCCATGCACCCACGAGGTTGGGAGGATCACAACCATCACACCCAGGAGGAAATGTCGGGTTGTGGTGGTTGGGGACTCTCTTCTGAGGGGGACGGAGGCACCCATCTGTCGCCCAGACAAGGCCTCTCGGGAGGTATGCTGCCTGCCAGGGGCCGTATCCGAGACGTTACGGAGGGATTGTCGAGAATCATCCGTCCCTCTGACTACTACCTCATGCTACTCATCCATGTGGGAACCAATGATACTGCGAGAGGTGACCCTCTGCAGATCAAAGGTGACTACAGGGCTCTGGGAGCATGGGTGAAGTAGTTCGATGCACAGGTGGTGTTCTCCTCGATCCTTCCGGTCAAGGGTAGGGGCCCAAGCAGAGACCGATGCATCTTGGAGGTGAATGCCTGACTGCGGAGATGGTGTTACCAGGAGGGCTTTGGCTTCCTCGACTATGGGGTGCTATTTCAGGAAAAAGGACTGCTCGGCAGAGATGGACTCCACCTATCCAGGAAGGGGAAGAGCGTAGCAGACTGGCTAACCTGGTCAGGAGAGCTTTAAATTAGGTTTGAAGGGGGAAGGTGACCAAAGCCCACAGGTAAGTGAAACTGAGGGAGACCTGGGGGAAGGGATGGAACTTGGGCAGTGCTGGGGCTGTAACAGCAGGAATAAAAGAGAGGGTAGTTGGGGGGGGGGGTTCAAATAATTGTTTTTTTATTTCCTAATGAAGTCATAATACCTCAGGGGAGTGTGAAGGAGGACACCGGGAGAAATTGCAAGGAGGAAGATGCTACAGGAGGGAGAATTGACAGGGCAAAGTAGGGCAATGGGCCCAGTATCTTTGGTGCCTGTACACAAATGCGAGGAGCCTGGAAAACAAGCAGGAAGAATTGGTAGTATTGGCACAGACAAGGAGCTATGATATAATTGGAATAACAGAAACATGGTGGGATAACTTGCACGACTGGAGCACTGCCATGGACGAATATAAATTGTTCAGGAAGGACAGGCAGGGAAGAAGAGGTGGAGGAGTAGCGCTATATGTAAAAGAGCTGTATGACTGCTCGGAGATCCACTATGAAAGTGGAAACAAGCTGGTTGAAAGTCTATGGGTTAAGTTTAGGGGAGAATGCAACAAGGGGGATGTTGTGGTGGGTGTCTGCTACAGACCGCCAGACCAGAAAGAGGAGGTGGATGAGGCGTTCTATGGACAACTAATAGAAATTTCCAGATCGTCGCAGGCCCTGGTTCTTATGGATGACTTCAATTATCCTGACATCTGCTGGGAAGATAATACAGCAGTGCACAGGCAATCCAGGAAGTTTTTGGAGAATATTGAGGACAACTTCCTAGTACAAATGCTGGAGGAACCAACTAGGGGCCTTGCACCTCTAGACCTATTGCTCACAGAGAAGAATTGATCGAGGAAGTAGAAGTAAATGACAACCTGGGCAGCAGCGACCATGAGATAGTAGAGTTCAGGATCCTGATCAATGGAAGGAAGGAAAGAAGCAGAACACACACCCTGGACTTCAGAAAAGCAGATTTTGGCTCCCTTAAGGAGCTGATGGGCAGGATCCCTTGGGAGGCTGATCTGAAGGGGAAAGGTGTCCAAGACAGCTGGCTGTATTTTAAAGAAACCCTGTTAAAGGCACAGGAAGATAGCATTCCGATGTGCAGAAAGAACAGCAAATGTGGACGGCGACCAGCGTGGCTTAGCAGGGAACTCTGCGGGGAGCTGAAACATAAAAGGGAAGCTTACAAGAAGTGGAAGCTTGGACAGATGACAAGGGAGGCGTATAAAGATATTGCTTGGGACTGCAGGGATAAAATCAGAAAGGCCAAAGGACAATTGGAGTTGCAGCTAGCAAGAGATGTGAAGGATAACAGAAAGGGGTTCTATAAGTATATCAGCAACAAGAAAAGGATCAGAGGTAGTGTAGGTCCCCTACTGAATGGGGCAGGCATCCTCGTGGAGGATGATGCGGAAAAGGCTGAAGTACTCAATGCTTTTTTTTACTTCAGTCTTCACAGGGAGGGCCTGCTCCCAGGCTACTACATGGGGTAATGCGGAATGTAGAGGAGAGCGGCCCTCGGTGACGGAAAGTCAATTTAGGGAACATTTAAAGAAATTGGATGTGCACAAGTTCATGGGGCCGGATGAACTGCATCCGAGGGTGCTGAGGGAGTTGGTGGAAGTGATTGCAGAGCTGCTGGCCATTATCTTTGAGACCACGTGGTGAAGGGGGAAGGTCCCAGAGGACTGGAAAAAGGCAAATATAGTACCTCTCTTCAAGAAAGGAAAAAAGGAGGATCTGGGGAACTACAGACCGATCAGCCTCACCTCAATCCCTGGGAAAATCATGGACCAGGTCCTCAAAGAATCCATCCTGAAACACTTAGAGGAAAATAGAGTGATCAGGAACAGTCAACATGGATTCACCAAGGGCAAATCGTGCCTGACCAACCTGATTTCCTTCTATGATGAGATGATTGGATTTGTGGATGAGGGAAGAGCTGTTGACGTGGTATACCTTGACTTAAGCAAGGCTTTTGATACGGTTTCCCACAGCATTCTCGTCGGCAAGTTAAGGAAGTATGGGTTGGATGAGTGGACCGTAAGGTGGTTGGAAAACTGGTTAGATCAACGGGCTCAGCGGGTAGGAATCAATGGCTCGATGTCTGGTTGGCAACCGGTAATGAGTGGAGTGCCCCAGGGGTCGATCCTGGGGCCGGTTCTATTCAACATCTTCATTAATGATCTTGATGATGGAATAGACTGCATGCTTAGTAAGTTTGCGGATGACACCAAGTTGGGGGGAATTTTGATACTCTGGAGGGCAGGGACAGGATCCAGGGAGACTTGGACAAATTGGAACACTGGGCCGAAAGAAAACGACAAGTGCAAAGTCCTGCACTTAGGACGAAAAAATCCCACGCACTGCTACAGGCTGGGGACTGATCGGCTAAGTAGCAGCATTGTAGAAAAGGACCTGGGGGTTATGGTGGATGGGAAGATGAATATGAGCCGACAGTGTGCCCTTGTTGCCAAAAAGGCCAATGGCATATTAGGCTGCATCTGTAGGAGTATTGCCAGCAGATCGAGGGATGTGATAATTCCCCTCTATTCGACACTGGTCAGGCCGCATTTGGAATACTGTGTCCAGTTTTGGGCTCCCCACTACAGAAAGGATGTGGACAAATTAGAAAGAGTCCAGTGGAGGGCAACAAAAATGATTGGGGGGGCTGGGGCACATGACTTATGAGGAGAGACTGAAGGAACTAGGCTTATTTAGTCTACAGAAGAGAAGACTGAGGGGAGATTTGATAGCAACCTTCAATTACTTGAAGGGGTGCGACAAAGAAGAGGGAGGTAGGCTGTTCTCGATGGTAACAGAGTACAGAACAAGGAGCAATGGTTTCAAATTACAGCTGGGGAGGTCAAGGTTGTATATTAGGAAAAACTTTCTCACTAGGAGGGTGGTGAAGCATTGGAATGGGTTACCTAGGGAGGTGGTAGAATCTCCATCTTTGGAGATTTTTAAGGCCCGGTTAGACAAAACCCTGGCTGGGGTGATTTAGTGGGAGTGGTCCTGCTTTTTAGCAGGGGGTTGGACTAGATGACCTCGTGAGGTCCCTTCCATCCCTATTATTCTATGATTCTATGATTTGTGGAGCCCTGGTCTCACACCCCTTTCTGAGATACAAGACTCTGCAGGCCAGCCAGATAGGTCCTGAAATTGTTACCTTTCCAAGCCTTGTCAGTAGCAATCGCATGCTCTTCTGAGTTCTCCTGAAACCGTGGATCCTGTGGATGATTGTTTCACCCTTCACAGACTCTGTGATGGTGAAAATAATAGAGAACCAGCCATTGCAAAGGAATTCTTAAACACTTTACACACAGAAAAAGCACAAGAGAGGTACAGAGTTATCGGAAAATAACAAACACCTGCATGGACATCCCTGCTTCCAGTGTCCTCAGAGCTCCAGAACCTTTTGTGTTTTGGTTCTTTTTTTTCAGGGTCCCAGGATTTGCCTCTTCTCCTTTTCTTTTCACCCAGTGTTGCCTTTTTGTTTGAGACTGTGGGAGGGCACTCCTGTTAAGACCAGAACTTGTCTTTTCATAAAGTTTCATGCCCCTCTCTGAGATGACCACCCAAACCAGTTTCAAGTCCTTGTCAGGTGATATGTTGCTTGTTGACAGCCCACCTGAAGTCCTTGTTGGGAAAACTCATTTCACTGGGCTGCAGCCAGCTCATTGCCCTAAGGTGCTTCCATCTGAATGGAAGATCATCCAGATTAATAAATCTTGATTGCTTTCCATTGTTAACTCTTAGCTAGTGGGCACACACAGTCTCTGCTAACAACTTCTGGTTATCCCAGTGCATTATGAAGGTTAATAAAAGACAAAAGTGGTGGCACAGTGTAATTTGCAATCAAAATGGAGTTGCAGACTGGTATAGATGTGCAGGCATACACTAATCTGTCACAACATTGCGAACTACTATAATTTTTATTCCCAGTCTTTCTATTGTTTGGTGCTTTTCTTAAAACCTCAGTTTCTGGGTCAGTTGATTACGTGAGAATGTTAGCTTTCATGTGGAAAGAAAAAAGACAAAAAGGGGTTTATCACCCTCGTGGTCACTGAAAAAAAGCATGAAAATGGGAAAACTAATGGCCCAGAAACCAGATGGCAAATAAAAAGAAACCCAACTTTATTATTTTTCAAATTTCATTACTTTAAAACCAGTTATCTTCTTTAGGGTCTGATTCTTGATTTTTGAATACATGAGGTTGATAGTACCGTATATTGCAAAGTCCAGAAACATATGCCTTGTGAGGAAGTGTCTCATTGTTTTACTTAAATTACAGTGAATTGAGGAAACAATTGTGATCTTTTCTGTATGCAATTTAAAAGAAATATTTTGGGTTTAAGACACTTTAAAAATAATCTGTCCAATAAAAAATGAGCAATCTGGACCTTGGGCACTAATTTAGGGTGCATCTACACTGGCAGTTAGGTAGACTTAAGGATGCTTAAGTTGACCTAAACAAAGCTGCATCCACATTGGGCTTTTCTTAAGTCGACTTAAACAGTTCCTTAAGTCAACTTAAGGAAAACTTAAAGTCGACCTTGTTAAGTCGACATAACAAAGTCGACTTAACTTTATAAGTGTAGACATAGCCTAAGAGACCAACCCTGCAAAGCACTGAGTGACTCCTGTAACATGCTAACAAATTCATTTTTCGCATGAGCTTTCGTGGGCAAAGTAGGACTTTGCCCACAAAAGCAGGTGAAAAATACATTTGTTAGTCTTTAAAGTGCCACAAGACTCCTCTTTTGTTTTGCTGAACTAGACTAACACGGCTACCCGTTTGGAACCTGTAACATGCTGAATGTCTTCAGCTCACAATGAAGTTAACAGAGTGAAAGTCAGCCAGTCAGTCGAAGTTTAGGGTGATCAGCACCTTAGAGAGTTGAATTGTTAATTATCAAGTTGGACTCTAAAGACATACCAATGGTATGTTGGTGTGTCCATTCGCACTTGCAAAAGTCCAATTTTGTATTTGTAAATGAATGCATCTTGTATGTATTGGTGGTACTCTGTTAGAGGCCCATTAAAAACCTGGTCTTCAGTATCATAAAATCACAATAGATGTATGTATATATATGTAAAAATATATGAAAATGAGAGGGTACATTGAAAATAGCAATGAAAGAAGACAGAGACTGTTCTGAGCTTGTGGTTTGTAAGGCAAATTTTTATAAGTTGTAGTCATTAATATTTAAAGTTCAGCATTGCAGTTATTTTCTACTTTGTACACTCAGGAATTGAACATAACAAGTTGCAGTGGTCCTGGACTGCGTGGGGACACAATTCTTCTCCAAGCAAGCACCTTTTGTAACAAGCTGACATCTGTGGATATAAGCTGGACAGGGGCTACTGATTTAGGGATCATTGCTCTATCAGAGGCTTCCTTAAGGTAAAATACTTAAAACCTCTCCACTTCTCCACCTGCTTACCTTACAGCAATACATATACATTCCTCACATGGATCTACTTAACTGTGCAAAGTAATGCAAAAGATAAATTGTATTCATTGGGCATGATTCATTTCTGTGCCAAAGCTCTACCCTGTGTGGAGGAATTGAAGGGGATTAAGAGTGGGTTCCAATTCTGGTTCCCAAGCCCAGCCACAACCTTGGTGAGAATTAATTTCTTCCTACCAGCTTTAATTTGTGCCACTGATACAGGGAACATAGGTAGGGCCGGATTAGCCAGCCCGGAGGCCCTGGGCTGCCCCTGACTGCAGAGCCTCCCTGTCGGCACCCCTGGACTGCAGGGGCCCCCGTCGCTGGGGTGGGGGCCCTGGGTCCAGTGGGAGCGGCTGCCCTGGCCCTACTCTGGCCAGTTGTCGGAGGGGCGCTAGGAGGCTGGCTGGCACGCGGGGCAGGGCGGGGTCCTGCTCCAACGCAGCCACGCTGGATTGGCGGTGGGGGCAGCCTCGCTGTAGCTGCAAGTCAGCTGGCCCCACCCCTGGGTGGAGCAAATGGGCTGGCCTGCTCCACTCTGTCCCCAGGGGCGGGTCAGCCACCCCAGGGGTGGGGTGGAGCATGGAGCCTGGCCTCTGGCGTCGGAGCCCTGCCATCTCCCTATCCCCCACTCCCCGCAGTGCCTGCAGGGTAGAAGCGCTCTCAGAGCTCCTGCCCTGCTGGCGCTGAACTGGGCAGGGACGGACTATTGCAGGGATTTTAGGGGCTTGAGCCCAGGGCCCCCTTTTTGGCCGGGGCCCAGGGCTTAAACCCCTAAAGCTCCTGCGATAATCTGGTCCCAAGCGTAGGTGTAATGGAACAAAGGTCTGCCAAGCCTCCTTCCTTCCTGCCTCCCCATGGTCCTAGTCCTGCCTCCTTCCTTCCTGTCTCCCCATGTTGGAGGGTGGAAGCAGTAGGCACAGGGGCTGATGCCAGCATACTTGTACAATTTGTGAGTTCTTTTTAGATGAAAATTCTCTGCTGGGCAGAGGCAGCCATTTTCCAGCTCCTTTATGTCTACTAAGGCCTAAGCAGCAGGAGGCTGATGGGACAAATTCAACGATGGCTAAACTAGGGGTGTTTTTTTTTAAATATAGAGAAATAACAGTTGTTTTTCATTTCAGCCTCCAGGGCCTTTCTGCCAATGGATGCCAGCTTACAGATAATGCTATAAATGCCGTGTTTAAAAGGCATGGAAAAAGGTAATATCTAGTCAAGCAGTGCACAGAGGTATTAACATGTGATTGTTAGACTATTCTTTGGTTTATTAATTGCTAAGAATAGTTTCTCTTCTGGCAACCTACTTTAATAAAGGTGTAACACACAGGAATGCTAGTAAGAAGGTGGCCCCAGTCATATGACAGGATTAAGAATTGCAAACAATGAATTCCCTTTGTATTCATTCACTCCAGTGAGTCACCTACCTTTCTTGCCCTGCCTGCTGTGTTCATCCTTACAACCAACTTGCAGCCTTAACTCTGGCCGTATTGATATGGTATATGTTCAAACCACCTTAACACAATGCACAAACTCATAACCAATCACAACATAAGTAAAAATGCCTAAATGTGTAACCAATAATCTTAGTCAGATTTAAGGCTGTTTGTTTCTTTTCAGGATGAGGGTGGAAATTTATGGGCTCTAAAAGATATAAGGGAGGTAACTAGAGTTGAGAAGGGAGCTGATGAAAGGAGCGTGCAACTTTAACTTGAAGCTAGCTGCATTTTGTTATGAGAGAATATGTATTGGGTCTCACACTCAAGCCCTTTGATGGCAGTAGATCAAATTCTGTGAAATAAGATGAGTTTTCATAATAAGCTTTAAGAAAGCATGGGAATGAACGTGAAGTATGTAGGAGGTAGCACATCATTTTGTGAAGGAGTAAGAGGCAATGGGATATTTCTGTAAATAACTTCCTGAATGCACATATATTGCTAAAAATTTGTAATTAAAAATAAAGGCTACAAATAGATTCTAAATCTGTTAGGAACCCATTGCAATTAATTAAAATACATATTTTTTTACATTACCTATTTCAGCAGTAAGATATAACAAGGCATATACATGTGCTTTTTTAGTTTATTGCCAAGTGTGGTACTGAAGTAATAAATAAAAAAATCAGAGGCATGAATTGTGGTATTTTATCACTACTGAGACAAAGAAATATTTTGAGACAGTCTTGCTCGCTTGTCATTGGACTTCCTTCTAATACATGGAATCGTAAAACATGAAAATCTAGTTTTATTGTGTTTCTGACATTCTATTTGTTATTGCTAACAACCATGACTCAGAGGATGGATAAACCCAGCCAGGTGAGACCTATGTTTTTGTTTACAATCTGTGGGTAGTTCTAATTCCTCAGAAGTTTCACTCAGGGAAGAAACGAAAACATCATGGTGAATGAAGTCAACAGTTAGATATGTTTATGTAGGTTTCTGCTGAATTGTGGTGGAGCTGATTTTTAGACTAATTAATAGGCTAATTGGTTTGACTAATCAGGAGCCAGACTAATAACTCAGGCAGCCATTCAATCAGATTTTTCGAGGTAAAGTCTTAGGGCTCAGTCCTCAGTTATGCCAAGTGAATTTACGATATATGCAGTTTGATGAGGGGAAGAGTGGAAAGCTAACCCTCTGTTCACTTTCTTCTCCCCTGATTCTGGGCGGTCTGGGCACTCAAATGGCCCTGACATTACTTAAGAGCCATTATAGTGCTGCGTTAAGTTATGCCACCTGCAATCAGCAACTATAGTGGCTGAAAATCTGATGGATTCCTTTGGGCAAAGCAGCTGGATCCAAAACCTGAGACTGACTCTTAGCTCTTTAGAGTGTGAATTTGCATAATTTCCACTTAAGGGCTAGGTCAAGCCTCAGTCCTAAATTTGGGGCATTGTGTAGCAGTACCATGCCCAGAAGGAACACCATGAAGAAACTGTGATTCAGTGACTCCCTAGACTTCTCTCTTTGCACCTGCAGGCAGGGAGTAACTTGGTTCACCCCTTTTTTTAGATGGAGCATATTCGCTCCTCCATGTAATGATGACTAGAATGTATTCATGGAGCCATGGCTCCTCCACTCACTACCCACTTGTTTGCAAGGAATTTTGGGTCACAGCACCTACTATCCCTTCACACTTGAGTGGCAACCTGGGAGAGTCCCATGCATGCATGCAGAGGGAGGGAAGAGTCTTATTTCACTGTTCAGCTATACAAGAAAAGGGCACACTTGAGCGTTTGTCGGTTTTAGAATTGAAGCATGCCTGATTTAGGAGGGAAACTGGGAATAAAGGTGAAACTTTTCAGATGTAGCTGCCTAAAACTGGGCATGTTAAGGCGTCTGAATTACTGGCCTAAGCTTCAGAAATATTGAGGGCACAGACTTACTGAAGTTTGTGGGACTTGGGGTTGTGCAGTGCTTCTGAAAATCAGGGCACTTATAGTATTTAGGACTCTAAATGTGAGTTTAAGAGTCTAGTTCTAAGCACTCATGTTTTAAAATTTTGACCTAAAGATTTTTTAAATCCATCTGAATTCTTTGTGGAGGGGGTTTGTCATGGACATCTCCCAAAGACAGATTAATTTACTCCACTTTTATGGACATTATAAAGAAACAAAACCAATATGTATTAGGATATAAGGATAAACCAACACCTGATAATCAGCCTTAATCTTAACTCTAACACCCACTGCAGATAAAGGAGAAAATTCCTTTATTCACCGAATAATCGAACATAAGTGTTTGAGCAACTGCAGAGGAGTTTTAGAGATTACAGACAGAAACCTCTAAATCAAGTTTTTTCCAGCCTGATCTCTTGCATTTAAGTCCATACAGGAGCACAGAATTCACTGATCTCCAGTCTCCCTTGTTTAGAATTCATTCTCTCATCTGAAGGTAAATTCCAAATCCATCTCTAGGTATCCATTTTAGAACGTCTCCACTCATCCTGGTTCACCAAGCCACTGTCTTCTCTGCATTAAAGTCCTGCCTAAAGATTCAGATATTCAGTGACACTCACATGAATATGTCACAGGGTGCAACTAGCCTTTCAAGAAGGAGCAGGGCGGTGTACCTATGCTTGGTAAGCTAACCCCAGTTAGATTTAAAGAGGGCACCAGGGCCTAGAAGGGGAGAACCCAGGTGAATCAGGCCTGAGAGTCAGGAAAGGGAAAAGTGAGTGCATGCAGACACGGGGCTCATGGGGTTTCTGTTGAATAGGGAGCTGGGCCAGAAGACATGAGGCCTGGGTACTGAGAGGAGGACAGCAGGCTGTTCCCTGGGAGATCCTGCAGAATGCCTTGGGAGGGGAGGCACTGTAAAATTGCTGGGGGGGAAAAGTATCTCTGGTGGTAGTGTTCAGTGAATAGAACATGGAAGAGTCCTTCAGGAAGCCCTGAAGCATGAAGGACTGAGAGTTAAAGAAGAAAATCCATGGGGAACTATAGCTTAGGATGGGCTGGGGAATTGGTTTTGTTAATTACTGCCTGGAAAGAGAATCTGGGTGTAGCAATGTGCCCTTCATGAGCTGGGGAAAAGAAGAGTGTTATTACAGTATAAGAAGTCAAAATGGATCCTTTCTACAAGTATCCCATAATATCCCATCTTTTTTGTATTTCTTTTTGAAATACTCAGTTCTTATCGACAAGGACATTTTTCATTTTGTTGTGTGGTTTGCTGCTGAGCACACTTCTAGCACTTTTTTATCACTATGGAAGAGTATATGGGGTAATTGTAAGCTGGCCTATACCTTAAGATCTTTGCATGTCAATTAATCAGAAGAAATCAGAATACATGGAGAATATTCTGCTGAAAAATAAGCAAGGTACTTAAGCAAATGCCTAACTTTAAGCATGTATAAAGTCCCACTAAAGTCAATCTTAGTTCCAAAACTACTGTACAGTTTGCCTATAATGAGCACAGCTCTGCAGTTCTTTACCATTGTCCTTGCTTGCAAAAGAAACCACATCTTGAAATCGATGTTAGTTTAAATAGCCTCACATATGCAGGAAACAACTGACACAGATCTGCAGGTATTGTTTTTATTTCTGTGCACCTCATAAATCTCTTGTTAAATTTAAGGAAATGATATAAAAGCATATAAGAAAAGATATATCTTTTACTGCACAAGTTCCTTAGCTAACAAAAGATGATTTCTTAAAAGCTAGTGGAACTTAGTACTCTAAGAGTAGAGACCTTTTCTAGATTAACAAATTTCCAACAATTGTCACATTGCTGCACCAGTGTTAACTGGACATGTGAGAACATGACATATATAAAATTTATTAGTAAGGATGTCTTGAATGATATACTGAAGCAATAGCATTGGATGAGGGTTAATTCCAGTGCTATTTCTATTTTCAGTGAATATTCCTTTTTATTTTTTTCATTATTCATGAATTGTGCCACATGTTGCATATTTTCTGATAGATGACTTCAAAAAGTGCTTTCTTTGAGGACAAAAGCTGGTGGTGATTGTCACATTGCCCCAGAGGAGATCTTCAACACACTCTGCAAAGTATGTGAGCATGACTTAGAATTATGGAAACACAAAAAACCTTGCCCATCTATTTGATTTCTTTCAATGAATAAATCATGCAGTCTCAAAGCTAGCAGGAAGCTTAAATGTTGTCTGTTATTTTAATCTATCTGCCTGCATTGATACTTAGAATGACATATGCCTCTAAGCAATAAATTCTTAAACATTCATCTTTTTAGTATCATACCACCCTGTCAATTAGCCTAATACAATACATATTAAAAATAGGACACAGTTCTGCTCTTCCACAATGGTAGTAGTTCCACTGTGCAGTCAGTGGGAATTGTACATAATGGGCCAAATCCTTAGTTCATGTGGATTGAAATCAATGGGACAATGCTGACATCACTGAGGTCCTAGCTCTATAGAGTATAAGAACTGAGCTAATGGTGTGTAGAATTTTGGCCCTTTTTAGGAAATACATGTAATCCAGCTGCTGAGAAACATCTTTTTATGTTGTTTTAAAAAACTGTTAGTGGAGTTGCTAGTGGCAGTAATAGGAATAAACATGCAATTCCAATAATAGTCTCTTTCAGACTTGCAAAGTGACAGCAGTATCTTTAGTAATAGGTTTAAGATGATCCATTAGCCATTTACAAAAAGTGGCATGGTTTTCAGAGTTGCTGAGCATCTGCAGGTCCTATTGATTTCATGGGACAAACTGGATTTCACAGTTGTAGCGAGAGTTATCTCACTGAGTATTTGACTACATCATTCTGGGTGTAGTGCTTGTACATCTAAAGCTGGCAGTCTTAGACACGGAGAACAGGTGGTTGCCTACGGCAACAAAATGTTTCGTTATAATGCAGCCAGGATCTATATCCTGTAATTAAAGTTTCTTTACAATCCCTGACAATCCCTCTTGCTCTCACTCTCTGTTGCTTCGCCACTTTCAAAGGAACATGCAATAAATCCTCCTCTTAGTGTTAACCCTATCTCATCCACACCACACGCATTTGTGTTTTTAATCTAGTATGTGATCATACTGATAAGACATGTCAGACTCTTTGGACATTTAAAACTGATCGAACAGTTTGTATAACATACAGAGAGAGGCGGGGGAATTTTCCCTGGTGATGCAGAGCTGGATAAAAATATAGGGTCAGGGATCAGAGGCAGAGAAAGAATAAGAAACGTACTGAATAATCCTCCCCTCTCCCCCCCCCCCCCCAAATCATGACAGGAAATTTAAAAAAAAAAGAATAGTATAGTACAAAAGGACCCTCAAATATACATTTTAAAAGTATCAGAGAGAAGGAAAGATGCTGAATGAAAATGAAAATAGGAACAAACAATAAAGTGAAAAGAGACAGTTACAGGAAAAAGAATGGGGCCTGATCAAATGAGGAGCTACATTCCCTGATGACTTGAGGAGCTCAAGCTCTCACAAGGTGCCCAGTCAGCATCATACAGCCTCAGATCTACACTGAGAGAATCTAGCTATGACTTTGTTGTGTGAATGTGCATATACAGTTTGAAATGGCTCATCTAGCCTATGTGGCCTCTGTGTTTTAATAACTGCAGGCTGAAATTTGTTAAAGAGTGAAAAAGCATCATGTTGTGCTCATAAATCTCACCAGTAAATTTCAATCAGTGCTATATTTTTGGAGACTGCATTTTAGTGAGGTGGTATACCCACAGCTCCCATTAATTTAACACCACATATAATTAATTGTTTCCACAAGAACTGCCTCATTCAGTGCACAGAGAATGAAGCAAGTTGTCTAGTGAATGAGAGAGAGAGCTGTAGAATATCTGTGTAGTTTGTTGCAGAAGTTGGAAGGCGTGAACTTACTGTGTATAAGGGGACTGATAGCCCCTTACTAAAACTGAGTGGGCCTTTTTGATTGGCCATTCCACGGGAAGCAGGATCATGAAACAGACAGCCCCCAGAGCCAGTGGGGAGAGGCCAGTGTACAAGGACTGCCAGATTGACAGGGTGGACAGGCCAATGAGGGAGCCAGAAGAGTGCTTCCCTGCCCCTCAGCTGAAACTGCTGGCTGGACATGCCTGGGCAAGTCAGAGAGTGAGTGGGGCCCAGCTAAGGAGGAAGCAGCCAGCAGCTGGGAGCCAGGGAATTCAGGCAATGGAGCTGAAGTGAGCTGACTTTTGCAGAGCTGGAGCTGGGTGCAGGAGGCCAGAGAAGGATCCCAGTGAGCTGAGCTGTGCAGACCCACAGCAGCAGAACCAGAGGGGCCCGAGGCAGAGGTGGCCTTAGGCTATCGCGGGCCCTAGGCAAAGGCCCATTGTGGGGCCCCCTGCAAGGCCTAAGCCCCGAGCCAGCCCCTGGCCCCCGCGCCAGACCCCACGCCCTGAACCAGCCCCCACACCTCGCGCTGGAGCCCGGGCCCCCATGCCAGTTTCTGGGACCCCGACCAGGGCTGCACCAGCTCACCGCCCCATGTCCTGAGCTAGCCCCTAAGCTGCCCCCGCGCCTGCTCCTGAACCCTGAGCCAGCCCCTGCACCAGCCCCCAGACCCCCGAAGCAAAGAAAGAAAGAAAGAAAGAAAGAAAGAAAGAAAGAAAGAAAGAAAGAAAGAAAGAAGAGAAGGAAGGAAGAGAGAAAGAAAAAAGAAGGAAGGAAGAGAAGGAAGGGAGAGAGAGAAAAAAGAAGGAAGGAAGAGAGAAAGAAAGAAGGAAGGAAGAGAAAGAAGGAAAGAAAAAGGAAGACAAAGAAAGAAAGAGAAGCCGAGGCTGCTGGCTGGGGGGACCCAACTGAGGCCCCGGGAGGCCGCCGGCAGGGCTGAGCAGACCCTGGCTCTGGAGGCCGATCCTGGCCCCGGGCCGGGAAGTCAAGGCAATCGGCGGGTAGGAGCCCAGGAGCCTGCCCTGGCCACGTGGGGCAGGCAGGCAGGCCCGCGCACCTGCCCCGGCCCTGAACCTGCCTACTTCACCCTGGGGGCGGGGAGGGCCAGCCCAGAGGCTGGGCGCCAGCCGGGTCTGCCGCGGCAAAGCCGCAGCCCCAGGGGTCTGGAGGGAGTGTAGGGGGCTGCCGGGCTGCGCGGGGAACACCCGCGCAGCTGAGAGCCGCAGCAGGCGGCTCTTGTGGCCCCAGCCCTTAGGCCGCACTGTGGGGCGGGGCCAGCAGGGGGAGCCTGAGTGGTGCTGCTGCCACTCAGGTTTGGCACACCGGGGGTTGCTGACCCATTAGGGAAGCAGACGACTGACCCTGACAGGGCCCCTTATTGCTTGGGGCCCTGGGCGGCCGCCTGCCTCGCCTACCCCAAAAGCCGCCTCTGCCGAGGAGCATCCCAGAGAGCTAGACTGAACCAGAGCAGGACTGGGAGCCAGCACTGGAGCCATCTGGAGCTGGGTGCAGTGAGCAGCTGGAGACAGTGAGGGGGGCTGATTCTGGGGAGAAGGGCCCTGCTCCTCGAGTCTGGGGATGTGTGGCCACTGCCAGAGCCAGTGTCTCTGACTCCCTGGATAACTGCAGTGCAGCCAGGCTTGGGCAGAGGGCCTGTGATGTGTAAAACTGACTGTGACTTCCCCTCACACTCAAGGGATGCTGTGTGTGGTGCCCCATGCCAGGGGGCTTTGTTGGCTGTTTTACCTTTAATACTTCTTTTCTTTAATTTTTTTATTTGATTTGTGATTGCTGTTCGTTTAATAAATTGTATAACTTTAATTGTGTACGGTGATTGGTGGGCCAGGGAAGCGCCCAGTGCAGCCAGCACCCCAGAGTGGGGACACCCTAGCCCTGTCCTGAGTGACTGTGATAAGGTTGGGGGTTGAGCCCCCAGGGATTCTGGGGCTCAGCCTTGTTGGGGTTACAGGGACTCCACACAGGAGTTTGGGAGGGAGGGCCCTTGTGGTCAGGCAGGCCTCTGGGTAAAGGAAGTGGGAGCAAGGACTCAGATCCTTTTGCTGCCCACCTTCACCAGGATGGTATATACAAACCCAGAAAGTTTCCCACAATAGTGGGTCCATTCCCCCGCTTACATGTGGTTGCTGGGAGACGGTAGGCTAACGCTAAGGCCCCGCCCACTCAAATGAGGGAGAAGAGCCATTGACTCTAGGGCAAATAAATTCTAAATGCTGGCCCCTTAAATTTGTGGGCCCCAGAACGGTGTTCTGGTGCATTCCGGCTTGCTTTAACCCCTGCTTCTCATGGAACAGTAACAATACAGGATTGGAAGGAAACTCATTTAGTCCACTGAGACAGGTTATCTAGACCGTCTCGGACAGGTGTTTGGCTAATCTGTTCTTAAAAACCTGCAATGATGGAGATTCCACAACCTTCCTGGGTAATTTGATCCACAGCTTAACTATTTTACAGTTAGGAAGTTTTTTCCTAATGTCTAACCTTAATCTCCCTTACTGCAATTCAAGTCAATTGCGTCTTGTTCTGTCCTCAGTGATTAAGGAGAAAAAAATTATCATCTTCCTCTTTATAGCAACCTTTTATGTACTTGATGTCTGTCATCATGTCTTCCCTTAGTCTTCTCCAGACTAAACAAACCCACATTTTTCAATCTTTCCTCATAGGTCATGTTTTCTAGACATTTAAAAATTTTTGTTGCTCTCTTCTGGACTTTTTCCAAATCTTTCCTGAAGTGTGTTGCCCAGAACTGGACACAGTGCTCCAGGCTTTATCAGATGGCAACAAAATTTGTTGCCACTTGGTGTCGAGGAAGTGGATGGTGTGAAGCATGAGTGTGTACAGATGTTCTCTTGCTATGGTTCGAAGGCAGAGTGGTTGGATGTCATGCAGCCGGCTCAAGTGACATATTGGGGTGGCTGTGAAGGCTCATGGGTCAGGATCCTGTTGACATGTTTTGTGCTCCCAAGGGCTCATGGAAAGCAAGAGAAGCTGAAGACAGGGCTGCCATCAGCTCTTAGAGCATACGGCAGATGACGTGGTGTGTTGGCAACCCCATGCACTGGCTGAGTGCCATGGGAACCACGCAGTCCCCCTGATCATAAATCAGGAGGTCATTGAGTCTGGTGGTACCACCAAGCGGAAAGTCCCTACCTCATGCAAAGGTGTGGTTTGTGTAGCAGGGGTTCTGTATTGGAAGGTGTGCAGTGAATGAGGCAGGAGATTGCAGTAAGAGAGTCAAACAATGTGGAACAACAGATAAGAAGGTGAGAATGTTAGAGGGGAAAATCACCTTTTGTAATGAGTGAGCCAACGTAAATTTGAATCAAAACAACTTGTTTGGTTTGCTGAAAAAGACTGAACTGACCTTGTGACTTACCCTTGTCTGTACTTACTTATTCACCTGACATGCTACAGCTTCCATTTCATGCATCTGATGAAGTGGGATTACACCCACAAAAGCTCAAGCCATAAATACATTTGTTAGTCCTTAAAAATGTCACAGGACTCCTTGATTGTTTTGCTGAACTAGACTAACACAGCTACCCTGCTGGACCTTGTCACCACTGAATAAAGCAGAACTCTTGTGGAAGAAATAGTACAGAATGCTGTAATTAAAAACTGTGTCATAATGCATACAGAAAGGAGCCAAATTAAGATCTCCCAGGCAGCCTGAGTTGGCATTTCCCAACTTTTGAATTTGACTTTGCTGAATAAATAATTCTTTTGACATGGATTTTTTTGTATATAATCATTAATATATTACCAAATATACATTATCCTGCCACATATATTTTAGATATTTTCTTGTTCAGCTCCCTCCAGTACAGACGCACAATTGCTCACAAGGCTAATTGTGTAATAATATCTTCTAAATAACTCCCTCCTGCTGTTTAAATGATTCTGTTTCACTACAGTCTGAAGATTGGGACAATAGTTTGGTTTCCAGAGTTCTGAACTATATTGTTGCAAACACTGGTTTGTGGCCTCAGTTCAATGAATCCAGGAGGAAAACGTGGAAGTCAAATATATAAGAAACTATAGGGAGCAGATTCAATACTGCATTCAGCTTTTAGTAGGTGTAATAGAGCAGGGATCTGTTGCAACTGGTTACAAGTCCCTGATCGTTTGTCCCAGCCCCAATCCCAATACAGTTTGGAACAGCCATTGGGCTGTTTTAATTTGTGGCACTTTGTAGGACCTGCAAAGGACTCTGTGCCTGGAGTGGGTAGCTGGAGAAGAAATTACTGGTTCTGGCCATTCCCTGTCCGGTCCCCAACATGTGTTCCTCCCCTGACATGCCTCCTGCCTTGGGGTCTGCAAGATTGGAATCATATTAGGCTGTTGCTGGGCCTTTCCCATGCAGTGTGTGGCAGCAGAAGGAATTGATGGGAGATGTCCACTTTCTTTACATTGTCTAGAGATTCTGTTCCTAAACGTCTATCCAGAGAAAAGGTACAGAACAATCAGCAGCAGTGCAAGATTTATGACCATGCTTTGTCAAAGTTCCGCAGTCCTGATCAGAAAGGAACATCTCTAGTGGTGAGAGAATTAAAAGAATCAAGCCACAGAAAGAGGAGCTAGGGAAAAATGATGAAGTGTACAGAATTAAATTTTTCCTATTTCTTTTTTAAAACTCCAGGGAATGCATTTCAGCTTCTGAAAGAGAAAAAAAAGAAATTTGGAGCAGTGTGAAAGGGATTCCTCCTTTGCAATATGAAAACTTGTCTCCATAATGTCTGTTTTCTCCAGTTGTTCAGAATGATCTCATAACATGTAGATTTGTATTCTTAGCAATGCAACTCACCTGTTTTCTATTAAGAGGAATATTGATTACCTGTCACACTGTAGTTATCATAGACAAAGCATTTTCATGAAAGAATCTCCTCTGTTGTTCATTTCTTTTTATTAGGTAGGACTGAATGTTCAGTGCTCTTCATTTTAGGGGCTCCCTTCACATCTGAATGAAGATAGTACTCTGGGAATTGCTGTAGCACTCCCTGTCTAATTTGTATTGATTTACTCAATGCTCTCATCCAAATGCGGCTTTAGCATTTTTCTTTGCACTTGTATAATGTGAGCTGGATGGGGAGAAATTTTTTTTTTAAATAAGCTACCCTTTCTATTGCATTTTTTAAAGTACCAGTTTCTTATATTTAATAAAAGAGTTTATTTCCTTAATATCAATAAAATGGTTCCTCTTCATCTTTTTTTTTTAAAAAAAATTGCCTTGAATGTGTGGTATTGCAGAGTTGAAGGGTGAAAATTAGCTCTAGTTTACTCTGCTAACTTTAGTTGAATTGTATCCTCTATCTAAATTTGCATTGGATTCAAGAAGTCTAATTCTGGTCTCTCTATGCTGGTGTGCTGGAGTAACTCTGACTTCAGTGCTTTTTATTTCTGATTTAAGTGCGATGAGAAACAGGCTCCAAGCTTTTTCCCTTTTCATTAATATGAACCTCTTGTCATAGATGCTTTTCTTCCAGTTCCTAATACATCTGTAGTTAGAATTTGTTTAGAAGGTTTTTGTAGTGATTATAATTCCTTGATCCTATACTTTTTATTTATACATTTTCAGAGCACAGATGTGCATTCCGTCCCTCTGGTCCTTCTGTTTACACATAGTATGATTTGCAGTCTACATATTTCTTTTTATAACCTTTAAATTTATATTAAATAAAATAACCTAAAAGTGAATTTAAATATGAGCATATAGAATTGTAGTAGGTACAGGCCCAGTACAAGGCCCTTAGCAGTTACAGGCCC
>ML685776.1:10824596-10835324 GCA_007922175.1 Pelusios castaneus
TGCGAAAGTTTCATCTAAATGTATAAAAATGTGTTTCTGGGTGTGTCTGGGGTCCGGCCTAGGGGGCAGTGGAAAATCCCGCCACTGACTGAGCCGAGTCCATTGTCCTAGGGTCAGTATCCGCAGTGTGCCTCTGGACGAGTCTTAGAGCACTCCAGGGGAACTGCTACTGTATCCACCGTGACAATAAACCTGGTCGACGTGCCTTCGTACCTTACTAGACTCTGTGGTCATTGGGGGTTCTCTTCGGGCCTGCTATGTCAGCTATCTGCAGGAGCTGGGGCAGCCCTTAGAGGGAACACGCACGCAGCCGAGTGATACTAACATTGGAGCGAGCAGAGCACCACACCGGGAGCCTCTGACAACAAGAATAACAATGATTGCAAAATAACATGCAACTATTAGATATATATATACACACAAATAATGTTTATAAACCTAGCAGGAACAATATGTAATACTGATAATAGAAAAACCAGATTCTGAACAGGCTAAAATTTACTACAGCAGAAAATAAATTATTGTTTTACTACTTTCAAAGAGCAGAATGTGTTTCAAGTAATTTGGTCTTCCCAGTAGCTAGCCTCTTTTAAGTTCCAAAGGGGTAGTCGTGTTAGTCTATTGCAGAGAAACAGAGGATCCATTCTGTAAGTTTCCCATCTTCAAAGCGTCTGACAAAATGGGATTTTCTCCCACGAAAGCTTATGCGATAAATTAATCGGTTAGTCTTTAAAAGTGCTACAGGAATCTGTTTGTTAGCCTCTTCTAAGACATTCCCTTGGAAACTCTTCATTTCATGCCTTGACTCTGCTTGACTCTGATGGAAGGTCAGGTTAGGGACTACTTAAAGAAGGTGGATGTGCACAAGTCTATGGGGCCAAATGAACTGCATCCAAGGGTGCTGAGGGAGATGGCTGATGTGATTGCAGAGCCGCTGGCCATTATCTTTGAAAACTCGTGGCAAATGGGGGAGGTCCCGAAGGATTGGAAAAAGGCAAATATAGTACCTATCTTCAAGAAAGGGAAAAAGGAGGATCCAGGGAACTACAGACCAGTCAGCCTCACCTCAATCCCTGGAAAAATCATGGAGCAGGTCCTCAAAGAATCCACCCTGAAACACTTGGAGGAAAATAGAGTGATCAGGAACAGTCAGCATTGATTCACCAAGGGCAAATCATTTTTGCCCGACCTGATTGCCTTCTATGATGAGCTGACTGGATTTCTGGATGTGGGAAGAGCCGTTGACGTGATATACCTCGACTTTAGCAAGACTTTTGTTACGGTTTCCCACAGCATTCTCATCGGCAAATTAATGAAGTATGGGTTGGATGAGTGGACTGTAAGGTGGATAGAAAACTGGCTAGATCAATGGGCTCAGCGGGTAGGAATCAATGGCTCAATGTCTAGTTGGCAACCAATAATGACTGGAGTGCCCCAGGGGTCAGTCCTGGGGTCGGTTCTGTTCAACATCTTCATTAATCATCTGGATGATGGGATAGATTGCACACTCAGTAAGTTCACAGATGGCACCAAGCTGGGGGGAATGGTAGACATGCAGGAGGGCAGGGACAGGATTCAGGGAGACTTAGACAAATTGGAACACTGGGCCAAAAGAAATCTCATGAGGTTCAACAAGGACAAGTGCAAAGTCCTGCACTTAGGACAGAAAAATCCCATGCACTGCTACAGGCTGGGGACTGATAGGCTAAGTAGCAGGACTGTAGAAAAGGACCTGGGAGGTATGGTGGCCGGGAAGCTGGATATGAGTCAACAGTGTGCCCTTGTTGCCAAAAAGGCCAATGGCATATTGGGCTGCATCAGTAGGAGTGTTGCCAGCAGATCGAGGGATGTGATTATTCTCCTCTATTCGGCACTGGTAAGGCCGCATCTGGAATACTGGGTCCAGTTTTGGGCTCCCCACTACAGAAAGGATGTGGACAAATTAGAAAGAGTCCAGCGGAGGGCAACAAAAATAATTCGGGGGCTGGGGCACATGACTTATGAGGTGAGACTGAAGGAACTAGGCTTATTTAGTTTGCAGAAGAGAAGACTGAGAGAGGATTTGATAGCAACCTTCAACTACTTGAAGGGTTGCTCCAAAGAGGAGGGAGCTAGGCTGTGCTCAGTAGTAACAGAGGACAGAACAAGGAGCAATGGTTTCAAGCTGCAGCTGGGGAGGTCGAGGTTGGATATAGGAAAAACTTTCTCACTAGAAGGGTGGTGAAGCATTGGGATGGGTGGCCTAGGGAGGTGGTGGAATCTCTATCTTTAGAGATATTTAAGGTCTGGTTAGACAAAACCCTGGCTGGGATGATTTAGTGGGCGTGGTCCTGCTTTAGCAGGGGTTGAACTAGATGACCTCATGAGGTCCGTTCCAGCCCTAAAATTCTATGATTTATATATTCCTAAATCTCCACTTTTCTTACATTGCACCGTCACTGAGCTGCAGACTTCAGCTGTTTGCTGCCTTAACTCTGACAGTTTCTACCTAGTTCTTATTGGAGAACCAAACACAAAATAGAGGTGGCCTGAGGAAATGCTGTTCACCTTTAGATCTGGATTAGATTGAGACTAGGGGTTTGGGTTGAAATTTGCATCCACTAAAATCTTTCAATCTTTATTTCTGAGATTGTGGCCTAGAATTAAAATCTTGTGAGATAACTGTTCTCATGACATTTCTTTCACTGGGGGCTCATCAACCACAGGACTAGATTCACATCAAGGAATTCACATTTAAATACCTATCACTTATCTATGGGTGCGTCTACACTTACAAATTAAGTCAATTTAAGGAGGCTTAAGTCGACTTTAAATACTCCGCGTCTACATTGGGCTTTCCTTAAGTTGACTTAAACTGTTTCCTAAGTGGAATTAAGGAAAAGTTAGTTCGAATTAATAACACCTCGTTTTAATTCGAACTAGCGCGTAAATCGATTTTATTAAATGGACTTAAGCCGGTGGAGACGGGGATTAGTGCCTTGGTGGAGCTTATTAAGTCGACTTAAAATATTAAGTCGACTTAATAAGGTTGAAAAGGGGCCACGTCTACACTTGAAAAATTAAGTCGACTTTTGTTAAGTCGACTTAACTTTTCAAGTGTAGACATAGCCTATGTTTGGATTTGAGTTTCTTTCTCTATCCAAAATATACTAGAGCTGTAGTATGGGGACTTTTCTCAACAGCCACTCTGTCACTGATAGAAAAGTCTGAGGGCTTCAGTTCCCTGTTTTTTTTTAGTGCATTCCATCATCAATAAGAAGAAAGTAAAAGGCACTTGCATTTAATGGCAATTAACAAAGTATGGATCTCTCTTAATTAGGTGTTGCTAATTAGCAGATTCCTATCCTTGCTAGTATCAGCTACTAGAGGGAGACATGATCACCTTGCCTATGCCTATATATTATTCCAAAGGGGTTATATTATATTATATTATATTATATTATATTATATTATATTATATTATATTACTGTAAAAGGCCATACCAGGGGGGGCTCTGATAATTGTTTTTGGGGCACTGAAAATGTTTTTGCTGTCTCTGTCTCTTTCTCAGCCCTGAGTTCTAGCTGTTTCCTGATTTGAATTGTTTTCATCTTTCTGTTTAGGAACAGTGTCTGTGGCTTTGCAGATGTTTTTAGTAAAGATTTGAGTTATGTGCAGCTGGGAGGGGTTGCTTTCTAACCTATCAGAAACTGCATTTTGCTTTCTGTAACATGAACTAGAATCTATAAGAGTGGCTGTTACTATGTCACGGGTTGGAGATTTTCTTTATTCTCTCCCCGTGAGTGCTCCTGTATTCTGCTGTCAGTAAAGGCTTGCTTGCTAATCACACTTAAGTGACTTGAATTTTATTTCAGAGACTTCCTTTGTCATTACTTTACTGAATGGATGCCATGTACTCATATGGAGTTAGAAAAGTCAATGTGAATGCTAATGCTTTAAGTTCTAAAGTGGGTTACTTTTGGGGTAATATATGATTACCTGAATTATTTTCAATCTGTTACTAATTTTTGTTGGGGAAAATGAACATTGTTATTGTTTGGTTTTTTAAGCATTTTATCGATGATTTTATTCATTTATCAATTTAGGTAATAGCCATTCCCAACAGCTTCTTAAAGTTATCCACTATAAGGGGTCTGGATTCAGATCTCACTTATATAGGTCTAATTCCAATGACTATTGTCCAATACTTACACAGGCCTGAGATCAGAATCAAGCCTACTAGGTTTAGGAGAAGGAACATTGGAACATCTTAAAAGCAAGTGTATGCAAAGCTGTGGTTTTTGTATCTGTTACACTGTTGATGTCGGGCTAACCTTTTTATAATCTCATCTTCCTTCCACCAGGCTCTGTAAACTAGAAATATTTGGCTGCCATGCTCTTACTGCCAAGTGCCTGAGTTCCATGGCTACAGCGTGTCCAAATCTGCAGACACTGAACATTGGCAGAGTTCCCAAAATTACTGATGTCTGCTTGACAAAGATAGTGAATTGTCTGAAAAAGCTAACTACACTCAATACGACTGGTCTCAGTGTGGTAAGAACACTTTGATTTCTCACCGTTTTCTCATTGGTTTTAAATCAACTGGAAGCAGATTGATTGGGTTGAAAGGGAGACTACAGCGGGTCATACTGAAGGGTGAACTGTCAAGCTGGAGGAAGGTTACTAGTGGAGTCCCTCAGGGATCTGTCTTGGGACTGATCTTGTTCAACCTTTTTGTTACTGACCTTGGCACAAAAAGCGGGAATGTGCTAATAAAGTTTGCGGATGACACCAAGTTGGGAGGTATTGCCGATACGGAGAAGGATCGGGATACCATACAGAAAGATCTGGATGACCTTGTAAACTGGAATATCAGGAACAGGATGAAATTTAGTAATGGGAAGTGCAAGGTCATGCATTTAGGGACAAACAACAAGCATGTTTCCTATAAGTTGGGGACGCATCAGTTGGAACGGACTGAGGAGGAGAAGGATCTGGAAGGAATGGTTGACCATAGAATGACTATGAGCCACCAATGTGATGTGGCTGTGAAAAAAGCTAATGCGGTTCTAGGATGTATCAGGAGAGGTATTTTAAGTAGAGACAGGGAGGTGTTAGTGCCACTGGTGAGGCACTGGTGAGACCCCATCTGGAATATTGTGTGCAGTTCTGGTCCCCGATGTTTAAAAAGGATGAATTCAAATTGGAACAGGTGCAGAAAAGGACTACAAGGATGGTCTGTGGAGTGGAAAACCTGCCTTATGAGTGGAGACTCAAGAAGCTTGGCTCGTTTAGCTTAACCAAAAGAAGGCTCAGGGGGGATATGATTGCTCTCTATAAATACATCAGAGGGATTAACATCAGGGAGGGAGAGGAATTATTTGAGTACAGCACCAATGTGGACACCAGAACAAATGGTTATAAACTGTCCATCAAGAAATTTAGGCTTGAAATTAGATGCAGGTTTCTAACCATTAGAGGTGTAAAGTTCTGGAATAACCTTCCAAGGGGAGTTGTGGGGGCAAAAACCATAACTGCTTTCAAATCTGAGCTTGATACATTTATGGAGGGGATGGTATGATTAGCCTATTTTGGAAATTGACTGATATTTGGCTACGTGTGGTGGATTTACAAGTGGCCTAAGAGGGGAGAGCACGTGGGGTGGGTTCTGAGTTATTACAGAGAATTGTTTCTTGGATAACTGGCTGTTGAGACTTGACCACGTGCTCAGGGTTTAACTGATCGCCGTATTTGGGGTCGGGAAGGAATTACCCCCCAGGGCTGATTGGCCTGGGCTCTGGAGATTTTTCACTTTCCTCTGTAGCACAGGGCATGGTTCACCTACTGGTGAATTCTCTGTATCTTAAAGTCCTTAAATCATGATTTAAGGAGGTAAATAACTCAGTCATAGGTTGGTGGCCTATTGCAGGAGTGGGTGGGTGATGTCTTGAGGCCTGCATTTTGCAGGAGGTCAGACTAGATGATCATACTGGTCCCTTCTGACCTTAAAGTCTATGAGTCTCTGGTATTTGTATCAATAAATACACTTGGGTATGAGTGATATTCTCTGTTTTTTTTCCCTGACAAAGTGAAGTAATTGAAGCAAAACAACATTTTTTATATAAATGTTATAATCATTTTGTGTAGTTGCAAGACATAAATAACAAATTACTTGAAACTTACACTAAAATAGGCCTCTTCTGACTGGCTGTTGCTTATTTGTTATCTCTTGCTCAGCCACATCTCTGTTCTAGCATGGGTTTGATGAAAGAGAGAGCAGCTTACCGTATTTACTGGAGGCAACAGAGAAGCAGGGGAGTGGACCAGGTTATTGTATGAAGATAAATGGGAAGAGTGAGTGAAGGAGTTAGTGGTTATGTCAATATATAGAACTGCCAGACAACCTTAACAGACAAAGGTTGTGAGAAGGAGATATATTGTACAAGCAAATCGTTTATATAACCCTAAACTATATATATGATTGAACTAACAGGATCTGTGTTTAACATCATCGAACGCTGTGCCTGTATATTGTATCCTCTTTTCACATCCTATTTAGAATGTCAATTCTGCAAAGAGCAGAGGCGATGTCTTCCTAAGTGTCTACAGTACCTAGCACACTTTGGGGAATAATGTAAATAATCATCACCAGTTCTGTTAGCTTACAGCCAGTGTTTGATAATGTGTCTGAAAGAATGAATTTTATTTCTTTAGCTATCACCAAATATCTCTGGCAGGGCTTATGGCAGACAGATACTCATATCTGAAGGAAATTCTTGCATTTCTTTTTTCTTTTTCCAATGTGCTCTAGGTAAGAGACCATGTTGTTCATTTTATTGTGACACAGTGCCCTAACCTGGAGTGTTTGGTTCTCAGCTCTTGCTCACAAGTGACCGATACAAGCCTAGTGGAAATTAGCACCTACCTACAAACAATCAGGTACAAATTTGAAAATTAAAAGGAAACTTTTTGCAAATGAATAGGCATTTGAAAGTTAAAGCATTTATCTTATTCAAAGAGGATGATTTTAGGTTCATTGATATTCCAGCTAACAATAGCTTTGTTTCATTTCCTCACAAAAAGTATTGCAATGGTGCTGTGTGTCATGTTGTAATTGCTCTGGATCCACAGTGCAGCTCCCATTAATATGGATGTTACGGGTGTGGATCAAGGAAAATTTGTGGCCTTTAGAGTATAGATAGCTTTGCAAAAGTCTGTTATTTTTACGTCCACACATACCAGATTATTTTGATTTACAGAAGATACTGTCACTTACTTTTCAAATGTACAAAATTCATGAGTGAGAATAAGTGTAAATTTTTATGCTAAAAAGAGAAAATGTTCTTTTGCACCAGTCGTAACACAGCAGTACCAGTATAGGAAGCTATATTGCTGCAACATTTGAATTAGTACTGTAGAATTCTGGAATACTTTACTATAAGAACTAAAATATATTTGAATGTTTGACTTGTTAGAAAGTTATCCAGTTAATTTGAAATTTATCGTTAACAGATGGCTCATTGTATACATCAGAATACTTATGTCAGAAAATAATTACAATTTAGAAGTGAAAACCGAGATAAGGTTTTACAGAATTGATTAAGGGCCTGATTAAGTGAATGTAATGACCAGAAAATGAAATACTTTGGTTGTGTATTGCAACATTACGCCTTCCATCTCTGGGGTGAAATTCTGGCTTCAGTGAGGCCAGGATTTCGCCACTGGTTTCTTTAATCTTCTGAGTGGCTCACGTGTAGCCGAAGTTCATGAAAGAGATGAAAAAATGCGATGGGCTTCTATCCATCTATCTTGGGTATCTCTCTATCCTGTCTACTGATGAAGTGTCTAAGCACTACTTCTGAAGACCTGTTGACCTTGTTCTTCAGTAACTTAGCTGGACACACAAATCATTGATAAATGTGGACATCATAGGTGGAAGAAAATGTTATTTGTATATTAATTCCATATAACACTGACATCTTCCTGGCTGGTGGCCAAATGTAGTATATGGGGATGTATAGGGTGCATCTACACTTGTAAATTAAGTTGACTTAAGCCTGCTTAAGTCGACTTAATTTTCTCTGCGTCTACACTACAGTTTCCTTAAGTCGAATTAAGCTGCTGCTTAAGTCGACTTAAGGAAATTTTAAGTTGACTTAATAAAACCTAGTTTTACTTCAACTTACTGGCTAAATTGACTTCATTAAGTCGACTTAAGCCAGTGTAGACATGGCTTAGCCCTAAGTCAACTTTAAGGGTCCCCAGGGCTCCCCCACTGACCTCCCTCCCAGGGTGCCTGGCACAGCCAGAGCCTGGCGTGCCCAACCACAGGGCAGGACACAGCCCTGCCCACCCCACTCCTATGCCCTGCCCCTGTCCCTGTCCTGCTCAGCCCCCATGTACTTTGGTACAATGGGGAAGATACTGAGCTCCCTGCCACTTTTGAAGGGGTGCCTGGGGAAGGGGGGCACCTCTCAGGTGCCCACCTTCCCACCATGCACCACTCCAAGGTCCCTCTAGCTCCTACAAGTTGACTTAGGTGTCCAGTGTGGATGCTCTAAGTTGATTTGGCAAGGTCAACTTTAAGTCGACCTAAATTTACAGTGTGGACATGCTAAGTTGACTTAACAAAGTTGACTTAAAGTTGACTTCGTTAAGTCCACTTAACAAAGTCAACTTATTTGAACAAGTGTAGACATAGCCGTAGATACTACATATGTCTGAAGTCTTCAAATAGTTAATGACAGTGTATTGAATTACGAGGAGAATATGTTCCTACAATCATATTACAAATAACAAGATTTCATGGAACTGTTTGATATGGTGATTTAGTATCAAATTAATTCTGTCATAGCATATATATTCTAACACAAAACAAGGCTTGGTAATTACCCCACAATTTTAGCTCCCAATTGGTCAATTAATAGCCTAAAATCCAATACAGCTGAGAAACAGTTGAAAACTCAGTTTTATTATGCATCCTTGGTGAGATATTTCATAAATGAATGTACACCATCAGGGTTTGGTTTTACGGTATAAAACTGACATTCATGAGCCATCTAGGCATGAGGCTCATAGGCAAACTGAGTGGTTCTTGCACTTAGAATGCAAATAAGACAACATGCTTGTTAGATATAACTTGTTAGATATGAATTGGGTGTCACTAAGAGTTATTTCATATTCTGTAAACCATTACATTTGTCTTTCTAAAAGTGTATTTATTTTAAAAAACTTGATGGTAGGGAACAGGGATTATATTAACACATGACAATTTTTTGAATACAAAGAAAAGCTGCCAAGATGGAATAAAGAAAACCTTTTAGGTTTTCCTTTAACTTGTTTCCTTAGAGCAGAAGGAATAAAATATTAGTGAATTTAGAAAAATATAAACATTTTGAATAATAATCAATCTGTATTTTTGTTATGCTTTTTGGAGTTACCAGCATATTTATTGAAAGTAGTATAAATGGGTTAATCTTAGTAAATCATCCCTGAAAAGGAAACTTGTTTTTCATTTTCCACTATTGTGCCCATGTTAGACGTTCCTTGGTAGTAATCTGTTCTGAAACCCACAGATATCTTGATGTTAGTGGGTGTAAAAAAGTGACTGACATGGGAATTCAAGCTTTGGTAGCAAGTTGCCACCAACTGTATTACCTCGATCTGAGCTCTACAGGAACAAGCAAGAAGGGGTAAGCTATAATTTCAGCAGTACCCAATACTTTGTATTCTCTTTTGCTCTTTTGTTTTCCTTCTGTCATTTTCTTCTGTGAAACAACTTCACTTTGTTTCTTTTGTAGGATTTGTTTTATTCAGTATGATCATTCATTAATCATCAAAACAAACATGAGTTACCTGTGTAGTCTTTCCATGTAAAATATATATTTAACTGGGCATTATTAAAATAGAAACATATGCTAATCACATTTTGTAATTATTACAGTGTTTGTGATATTCTTCACTCTAAAGTGCAGGGAATACCACAAATCCATGTGTGAAATAAATACTGTATGGTGCTGCATACATTAAGATTGTAAGAGTATTTGCTATGCAGAGATATATAGGCATTCAAAGATTTTATGCCCATCATTACTTATGTTGGTAACAAAGTATCCTCACTATTAATAAAGTATTACAGATCAACAGGGAAGATTTTAAAAATTATTTTTAAAGTTATTGCCATGATTAAATCGAGAACCACATTTTTTTTGTTTAAAAATTGGAATTAAAAATCCCAGTTGTCTCATAACTTTGTCTCATCATTTTGCTGAAATTCTTTATGTATCAAATTGTTTTAGGTTAAGTAAAATATTTTTATATTCATTTATGTTTTTATGTTCTTTTCATAGAGTGGGTAAAGATCTGTATATACAAATTGCATATACAAACCCACTTCAAAGATTTCTTTTTAGACACACAGATTTGACGGCGACTCTTAGAAATATGTATTCTCTGTTTGTACCAATCTATATAACTAAACGAGAGTTGTATATATGCACGGCGGGGACGCAGCTGCGCGCGCATCACAGCTGTGCGCGTGCAGCAGCTGAATCCACGTCTTGCTGGCCGGGCTGGGGAGATTCAAATCTCCCGCCCTGAGCATGCTCAGACAGAGCGTACTCAGGGCGGAGCGGCCTGGCCCAGAAGCCGCTCTGCCGGCTGTCCTTCCACCTCCGAGCCTCCGGCCAGGTAAGGGGGCTGGGAAGGGACTGGAGGGAGGCCTGGAGAGGGGTGGGGGGGGACAAGGA
>ML685776.1:10840222-10912154 GCA_007922175.1 Pelusios castaneus
TTTCTTTCTTTCTTTCTTTCTTTCTTTCTTTCTTTCTTTCTTTCTTTCTTTCTTCAGTGTTTTAAATCCAATGCGATGTTTTGCTATACAAGGAAATCTGCAAAAACTCATAGGCTATGTCTACACTTACTAAAATTAGTTTGAATTAGGTAGTTCAAACTAATTCGAACTAATTAGCTTAATTCAAACTAGAAAAAATTAGTTCGAACTAAACAAGTGCCGGTTAGTTTGAACTAAGAAATTAGTTCGAATTAACATGGCCACATTGGTTAATTCAAACTAGTTAGTTTGAATTAACCCTTAGTTCAAATAGGCTATTCGAACTTATTAGTTCGAATTAAGGAAGCCCTTAATTCGAACTAATTAAAGCCTAGTGTAGCCATGGCTTTAGTTAGTTCGAATTAAGCTTCCTTAATTCGAACTAACTTGCCAGTGTGGACATAGCCATAGACTCTAAGGTCAGAAGAGACCAGTATGATCGTCTAGTCTGACCTCCTGCACAATGCAGGCCTCAGAACCTCACCCACTCACTCCTGCAATAAGCCTCTAACCAAGGACTGAGTTATTAAAGTCCTCAGATCATGATTTAAAGACTTTAAGATACAGAGACTCCACCAGCAAGTGAGCCATTCCCAATGCTACAGAAGAAGGCGAAAAGCCCCCAAAGCCCTAGCCAATCTGCCCTGATGGAAGATTCCTTCCTGACCCCAAATATGGCGATCAGTTAAACCCTGTATATGTGGGCAAGTCTCAGCAGCCAGTGACCTAAGAAAGAATTCTCCTTAATAACTCAGAACCCACCTCATCTACCCTCCCTTCTTAGGCCACTGGCATATCCACCACCAGCAGTCAAAGATCAGTCAATTGCCAAATTAGGCCGTCCCATCATTCCAATCCCTTCCATAAATTTATCAAGCTCAGTTTTGAAGGCAGTTATGTTTTTTGCCCCTACAGCTCCCCTTGGAAGTCTATTCCAGAACTTTACTCCTCTGATGGTTAGAAACCTGCATCTAATTTAAGCCTAAATTTCCTGATGGGCAGTTTGTAACCATTTGTTCTTGTGTCCACATTGGTGCTGTACTCTAATTCCTCTCCCTCTGGTATTTATCCCTCTGATGTATTTATAGAGAGAAATCATATCTCCCCTTAAACTTCTTTTGGTTAGGCTAAACAAGCCAAACTCCTTAAGTCTTCTCTCATAAGGCAAGTTTTCCATTCCACAGACCATCCATGTAGTCCTTCTCTGCACCTGTTCCAGTTTGAATTCATCTTTTTTAAACATGGGGGACCAGAATTGCACGCAGTATTCCAGATGAGGGCTCACCAGCGCCTTGTATAGTGGTACTAACACCTCCCTATCTCTACTCGATATTCCTCTTCTGATGCATCCTGCATTATCGTTTTTCACGGCCACATCGCATTGGCGGCTCATTGTCATCCTGTGATCAACCAGTGCTCCTAGGTCCTTCTCCTCCTCCATCCCTTCCAACTGATGCGTCCCCAACTTATAGGAAAAATTCTTGTTATTTGACCCTAAATGACCTTGCACTTTCCATTATTAAATTTCATCCTATTTCTAATCAGTTTACAAGGTCATCCAAATCTTTCTGAATGATATCTTGATCCTTCTCTGTGTTGGCAACACCTCCTAACTTGGTGTCATCCACAAACTTAATTAGCACACTCTCACTTTTTGTGCCAAGGTCAGTAACGAAAAGGTTAAATAAGATCAGTCCCAAGACTGATCCCTGAAGAACTCCATTAGTAACCGCCCTCCAGCTTGACAGTTCACCCTTCAGCATGACTGATTAACCTGTGACATCTAAGTTCCATTTAAAAATGAAAATGTTAAATATTTTTATTTTAACCCAAGTAACAATATTTATTCTTCATGCCATTTAATCCACCTATCTCTAACAATACAGGTACATTTCAAGCTCTAAATGTATATTCCAGTCATGGAGAGACCTCCAGGTGAAATCTGATTGAGCTAGTGGTAAAAATAGAATGTAGTCATGGCAGTGTGAGGGGTTAACTGCATCAGATGGACGCATACTAGGGGCAGCTAGTTCCTTCTGTTGTTTATGCTACAGCAGCTATGAGAGCTAGTGCAAGTATGTCCTATCAAATTGGAAGTTAGACTGCCAGCTCTAAGTGAGGATCCCACCTGACAGGATGAACAAGTATGTTTAAAAAAAAAAAGCTATATACATAGTCTACAAGTTTGCAGGAATTGGATCCCTGTTCCATTTCCTTCTATATAGTTGCAGATGGAATTATTTCTCATCCTTATTAATTCTGCTGGCAAATCATGTTTTTTGAAAATGCCAGAAAATTGGGTGTTGTAAGATATGGATCTTTCAGCTCCCCACTGACTTTTCAACTTTCTCTGGCTTTCTACTACCTAAAACAAATGGGCTTTAAAAAAAAAAAGTAGTAATGTGTTCTGCTGTACACAAATCTCTTGTGCTAAACAGCTGACCCTGCTAAAGCAGCTCATGATGTAAGGTTTTCCACACTTTCGTGTTCTGAGGTGGGAGTCATGAAATATTGGTTCAAGACCTGAAGGTGCAAATCATCAAATCTATCTTAAATAATAAGGGAGGACATTGGGCCTCACATCCATTCACAGAATTTCCCCTTCCAGACCATATCTGGGTCACCAGAGATGAAAGGCAGAGACCTGGCTGTTGGGAGCCATGACTCAGCAAAGGAACAGTCTCAACAAGGGTTGAGGTTTCCTGTATAGGTCATATGTCTTATTATCCAAGGAGCAAGGGGAGGAACAAACCCTGCTTCCCAGAAACTTTGTGAGAGGATGATCCTTGTGTATTTTTCCTTCTCCACAGCCCATTCCCATGTGTTTTACAATAGGAAAAGTTTCTGGCCCAATAGTCACACACCACAATACAGTTTACTTACATAGCACATTTTGAACAATGCATTTTTCCCAATCAGCTTTTTGTTGTTAAGTTTATTTATTCCAGCTGGCTTTCCATGTTTGTTACACATTTTTGGGTTGTTCACTAAAGAGAAAGCCTAAGAAAAATAATTGAAATGAAGTTTGTGCACGTGTCTCTGTAGGAGTTACATAGTGTAATGGAGGGAGTTACTTTTTTTAACAACGAAGATGATATAAGTCATACATGAATAGTAGGTTTGTATGATTCTATTATTAAAAAACCCTGTTCGGTTCATACAGCTACAGGAAACAAGGAGCTGCATCTAACTCATGGTCATATTTCCTGTGGTATAGACATAGACTTTCATATGCTTGTAACAAATCAGATCTATTTTTTAATTAGAGAATTATCTACATTTAAAAAGATGATGGAGTTGATGTGCGTCAGAAGCTACAAAGCTCCATGCTAACAGAACAGTTGCCAGCAGGTGTAATGTGGGTGCTTTCTTTTCATCACATCTCCATCTTTTCAGAGGTTAAAAGCCTGCTAATTAAAATCAGAGAGGAAAATAGGCTAAAGAACTGAAGAGTGTTTTAAGTACATGTTCAATTTCCAGTCCTGAATCACAGTGCATTAAGATTCTCGATTGTGTTTTCTAGGTAGCTATAGCAACACCTCCATTTTGTTGTCTTTTATGTTTCTCTAATACAGATCACTTGTACAAAAATATCTTGTTTGTTTCTGCCCATTGCTGTCCATTTATGTATGACTCTGAGTCTAAGTGAAATGTCCAATTGATTCAGATTTTATTCTTTTTTCCTGTAATCCAAGAGGATTATAGTGCCTTTATCCTTGTTGCCAGCCTTTTAATAATTCTGGGTAGCTTACTGCTATGGTATAAATTATAGCAATAGATGGAACTGCACAGTACTGCATTTTCTGCACTATCCATTGCCCTTCTCTGCTGTCCATTGACTCTCAGAAGGAGCTCAGCACCTAGCAAGTTCAGACCCAAAATGTACATGCTCCATCAGTCAACTATATGCTCAGAATATTCTCAACCCTACAATTACTAATGGAGTTTGTCTTATCATATTAGTCTGTACTATTTTAACATTGAAGGAGAATGAAAGAAAACATTTATTATTTATAAATAGGTTTAAATTGCTGTTCAAATTTCTATCATACAACAAAACCTATTTTAAGCCACTACTCAAGAGATTTACAAAAAATACCCCAAACATTTGCTTCATAGTTGTCTCCTACAGGTGTACTCTCGGTGGACTAGTTTTTAACATAACAATCTGCTCTGGCTGAGTAAGAGGTGGCATGTAGCTGCGCTGACCCAGCAGTAGACAAGAGACTGTCTTTTCAAAGATTTTCAAGTCACAGTTTATTGCCTGGTTTCCTTCTGGTTCCAAAGGGAAATATTCTGAGCTGTCTCCTTACCAGGCATCACCCTTTACAGGAGCACAGCTGCAGTTGCTTCACTTGCTTGTACATCAGGGAGGAGGCTGAGTCAACGCTTGACTCTTTCCCTATCTGTGCCAACCCACTCCTGTAGTAGTAGTAGAAAGTTTGCAGAGGCTGTTCTCTCCCTGTGTGTGCTGTGCTGTGACTTGTCTGCACAAATGCAAAAGGCAGGTGATGATCTTGCCTCTGGTTAGTGATATTTGGAGTGGTCTTTTATGAAAAGAAGTTGCCTATGAAGTTGAGATCTTGCATAGATTTCACAGTACAAATATATAATATGATCAAGTCTAGCAGGTCAAGCATTATAAAGCTTGATTGCTGCTGGCTCCAGGATTGCTCCCATCTGAACTTGTGTAGCAATTTCTTGCCATAATTGTTTCATTTTGTTCAAGGTGCTTCAACTTGTAGGTCATGATTTTTTTTTATGGCCTCACTCCAGCCTTGAGTTCTGCATACACAACCATATTTAGTGAGAGGCTCATATGCTTTTATTTGCCAGTTCAGTTTTGTGCCTGCAAATAATTGAATTTTTTTCTGAAAATTAGCCCCATATGCATTTTGTATTTCTTTCTAATATTTCCTTAAAGGAAAACTTCCATGTAATACATAGGAAATTGCCATCTCTACACATGATTGAATAGAAGAGCAAGTAATTAAAAAGAATTCTAAAGGCCATATAGTTCCTGTGGTGTGTGCATACAACTGCCATTGAAGTCAGTGAT
This sequence comes from Pelusios castaneus, assembly GCA_007922175.1. NCBI lineage: Eukaryota > Metazoa > Chordata > Testudines > Pelomedusidae > Pelusios > Pelusios castaneus. The sequence goes on from ML685776.1 coordinate 10,845,321, forward strand.
TATGTTGATGAAGTGAGCAGCAATCAGTTTGTGCAATTTTCAAAGATACAATGATAAATATGGACACACGTGCACACACACAGGGACCTGCCTGACTTGATGTTTTCCCCTGTTCATGATACTTCTTCAGTAATGATTCCCTCATAATGGGGCTGTGGTAGTCTAGCAGATATGTCAGTCCAGCAGACTTGAAAAGAACTAGCTTCTGGTTCAGCACAGAATGCCTGGCCGCTCTTACATATCAGTTCTTTCATTAAAGAACTCCCATCCCAAGCTCTCTGCCCTCTTGACATTTTTTTAAAATGTACAGTACAACATTCAATATATATTCTGTTCTCAGTACCTTGACCACAATGATCAAATGTTTCAGTCCTTCAGCAAAATAGCTCTCAGAATCCCGCTCCCTACAAGCCAGTGAGAAAAAATGGGCCTTGTAATATGTCCAGAAAGTTAACAGACTCAGGCTACTACGGACTATGAAAGGGAGTGAATTCTTAGGGCACAGGATCCTAATAGAGAGCTACCTGCTAGCTGTTCCCCCTCCACCTTTATACCAAAGGGGCTTCTGATCATGTGTCTCTGATCATCTAAGCAGAGATATCTAAGAGACAAAGGCAGTCCCTTAGATACATAGGTCCTAGGCCATTTAGGGCTTAGACTAAAAAGACCACATTAATCAATCCGGGAATAAATATGTAGCTACTAATACGCTCATGAAGAGAGATCGCACTTAACAGGCACACAGCCACATTGTGCACCAGCTTCCATTTCCAGGTAGAGTTTGGTTATGCCTGTATTCAGTTGCCGGGTGTAACTGCAACTTGAGTAGACATGTCCAAGCTATCTTTAATCTAGTTAGCTTAGGTCCCAGAACGGTGAAGTTGGGGCTATATGGACTTCAGCATGGGCCAGCTCCACAAGTTGTTGGTGGGTTTGTACAGTCTGTACTGAAGCCTGCGTTACCACAGGTTCATTGCTCTGGGAACTGAGCTAGCTAGATTGTAGCTAGCTCAGGCATGTCAAGCCCCAATTGCACCCACTGATTGAGTCTAGAAATACCTTTAAGCTGAAGTCCCATGTGCATTTCAATAATCATAACAAAATCATGGATAACAGCTGCAAGCACTACAGACGAAAAGAAACAGTCCTGCCATTCTAGCCATGCACAGATGAAAGAGAGCCCGCTATGGCTGCTACCGGATCAACTTCTAGCAGCTCATTCTAACTAGACCTCCAAGTTCCAAATCCTCAATTCTGGGGACAGCTGTTAGCCCTTCCATTCATTACAGTGCTTCCCCAGCCAAAAAATCATCCCAGTCTTAGCCATCTGAGACACAATCCAGATAGCAGCTGAAGGTTTAGTTGGTTTAATACAGTTGCATCCTTTTTCATCCAAAAATCATGAATCTCTCTTTATGAATTACCTCTGGTACTATTCTTTCATAGATAACCCAGTCCTATGATGTCTGAGTATACTGAAAATGCACTTGGCTTCCTACAGATTATAAACACAAGAACGAACCAGCTAAGAGCCACATTTTATCTATTAAGAGAATTCTAATGGGTCTCAACTTCTATTTTCATTTCCAAGTTGCACTGAGATTCATTTCTGGATCTTTCTTCTATGGCATAATTAATGCTTATTGTTTTCATCAATTTTTATATCAAAGAAGAATAGGCAGGTTTTGTTTACAATGTGTGTTAGTGTATTATATAACAATGACACACTATCATTGTTGAATCATATTCTTTTGTTTAGTAGTGCATTAAGAAAACTAATTGGCAACACATATATTTATGTTCTCTGAAACTGAATGCTAATTATAAAGTATCTTAATTGAAAATATGCTATCACATCTTGCAGTATGGCTTTGTAGCACCATATGTATCATGTAAAAAAGACAATTAAAGAATAAAAATAATAGAATTAAAATGAGTATGACAGCTATATTCCAAACTGTAGAGTAACCCTGTGATATGTTGGTACTCCCCCTTATTATCAGTGACTTTTATCTCAACTTTATATATGTTGCATTGTGAACCAACAGTAACTGCTCCCTTTCTGGGGATGCTAAACCAAAGTAATTTATTTTAAAAATAATATTATTCAGAGTCTTCTTTTTCAAAAGTATATTGGGTTCTATTTTTAAATATAATGAATCTGCTTGAATCTCATGCTCATGCATCTGACGAAGTGGATTGGAGCCCAGGAAAGCTTATGCCTGAAGAAATTTGTTATCTTTTAAGGTGCCACAGGAATCTCGTCATTATTTCTGCTTGAATTGTTCCTATTATATTAAAAATCTTATCAGTTACGTCCCTGATTCTGCAAAGACTTATGTACATGTGAGTAGTCCTATTGGCTTCAATGCGGTTACTCATATATTTGCAGAATTCAGTCTGAAAACAGCAAAATAATATAATTCTCTAGAATATTTTGATTGCAATTACAGTTATCTAGTTCCTTCATTTGGCACTCAGTATTTCAGGATGCTTAGTTGGTCTGGAGTGCATTTAATTCAATCTGAGATAAGGGAAAGTTGAAGGCATTCAGCATTGTACTGGAAGCATTTAATATCTGGTAAGACAGGTCCTACAGTTTCCAAAGTCTTTAATATCTGCCTTATAATCATCTTCATATCACCAATAGTTCTTTATTATCATTGTCTAGGTATTTTTTGTCCCCTTCATCACAACAATGTATATCTACCTAAAATGTTAGGCTTTTAAGAATTCCTTCAATTAGTATGAAGTACAGCGTTTTAGATATATTGTCTTAAGTATGATCATTATTACTGAACAACAGCACCATTAATGTACCTGGCACTTAGAGTCAGGCAGATTTTCTACCCTGAAATCTTATACACGTACTATTCCATTTTCTTTATTAGATAGCGTATACTATCAGAAAAGTTGTGAAAGACTCTTGAAAAATGCACCCATTTGGACACACAAAATTCCTTCTTTAGCCTCTGCAAACATGGCAGCTGAATGTTCAAAGACTTTTTTGTGTGTTATTGCCTTCATATTGCCCACCCAAGCAGTCACATGTGTAATTGTTGTGCATATATTTACACAACGTACATTGGAAGAGATATCCCAACTATACATTCAAAACAATGGGAGCTAAATTAGCTGTCACTACTCAAGAAAGAGGTTGTGAAGTCATTATTGATAGTTCTCTGAAAACATTCACTCAGTGTGCAGCGGCAGTCAAAAAAGCTAACAGAATGTTAGGAACCATTAGGAAAGGAATAAGTAATAAATGAATAAATACCTCAAAAGCCATGGTATAAATCCATGGTACAGTCACACCTAAATACTGCTTACGGTTCTAGTTGCCCCATCCCAATAAACATATATTAGAACTGGAAAAGGTACAGAGAAGGGCAACAAAAATTATTAGGAATATTGAATAGCTTCTATATGAGGAGAGTTTAGGAAGACTGTTGCTGTCAGTTTGATGAGTAAGGGGGAATATGACAGAAGTCTACAAAATCATGAATGGTGTGGCAAAAGTGCATAAGGAATTGTTATTTACACCTTCACATAACATAAGAACCAGGTGACATCCGATTAAATTAATAGGCTGCTGCATATTTAAAACAAACAAGAGTAAGTGTTTCTTCACAGAATCAATATGTGGAACTCCTTGCCAGGGATCCTGTGAAGGCCAAAAGTAGGATGGGGTTCTAAAAAGAATTAGATAAATTCATGGAGGAAATGTCCATCAATAGCCAAGATGGTCAAGGACACAATTCTATCCTCTGGGTGTCTGAAGGCTTTGACTGCCAGATTCTGGGACTGAATGACAAGGGATGAATTTCTCAATAATTGCTCAGTTCTGTTCATTCCCTCTAAAGCATCTGGCATTAGCCACTGTTGGAAAACAAGATACAGTCCTAGACTATTGGTCTGACTCATTATGGCCATTTTTATATTCTTATGGTATTGTAAAAATACATACCTAGGCATAGCAGAATTCAATTTTTTTTTTGACTCATAGTTTAGGAGCTGTTTATTTTTAAGCATTTTTAATTGATTTAAATTTTCACAGTTGTGCAGAAATATGGGTTCTAAGCATTTTTAAAGATCAATTTAATTTTCACTGTCTTGGGAGATTATGGGGGGGGTGTCAAACAGTGTGGGTTTAAACAATAATTAATGATGGACATTGAGATTCAAAAAATTAAAGCTGTATAGGAGTTAAAACAAATTGTCAGCAACAAAAGTCAAAAAATGCAAAATCAATATCTTTCAATCAAACTCTAATAAGGTATATAACAGCATTTTTCTTACTTTCCCAAGGTGTACATTTTTATTATCAACAAAAATATTTTTTCATTGATTTGTTTGTATAAAGGTGAAATAGAATCATAGGGTTGCAAGGGACCTCGTGAGGTCATCTAGTCCAACCCCCTGCTAAAAGCTGGACCACTCCCACTAAATCATCCCAGCCAGGGTTTTGTCTAACCGGACCTTAAATGTTTCCAGAGACGGAGATTCCACCACTTCCCTCTGTAACCCATTCCAATGCTTCACCACCTTCCTAGTGAAAAAGCTTTTCCTAATATCCAACCTCGACCTCCCCAGCTGCAGCTTGAAACCATTGCTCCTTGTTCTGTCCTCTGTTACTACTGAGACCAGCCTAGCTCCCTCCTCTTTGGAGCACCCCTTCAAGTAGTTGAACGTTGCTATCAAATCCCCCCTCAGTCTTCTCTTCTGCAGACTAAATAAGCCTAGTTCCTTCAGTCTCACCTCGTAAGTCATGTGCCCCAGCCCCCTAATCATTTTTGTTGCTCGCTGCTGAACTCTTTCTAATTTGTCTACATCCTTTCTGTAGTGTGGAGTTGAAAACTGGACACAGTATTCCAGATGTTGTCTCACCAGTGCCGAATAGAGCGGAATAATCACATCCCTCGATCTGCTGGCAACACTCCTACTGATGCAGCCCAATATGCCACTGGCCTTTTTGGCAACAAGAGCACACTGTTGACTCATATCCAGCTTCCCATCCACCATAACCCCCAGGTGCTTTTCCACAGTGCTGCTAATTAGCCAATTGGTCCCCACCCTGTAGCAGTGCATGGGATTTTTCTGTCCTAAGTGCAGGACTTTGCACTTGTCCTTGTTGAACCTCATGAGATTTCTTTTGGCCCAATGCTCCAATTTGTCTAAGTCTCCCTGAATCCTATCCCTGCTCTCCAGCGTGTCTACCATTCCCCCCAGCTTGGTGTCATCTGCGAACTTACTGAGCGTGCAATCTATCCCATCATCCAGATGATTAATGAAGATGTTGAACAGAACCGACCCCCAGGACCGAACCCCGGGGCACTCCATTCATGATCTAGCCAGTTTTCTATCCATCTTATGGTCCATTCATCCAACCCATATTTCCTTAACTTGCCAACAAGAATGCTGTGGGAAACGGTATCAAAAGTTTTGCTAAAGTCGAGGTATATCACGTTGATGGCTATTTCCGCAGCCACAAATCCAGTCATCTCATCATAGAAGGCAATCAGGTTGGTCAGGCACCATTTGCCCTTGGTGAATCCATGCTAACTGGTCCTGATCACTCTATTTTCTTGCAAGTGTTTCAGAATGGATTCTTTGAGGACCTACTCCATGATTTTTCCAGGGATTGAGGTGAGGCTGATTGGTCTGTAGTTCCCCGGATCCTCCTTTTCCCCCTTCTTGAAGATGGGTACTATATTTGCCTTTTTCCAATTATCTGGGACCTCACCCATTCACCACGAGTTTTCAAAGATAATGGCCAGTGGCTCTGCAATTACATCAGCCAATCCCCTCAGCACCCTCAGATGAAGTTTATCTGGGCCCATCTTCCCAATATTGACCGATTAAAAATTTATTCTTCTGCAAGTAGTGTCCTTATGGGTGCTCCCCTAGTGGTGTGTCTGCATTCCTGTGCTGCAAATAGAAGAACTTTGGTAGTAGTCTACACCACATGCACATGCAAGGGAGGTGTTTATACGAGGTGGGGAGAGCCATTGCCTCCCCTGATTGGTCGCTCTGTTCTGAATACCATCACAAAAGAAGCCCTGATAATAAACCTATTTGCTACTAACCAGAACAAGAAATGCCCATGGCACTGCTCCAGAGCGGGGATTAGATTACACTCCATGGGACACACTCTCCTTCTTCCATGGGACAAGGGTCATTTTCACTCTTTCTCCCTGTAACCCAAGGTGCCTAAACTCAGTAACTTGCAGGTTTTGCAAGTTGGTATCAGTTGTATACACCAAGGAACCACAGTCCATCCATCCATTATATGGCTAACTAAAAGACAAATTCAAACCAAATGCTTTAACTTCAAAGTTTTACTTTTCCTGGCCTCAAGCAATTCCCACTAGAATTTCTATTGTCTCTGTCTCAGCTTATTAATTTAAACACACACACATAAGCAAAAGTTACAGACATCTCATTAAAAAATAATTGTTAAGCAAACAGTCTTGAGTTGTTACTTCAGTAGCTAGATTTCCTCATAGCTGCAGTTCTAAAATATATCCACACATCCTCTTTTTCACAGGCATCTGCCCTAGCATTTTCAGAGAGAGAGAACACAGAATCAAGCTCACGTCATGTTTTCACCATCTATTACCCTCTCTCCCAGTTTGCCTAGTTTTATGCTAATTTCCTGCAAGGGCCTGAAAACCACAGTCAGGGTAATTGGTGGTCTGTCCCAACAATTGCCAGTGGTTTGGATACCTGGCTGATTGCTACAATGTCATTGTATACTCCCCTTAGCCTCTGATAATGAAAATAATGTTGACAGTGAAAAAAGAAAGTGCAGCCATCATACTGATTGCTCCCACCTGGCCCACACATGTGAACCCCTTACTTGTCACAGCTGGCACTGGGTCCACTGATGACCCTGCCAATCCCTCTTTACCTTTTGTCACAGAAAGATAAATACACTCTCCATCGCAGCTCAGGGATCCTCCAAGTAGGTTTCAGGTTATATTAAACTTTATTACCAATTTTTATGCCATAACATGCCTATCTTCAATACACATGCATTCTATGTGGTTAGTCTCCTCATCCATCACTTTCTCCCAAGGTATCCCATATCAGAAATCTGCAGAGCAGCTACTGGGGCATCTGTACACATCTTCTGAGAACACTGTACCGAGTGGGGAATTCAGCTGCAGATGCCAACTTTGGTGCACTGTACTATCAGACTCAACTCCAAAGTCCCAACCTCCAGTTGTGGCACTGCTCGAGAGTCTCCTACAGCGGACTACCCATAGGGGCACTACTTGAAGAAGAAGAGGAAGAAGTTACCTTGTGCTGTAATGATGGTTCTTTGAGATGTATTCGTTTGGGTGCTCCATGATCCACGCTTCTCTCCTCTACTTCAGATTTCTAAGACAACAGAGTCTTGTGGCACTTTTAAAGACTAACAGATTTATTAATCGCATGAGCTTTTGTGGGAGAAAATCCCACTCCCACGAAAGCTCATGCGATTAATAAATCTGTTAGTCTTTAAAAGTGCCACAAGACTCTGTTGTCTTTCTACAATAGACTAACACGGCTACCCCTTTGGAATTCAGATTTCTAGTAGTTGATTCTACTCTAGAGAAGGAACTGAGGAGGAATTGCCCATACATGCTGGCTAGCCTTTGGCAAGCAGGAAGCAGTGCCTGAGTGGGCGGGTGGACTGATACTAAAGTCCTCTAGTCAGCAGCCCAGGGATACAGAAACACCTACAGTGGAGCACTCTGGTGCAGCTGGTCCTGTGAATCACTGCACGTACCCTATTTCTATTAATAAACTACTTCATATGTACTCCTGTAGTTTATTTGCTTAATGTAATATTTAATCGCTATGGATGAAAGCTTGGCCCCATTGAAATAAATAGCAAAACTGCCACTGATTTCTGGAGGGCTAGGATTTTACCTTTTGTGTCCATTCATCATACTTATTGGCCCAGTCTCATTTACTAATTACAGAAAACTGCTGCTGATAGAAGAGATGCTAAGAGCACCCAAAACTTTTATTCTTCTCTGTTTATAGAGATTTCAGTCTATTTTAGGGGGACTATTTCAAGAAAGAGTGAGTCATTTTTATCTTTACCCAGGGATCAGTGTATGTATACCTCTACAATGCATAACAGCTCTTCACCAGGAATGTGCCATTTAACAATTCTTTTTCAGCATTGCCTGTATATATAGATCAAATGGCATCCATCTGTGTCAACAAGGATAACCTGCAACCCAGTGTGGTGGCAGGCAGTGTTTGTGCAGCCGGCCTTCTCCAAGGGTTCGTTCAATTGAAGGTAGCATTAATTTGCAATTTGAATCTGATGATGGATGCTGCTAAGGGATTTAGTATTTGTATTGCTCTAGCACATACAGACCACTGTGAGGACTTTGGGTACCAGTTGTGCTTGGCACTGTACAAACACATGCATTGAAAAATGGTATCTGACCTGAATATCTTGCAATGTAAGACTCCATCCTGCACTGAAAGGCAGATGGGTGCAGAGAGGTTTAGGGCCCAAATATTAGATTCAACACAGCAGGTAGATAGAGCAGCAAACGGACTAGAGGAGCACAAGGTAAAAGTGAGACATTTATGATTAGTCTAATACGGAGCAGGCTCCACCTCTGCGTATCCCATGTACTTTAATACCCCTCCCCCACCCCACACTCCACCGCCTGTCTTCCTTGGTCACTGCAGCCCACTTTTCTGGTTACATGGGTCAGCTGCAGGTCCCCTGGCAGAAAAGAGTTCAGGGCATCTCAAAAATGAGTGAATTTTGAGTGAAATGTTAAACTCATAAATGACTGCACTTTACACTTTGAAATCTTCATGTTGGCTGGTGCTCAGAGAAGTCTCTCTCTGATTCAATTATTTTTTTTAAAAAAGACCTACGGCTTAGTTGTTTAAACTGGGCATATGGGATAGTATCTTTTGCTAATACTGAAAGCTATAATCAGAAGTTTGGTTTCAAGAAGGTCACAGACATTGCTAACTTTCCTGGCAGGCCTTTTAAACTTCATGGGTGCATCTACACTTGTAAATTAAGTCGACTTAAGCTTGCTTAAGTCGACTTACTTTACCCTGCGTCTACACTACAGTTTCCTTAAGTCAACTTAAGCACCTGCTTAAGTCAACTTAAGCAGCTGCTTAAGTCGACTTAAGGAAATTCAATGTTGACTTTATAGCACCTTGTATAAAGTCGACTTAGGGCATGAGTCCCTTCCTTCCTGGCAAGAAGGAAGCCATGTGCTTCCTTCTCCCCAAGACCCACGCTCCAGCTGCTCAGCAGCTGGAGCGCGGACCCAGGGAGAAGGAAGCCCCACAGTCCCGACGAGGAGGGAGAGCTGGAGACCGAGCTCCCTTCTCCCCCGGACAGCTCAGGGGCTTGCTGCCCCAGGGAGAGCCAGCCCCATGCAGGACTGGCTCTCCCTGGACCGAACTAGTCGACTTAGAGAGTCTAGTGTAGACTCTCTAAGTCGAGTTAGTAAGGCTCCCTTTAAGTCGACTTAGCAGTGCAGTGTGGACTCTCTAATTCGACTTAATAAGGTTGACTTAAAGTCGACTTATTAAAGTCGACTTGTTTAAGTCGACCTAAATTCCCCAGTGTAGACATAACCCATGAGCTTTATAGCTATGGATTCCTTCCCCCCTCCCCTCCTTTTTTTCCTTTTTATTTTTCTAAACTATAGAGAATAAAATATAAATCTGAATGTATGTTTTTATATTTCTAGAGGCAATATATATTTATATTTTGTTATCAGTGAGACCACAATAACCTATGTATTTCTAGGAGAATGTAATTTATAGGTCTTTTTGTAGAGAACAAAGAGGTGCTTTCCAAGACACTTGGCAGAATTTGGAGTTAATCTGTTTTTTATTCTTGGACCTAAGGGTCTGCTTGTTGGCCAGTTTCTGTCATAGTTTGGAATGTGTGAAGTTCAGTTTCTGCAAGGATGTCACTCTGGATGCAGTTCAAAAACTCTGCAAATACTGTAAAAGGTAAGAGCATTGGCTTTACACAAAAAAAGTTCAGCTATCCTGTTGGCTCTGACATTAAGCTATTTTATCAGACATAGACTTTGATCCTGATAAATTAATGGAAAATCTAGAGCCGACACTACACAGTGTATATATGTTTTCCATTCATAATAGGTGCTGTTAAGGTATCTGTATTCAAATATTTTACACACCCCTTTAAAAACTGCAGAGGCTGATGTGACTTACAATGATTTTTCATACAGTATCTAACATATTTACCTCAATTTACAGCATTTTTAATACAACTAAGAGAAACGTGATATGCAGAAAATAAGCCTACATTGTATTTTTTAAAAAATCGACATTGTTACACCAAAAACCACTCAGGGTAGGTGCAAGTGACCGAGCTTTCTTACTGTAAATATGAGCTGATCCAGATAGAGAAGGAAGTGACACCAATCTTTATATCCCTGGTTAAAGGAAGAAAGTACAGGGGTTGTGTTTATTGTATACAATGAAAGTTTCACACGTGGAGAGATGAAACTGAGATTATATTCTCCATTTCAGTATATCCCAGAAGTGGGGCTATAGTTGTAAGTGACCATACCTTTCTTGACTTTCTAAACATGATCCTGATACTACGGTGAGATATACTCTGGTAGGCACCTGTAGGTATCCCAGGCTCCACATGGGCCCTAAACTAGGCCAAATCTGGGAGCAGTGCCATGAAGATAAGAACATAAGAACATAAGAAAGGCCGTACTGGGTCAGACCAGAGGTCCATCTAGCCCAGTATCTGTCTACCGACAGTGGCCAGTGCCCAGGTGCCCCAGAGGGAGTGAACCTAACAGGCAATGATCAAGTGATCACTCTCCTGCCATCCGTCTCCATCCTCTGATAAACAGAGGCTAGGGACACCATTCTTAACCCCTTTCTGGCTAATAGCCAGATGCCACGTAGAAGGGGAGTTAAGAAGTTAATGGGAGTTATGCAAGCTACTCTGTGTAGCTCCCCTCTATTGTTGCCGACCAGGCCTCGTTTTTGTAGAATAAGATCAGATTTCATTGCAGCTCCCCATGTTTACAGATTATAAATTTTCTTTCTGTGTATATTCTCCAGCAGACACTTAAAATTCATAGTTTAAGCAAACATCACGACCATTCATTTTGCTAGAATATTTGTGGTAACAGGCAGTGGGCAAAGTCTAAGCGAGTTATTTACATATTTGAACAATATTGTTGAAAATAGTTGTGTTCTTCAGTTCTAGAAACTTATGCTCCACAGATGCATCTGCCAGGTTCAGGTACCAACTTAAAAGGGAATATTTTCTTCATTCATTGAGTGGAGATTACAAGAACACCAGCTTTATTTCATAGTTAGCATTAGAGGGGAAGAGCCAGTAGTAAGAAATCCACTACATTTTAGTATAAAACCTTTATGTTGAAAAATAATGGCACCCCCAACAGAGATCACATTTTAATTTTTTCTATCTAAATTATTCTATCTATGAATTTCTGTTCATGTGTTCTTTATTCTATCACATTGACCATAAAATGTTTACAGTGTAAAATATTTTTAAAGTCTTTCATTGATGTTGATGGGAAAGGAGAAACTCTTAAAATGGTTAGAAAAACTGATGAAAGATTTTCCAGATCACTTGTTAAAAATCTCTGTGAACGTCTCAGTCTTCAGTATAAAAGCCACAAGTAGGTGGTTTTCTGTTACATTCCTGGAGAATTAGTGTGGTTTCACACCTTTAAATCTTATCTAGTTTGTCTCACTTGGCAGTACTGAGTCATGTAACCTTTAATCTTCTTTGGTGTAAAAGAACAGATAACCCTCCTTTAACACTTCCTCATTTAGGAGATTCTTGAGAGGTACCATAATGTCATTCCTGCCCTTTTCCCTTCTGCCCACATTGTTGTACCAATATTTTTCATTGTAAACACAAGCAAATAATTATCTGGTGTTTTTCTCTCCTGATCTGAGGGAGCTAAAGAGTTGTGTAGACCTAGAGTACTCAGGTTACTTGTGTTCTCCCTTTTTCAGCATTTAGACGTAACCATGCATGTGGCCACAGGAGAAATTATAGTTGGGTACAAATTAAAACAGAAAAAATATGGCCCTGAGAAGAAACTGTCCTTTCCCCCCCCAATATAGTATGTGTTCAGTGTAAAAATCTCAACGAAAATTGAGGGAGAGGGAAAATTACTCTGTTTATAAAGTTGTTTAAAATATTTTTTAAAATTACAGAATAAAGAAAACTGAGATACTTTGAAAATCTTATTGAGAGCCTGTTAATATTAGGGCTTGCAACCCTGCCCCCCACTCACAACCGTTTTTACAGTAATAAAACTTAATGTAAATGCTGGGAATAAACTGCTTGACAGAATTCCCTTAATACATCCTTCTTTTGTCCCCTGCTAGCACTGGAATGGTCTTGATAGAGTGGCATGAGGGAGAACACAGGAGGTCTCTAGTTAGGACCATGAACGTCTATTGGTCATTCCAGAGGCTCACACACTACCCGACTGGGGTTTTTAAAAGAGATTAATAGAATGTCAGAGACTCATTCTGCTTTTGCTGCCAAGTAGTCTTTTACCATCTGTGTTTAATTCTGCTCGTAATGGTCTGCTTTCTCTCTCTCAGGTTGAAGTTCCTTCATCTGTATGGCTGCCGCTTCACTCATGATCTGGAATCCATTAAAGAAATCAGTAAAACAGTGCAAGTGTATCATGACCTTAGTTGAACGAGGAACTCCGCCTATTGCTACAGACACTTGGGCTATAAATATGACAGGGCTTCAACAAAAAGATGCTATGTCAATTAGGCTTGCACATATTTTTAATTGGAACGGGGCACAGGACTGGGAACTCTGAATTCCTGAACTCTAATCCTGATATTGACTCCCTGTCTGGTCTTGGACGAGTCACTTATCTCAATTGCCAGGGTGTTGTGAAAGATAATACATGTGATACATTTTGAAAATGAAAAGTACAATCAACATGCTAATTGTTACTAAATGTATTATCCTGCTTACTTGATTGGAAAGGATAAAAACTTGAGCCAAAATCAGAAATGATGTAAATGGTGGTATAAGTTACCGAGCAGATATAAGCTGGTTAGAAAATGGTTGCAATTGGCAAAGGAGTGTAACTGACACTAACTTTGTGTGTAGTGGCTGTGCACACTGAATAATGTACACCAGTTGACATTCTGTGGGGAACAACTTCAGATCTTGTGTAATCAGCTGAGAATCCCATAGAAAAAATTAAGGAAGAGGTGAGAATGAGGCCACAAAAAAGGGCCTACCTCCAAAAATTATTATATAGCACAAACCATACACCTCCACCTTAACTCGGGCCTTCTTAAGGATTGCAGTCTTTCTTTGTCTTCTTTACCAAACACATCTCGCCCAGCACACTAGGCTTCCAGTACTAATAGCAGTGAGAGTGGTAGTGTGGTAAAGAGATACATATGTTGAAGAGAAGGGTGAGGAGCTTGTTTTTTCTGTGCGTGGAAGCACACGGGGAATGTACTGCCGCTTAACTTCCACTTTCTTTGATTTTGTGGTGTTGTGATAGCTACATCATTGTGCATATACAAACATGTAATTGTTTTATAACAAGACAACAAGATTTTTTTGGTATGTTTTATTGTTTCCTGTTGTACTGGCAATCTGCTAGGTGCTCAGTAAACAAATGGCACAGCCCTGCCCCAAAGAGCTTAAACTGTCAACAGAAAAAACAAACGGGGAACAACAAACAGGTAATTTGGTCATATGATGACTGGTCACATGCTGATAATATAAAGTTTTAATGGCACAATGTATATTTACACACACAAAACTACATTATAAGAACATTATTAAGGTTGCAGAGATAAGTACTCAAAAGCTAGAAAATTTCAGAATGAAGGTTGCCTGCTAAATTAATAAGACAACAGAGTCCTGTGGCACTTTTAAAGACTAACAGATTTATTTATCACAATCTGTTAGTCTTTAAAAGTGCCACGGGACTCTGTTGTCTTTCTACAATAGACTAACACGGCTACCCCTTTGGAATTTGCTAAATTAATAATTATCCTGCTTTGGGCTACTATGCCAAGATCAGGGGGACTGGTCTTTCCAGCGCTCTAACTGGCCCTACTACTATGGCCAGTTCCTGTGGGGAAAAAAGCCGCCTGATGCAAATGTAGAGAGCACAAGATGACATGTCCTGAATCATTTGTGGTGAGGGGGGAACAAGGTGCCTGGGACAGAGGCTGCCAGTGAGCTGGAGAGGGAAACGGGGTTGGGTGTTGGGGTAGTGGGAGCAGCAGAGATTTGGAGCTGGGAGGCTGGAATTGGCTAGGCAAAGAGAATGGGTCTGGGAGCTTCGGGGAGACTCGCAATTAGTTCCAGAGGGTGGCCCTGTTAGTCGATTTCATCTGTTGTTGTTAATGGCCATACCCACACTGTTAGAACCCTCCAAATAATAATGTGACTCACCCTTCTTTGCATGTGTATATATACCTAACATACTGCAGTTTTCATTTTATGCGTCTGAGAAAGTGCGTGATAGCCCATGGAAGCTAATGACTTAATAAATGTGTTAGTCTTTAAAGTGCCACAGGACTCCTTGTTTGTATTAATCTTAATTAGGATGCCTTTGTGCATGCCAGAGAGGAGAATTTAGCTCCAGGAACTCTATTTAAGTAAATCTCATCTCATTTTAGGCAACGTAATAGGACACCATGGTTCCACAACTGCCACCAAAATTAGTGAGTTCCTTGTTTTTCTCTATACTGTAACTGATGAACGTATTTGATACGGAGTGACAAAAACCACAGTTTAACATCTGGGTGATAATATTTTATATTGAGTTTAGACTGTGTCTAACAGTGAAACTGATTATATGTCATCTGTACACAGCAGGTTCTGTTCAAACAGCATATTTTAAATTGCGACACTTCTGTCATTTTCTGCGATAAATAAATCAATCTGTTAGTCTTTAAAAGTGCCACAGGACTCTGTTGTTCTTCTGTCTCTGGAACACATGTTATGTTAGTTACTCTGTATTCACACATAGGATCACAGAGCATGATCTCATACCCTGGCCTACTCCTCACTGACAGTGGCAAAATCGCTGCCATCAGATCAACCTTCCCGATCAGCTGATCGGCTCTGTGAAGACCTGTTCAGTCAATTGGGAAGTTGATCTATTAAGACCATTCCAGGCAATTGGAGTAGTGCTGAGTTGAAGGGAGGCCCCTCCCTTTCACTCAGTGTAGTGGATGTGCTGGGCGTAGGGCAGTCAAACTGAGATACACAATTTATTTTAAGTAACTTGCATATCTCCGTTTGACTGCCGCTGAAATCAGTAGACCTGCCCCATTACTGCCTTATTCAGCCATAAGTTTCCTGGTGCTGAAATTGTTTTGGAAGTTGGAGTTATCTTTTGTAGTGAGACAAAAAGGGACTGAAAATTATATCTTGGGTATTGCTATAATGGTTATAACTTTGGTATCTAGCTATTGAATTCATGTGACTGCCTCCTTCTGTCTTCTGGGTAAAAACTGCAATTACAGGGCTGCAGAAGTGATGCTTTGCTTTTTAATATGAAATTAGGCTAGAGCTGGATTCAAGATGACACATCCTTCTAACAATAGGTGCATAATTTCAGAACAAAGCCTTGTTTTGCCATTTTTGCTGGGAATCTTGCCCTCAACACCCACTGATAGGGCTCATAAAATGAATCATGTTTTGTTTTGTTACATCTGTGTCAGTTTGTTTGAATGGCTTCTTTAAACCCTTTGATTAGCGACATGGGTGCCAAACAAGCATAGGCTGAAATTGGCTGATGGTATAATACTGCAGGTAGCATCTGTTTTGGAGGATATACCTCTTCCATGACAGTGCTAAATGACACCATAGTTCATCTTGCTGCTTGAGCGTAATGAGCCAGATTAAAAATTCTGTACAAGTGGAGGGAAAAGAAGGCTCAAAAGACCATATCCTGTCCTCAGTTATAACCACTGACTACACAGGGGGTTGTATGCATATAAGTAAAGGTAGAATTTGGAGAAAAGCTATGTATGGCTCTTGCAAATATTGTTCTTACAGGGCTTAATTGAAAGCTTACTGAAGTAAGTAGAAAGATTACCACTGACTTCAAAGTGCTATGAGCAGATCCATTGCAGAAAGAGGTGGGAATGTCTTGTATTGCTGTTCTATGACTTGTACTATCAAAGATGTTGATAGTGCTCTATGAAACAAAGAAAGTTATTTGGAAGCTCTAGGTAAACAGTTTTAAAACCTAAGGAAGAGGAGAACAGGACAAGGCAACATATAGAAGAGCTGGGGAGAACAAGGTGTAAAATCAGCATTAATGAAAGACCAAAGTTTATGTACTCTATCAGGAAAATAATGTTCAGCTGTACGCTGTGTGATGGCATATCCATGGTAGATCATGCCTCCAGGCACAGGTAACCACAAAGGAGTGAATCAGACAATGCCAGAGGCACAAGATTACCCAAAAAGTATTACTAGGATACTACCAAATTCAGAATCCATATTGGTCAATTTCATGGTCATAGGATTTTGTCAATTTCATGGTTTCAGATGTTTATATCTGAAATTTCAGGGTGTTGTAACCGTGGGGATCCCAATGCAAAAGAGGCTTATGGGGGGTGGGTCACAAGGCTATGATGGGGCATCATGGGATTTCCATGCTTAATTCTACACTCCAGCTGCTAGGGTGCTGTCTTCAGAGCTGGTCAGCCATGGAGCAGCCTCTGCTGAATGGACGCCAGACTGCAAAGTCAGTGCCACCCCACACAGCAGCACAGAAGTGAGGGTAGCAGGGTTTGGTGGACTGGGTTACTATACATCCATGTCTTCTTAGCAGCCTCTCTGTCCAGGATCTGAGGCTGACAGCTTGGTCTGAAGCCTCCTGCCTAGGTTGAGGCCTGATAACTGGGGTTGCCTGCAGCCTCCCGCCAAAGTTAGGGGCTGTTAGCTGCAGTCGGTCCACAGCCTAGGTTGGGAGGTGATAGCTGGGCCCGCTCGCAGCCTCCTGCCTTGGTTGAGGTGTTAGGGTGAGGGTTAGAACTGTCCTAATCAGAAGCCACAGAGCTTCCTGAAGCCAGGGGAGGTTCCCAATGGTGCATCTCATCTGCTCTGGGAGTGGGCTCGGCAAGGGAAGAGGAAGCCCTGTTTCTTCCTAGCTGGGCTGGGAGCATCTGGAGCCTGGTCCACAGTAGGTTTGTCCACTTGGGCACCCTTTGCCTTTTTGCTTCGCTATAATAACCAGATTTCACAGGAGAGATCAGATTTCAAGGTCTGTGACTCGTTTTTCACAGCCCTGAATTTGGCAGCACCTTAAGTATAACCTAGTGATTAGCATGTAGCACCAAAGATGGACAAGATGGGGTGTACATGTTGATTATAGTTTGAGGTATAACTGGTGAGGCAAACTCAGTCCACAGATAAGAGTACTTCAGCTCAACAGGTTGTCAGCATCAAAGACCAATGCCTAGGAATTCCCATTATCAAAGGGCTGGCAAGCAAAAGCAAGATACGTTTGTTTCCTTTTGATGAGGGAACAGCTGCAGTCTGCCTTAGAGCTCTCCTCTATTAGCCAATAGTCTGCTGACTCATCAGGACAGTAGCTGGTGGCCATCTTCCATATGAGAGCAGGGAGGAAGCAGGACTTCTTTTGTTCTAGTTAGGGTGATTTTACTGGAGTACAAAGGGCTAAAGTCTTAGGACAGGTCTATGTAGAGTACAGCAGCATAGCTCTGTTGGCATAACCCAGCAGTGTAGAGACAGGAAGGGAAAAAAAGCGCACACAACTTGTTCCTCTAGCCTACTTCTGAGATCACACCAGTTGCTTCTGAGGAGACTGAAGCTGGTACCTTGAATCCTTTCACAGAGCAGGGCTGTGCCAGAGGGGGAAGTGAGCGGGGAGACCGCCCCAGGCCCTGCGGTTTGGCGGACCCCGCGTCAGCCCCCCTCAGCCCCTTGCTGTCTCCCGGGCCTGTTCAGTGATGAGGTGGCCACAGGCCAGTGACCGCCTTCCCTGCGCTGCTCCACGCAGTGTTCTGTGCCTACCCTGCTCCTGACTGGCTGGTCCTCCCCAGGAGGCGGGGTGGGGCGGCATATGGCTGGGACTCTGGAGGGCCTGGGGGCAGGGTGGCCGGAACACTGCATGGAATAGTGCAGATAAGAGGAGTGCCCTCTGGCCTAAGCCCCCCCTCAGCGCTGAAAGGGCTCCCCCTCCCAGCACCTGGAGCTGCGGCCGCCCAGCTGCCATTCTGGCCCATGCAGGGAAGGAGAGCAGGGGTGCTGGATGGCGCTCGGAAACTTGATAGCCCAGGCTGTGGCCCCTCTGATCCGGCCTGGTGCGGGACGGCTTGGTGTCCCCCTGAAGCCCGTCAGCAGGGCTCAGGGGGCCTGGCCCGTACAGGTTCCCCCTTCCTGGGGTACATGGGGGGTGGGGCTGAGACCCCCTCTGGCCCTGTGCAGGGGGGCCTGTAAGGCATGGGGTGTAGGGGGAGCACAAATGTGGGCTTGCCCCCAGCTTGCCCTGTCCCCCCAGCACCGGGGGCTGCAGGGGGGGCCCCACAGGCTGATTGGCCCTGGGCCCTGCCCCCCCCAGGGATCGCCTTGTTACAGAGCATACTTCCACAATGAATCAGTCAACCTATAAATAGCATTTTGAAACTCTCTAGTGGCTTACTAAATGAGATTTATGACCCAGCACAAATTCTGAACAGATCATACCAAGAACACAGCATTTCTTCTGCTGCACAGTGAAAGTGTGAGTACAGAACCATAGCAATACCACCTCCCCAAGGGATGGCATCTAAGCTGACAGCAGCATTCATTCGTTGACCTAACTGTGTCTACATAAGGAGCCAGGGTTAGGTCAATTTAGCTACCACACTCAGTGGGCTGGGTTTTTCACACCACTAAGCACCGTAGCTATAAACAGAGTCCTATGGCACTTTTAAAGACTACCAGATTTATTTCTCACATCATGTAATCAATAAATAAATCTGGTAGTCTTTAAAAGTGCCACAGGACTCTGTTTGTTTCTCTGCAATAGACTAACACGGCTACCCCATAGGAACTTCACTCTAGCTATGTTAACCAAAGTTTTAAATGTAGACCAAGCCTCAGTCTTAGTGAAATTAATGGAGTTTCCACTTCAGAGAGATTTGCCATTTCTGGTCTACATTAAACAAAATCACTCCAAAAATCATTTGGTTCCTCTTCAGAAGTCAGGCGGTGGAACAACAATAATATTTTACATTAAAACGGGATCCCCATAAACTTTCGCCATTGTCGTTTTTGTGTTGATTTGACATTTTAATAAGATCCTCTTAGAGCACACCTGGTAAGATGTGACCTGAAAAGCACATCATTTGCCATTCTTATCAGGATCACCATCCACTGGACAAAGACATTCTTAATATGTTCTAAAGATGACTGTTTATTTTTATAAGCATTATTGCCTTCGATGGGTGTTGGACCCCTTTATGCCCCTTTCCCTCCTTCAGCTGAAACAAATACTGAGTCTTAAAAATGGATAAGGAAATTTCAGATACCTGGAAAGTTTCTGCTGGAGTGAGGAAGACGACATGGCATAGGGATCAATCAGAGAATGAATAAACAACTTCTAAATGAAGCAAGCAAGGAGTCCTGTGGCACTTTTAAAGACTAACAAATTTATTTTTCACATGAGCTTTCCTGAGTGAAGTCCCACTTTGTGAGATGCTGGCATGTGAGGAAGTGGGATTTAACCCACGAAAGCTCGTTCAAAAAGAAATGTGTTAGTCTTTAAAAGTGCCACAGGACTCCTTGCTTTTTTTACTGGCTAGACTGAGGGCAGCGGAGAGGGGGCAGGGTCCCCCGTACCCAATCGGGGTAATATAGCAATAGGGAAAGTCTTTTTCATTTCTCTCTCATCCTGCTTTTCGCCCCTTTTATGCTGCCTTTGGATTTCGAAATGATGTTCGCTTACGACCAGCCTAAAGAGAATCCCGTATTGAACTGGATTTCAGGACACAAACTAAGGTATTTACGCAGTTCGTGGGGTCTGAAACACTTGGCAAGGAAACATTTCTAACAGACCACGTCTAGTTTTTCCGAAAGGAAACATGCAAAGCTATGCAAAAAGGCTCGACTTGTCTTCCAGGCACATTCCGTCAGTGGCTGCCTTTCCCCCAGTCTTTGCCTGCTTCCCCGCTGGTGTTCCCTTCAGTAAACAAAGGGGAGCGCTGCAGGTAGCCGCCTCGTTTGTGGAAGCTGAGCCCGGCGAGGTGGCCGGCCGGGGCGGAGAGTCACGCCAGCGGCGACACCTTCCAGAATGACTCGCTCCTGCCTGGGCTCCGCCCGCCGCGCCGCGAGGCTCCCACCTGGCGCCGGAGGTGCCGTGCGGGGCGGGCTGAGGAGGGCGGAGCCGGGCAGGGAAAGTTGTGCGGCAGGTCGGGGCGGCCGGACGGGAGGGCGCTTTCCCCGCCATGGAGCCCGAGGAGGGGGACGAGCTGGCCCGGCTCCGCTCCCTCTTCTTGGCTTGCGACGTGAAGGGCTCGGGCCGCATCGAGCGGGCGGACTTCGGCTCGCTGTGCGCGGAGCTGCGGGTGCGGCCGGCCGAGGCCGAGGCGATCTTCCAGCGGCTCGACAGCGACCGCGACGGGGCCATCACCTTCGCCGAGTTCGCCCGCGGTTTCCGCGGGGCCAGCGGGGCGGAGCCGCCGGAGCAGGACGAGGAGGCGGCGTGGGGCGCCGCGGGGCCGAGCCAGCCCTGGCGGGACTTCGAGCGGCGGCTCGGGGCCGAGGCCAGGTACATCCCCAGGTAAGGGCCGCTCCGGGGAGAGGTGGGCTCCGAAGCTGTCGACCTCCCCTCCACCCCTCCCAGGCGGGACAGCACCAGGCACGGGGAGGGGAGAGGACCTCGCTGCCGCCTGCATGGCTGGGGGGTTCTGCCCCACGCTGTGCACGGCGCTGCGCAAAGTGAGCCCGTGGCCCAAGGAGTTTGCCAGGCATAACAGTTGATACCAATTTTCAGATACCTAAAAGATTGGTATGAGGAAGAAAAAAAAAATTCTCCTTAATCACAGATGGCAGGAGGAGAAGCAACAGGCTTAAATTACAGCAAGGGAGGTTTAGGTTGGACGTTAGGAAAACATTCCTAACTGTTGGTGAGTAAACACTGGAATAAGTTGCTTCGGCAGGTTGTGGAATCTCCTACATTGGAGGTTTTTAAGAGCAGGTTAAACAAACACCTGTCAGGGTTGGTTTAATGGGGGTACTTGGTCCTGCCATGACTGGACTCCATGACCTGTCGAGGTCCCTTCCAGTTTCTGTGGTTCTAGAAGGCAATAGACCAGAGGCGGGAGCCACAAGGGAATGGAGGGCTTGGGATGTAAAGCAGGGTCCCATCATACTTAGTAACATCTGGCCTGAGAAGCAGGGAAGGGGGAAAGGGGAAGGCAGGGTCCTCCCACCCAATCGGAGTAATATAGGAATAGGGAAAGTCGTCTTCATTTCCTTGTCAGCCTGCCTCTTGCCCCTTTTATGCTGCTTTTATATGAGAATTGGTTCTTTGTGTTTTCCCTCTGGTGAAATCATCCCACGCTGCATCCCGGATAGCCATAGGCACCTGTGTTGTGGCCTCAAGAGATGTCCCTTGATTAATTTTCAGGGACCCGTTAGTGGAAGCCTGGCTTACCGAGGATGTAGTTTAATGCTCGTGGAAAAGGTGAGGAGTCCTGCATTATTGGTGTGGTGGGGCAGGATGTTATCTTATGCCAGACCTTCTGTACATAAAGTAAAATGCACCTGTGGTGTAGAGGACCATAAGGACTTCTAACCACTTAGGTTGGCCAGTGGGCACTGCACCTACTTGGGTTTAGGGGGAGAGGAACATCCCACAGGCCACATGGAGGGAGGGGGGCCCAGTTTAGTAGGAAGGTGCTTCACATAGCATAGCACCCAATCCTCTGCAGAGGGACCCATAACATATGAGTATTGGCTCAAAAACCTGTGTGTGGGGGAGAGGCATGGCATGCCAGCATTCCATTTTCCAGTTTATGGGTCTGATCCAAAACTCACTGAAATCAATGGGAGTTTTAGATCAGGTCTTATGCTCAGGAGCTGCTGAGGGGAACTGTGCAGGAGCGGGGAGATTAAATTTAGTCCATCAGCATCTGCAACTCCAGAGTATAGAAACAAAGGCAAGAAATCTCTGCCTTCATTCCAGAGTTGTGCATATCTTTCCCCTTCAGCAGCTGACTTCATTTGACACTTCATTTGACCAAGAGACAAATGGTTTAGTACCAAGCAGAGCAACAAATGTAAAAGAAAATCCCATTAATAGGACAGCACCAATTCGAAAACTCGACACTCATGAGTTAAAAGTAGGTTTGCCATATGCTACTTTGCCCTTGAGTCTCTGCCAGTTTTTGTGGTTCTTACATTTCTAAAATGCTTACCCTCTTCTCCACTACTGTGAAAGCCCCAAACAAGGACATGATTGTGCAAGTGAAACATACTATATGCAAAACAAACAAGGAGTCCTATGGCACTTCTAAAGGCTAACAAATTTATTTATTGCATGAGCTTTCATGGGAGAAAATTCCCCATCTTCAAGCATCTGATGAAGTGGGATTTTCTCACACAAAAGCTCATGTGATGAATAAATTTGTTAGTCTTCAAAAGTGCCACAGGACTCTTTGTTTGTTTTGCTGAACTAGACTAACAGGGATACCCTTTTGATACTATAGGCAAAGTGTCAAATGCCCAAATTAAACAAATGAGGGGGGGGGGGGAAATTCCCCTCTAACCTCTTTCAAGTATAGTAATCTGATGATGTGTTAATTGTCGTAAGAGTAGAAGATAAAAATCTCACTTCCTTCTGAAAGTTTGTTTACTGTGTCCCTTTTAATAGGCCAGCTGAGTATAATTTTAACTCATTCTGAATCATACTGTGCTGTTATCTCCAGCTCAGACTGCACTGCGTTGCGAGAATTTTCCCACAACTGTCTCCAGTCTCTGAGCCTTCTGTGAGGGCCCTAATCCTGCTCCCACTGAAGTCAGTGAGAATATCTTTTAGCACCATAAAGAGGGAAGTTGCCTGGCAGCAGCTTGCTTTGCAATGACAGCTGTTTAAAAATGGCTTTAAAATTGTAAAGTAGTTTCCATTTTGAAGAATTGAAAATGGACCTATTTTCTGGGGTTTGTGATTTTTTTTTAAATTATTTTTACCTGAAATTTTTACTAAAATTGAGACATTCTATAAACTCAGAAAATTTTGATGTTGGTGGTTTTGGGCTTTTTTTTTTTTTTAAAAAAAAAAGAGTTTTTTTAAAAGGACATTTTTTGGTGAAATATTTTTTATGCCAAAAATATTGACCAGCTGTCCTCAGAATAGAGCTTAATGTTAGATAGGAAAGGAAACCACCTGATTTGCATTTATGCAAAGCTTAACTTTACTCACAAGCAATCTAATTTAAACCAGACTGTTTTTCTGTCAAAAGCTAAGCACTGCCTAAGCATTTCTAAGCTAAGGCTGTAGTTGGAAATGTTGAAAAAGAACCAAAGAGATTTTGTAGAAGAACAAATAGGGAAATCCTTGACAGTATAAAGTGTTCTAAATCTATTTAGGGTAGTTGAAAATGTCAGTGTATTATCAGACCAAGTTTTTCATTTTGTCAGGAGTTTGGCTGAGAGCATACTTTCAAGAAAATAAATTAAAGAACTGTAAATTGTTCAGGCTTTAATATTAAATAAAGAGAAAATAAATCAAGCCAGATATAATGAACCTCAGCTCACTGGGTTATTTTAAATCAGTATGACCAACTATGTAACTTATTAAAAGATCTAAAATAGAGTAGAGTAAACTACAGTGCTTTTAATAAAAATCAAAATGTTACATCAGTGATCTTACACTTTTGTTAAAGTTCCAAAGGTGTAGCTGTGTTAGACTAGGTCAGCCAAACAAACTAGGAGCCCTGTGGCACTTTTAAAGACTAACAAATTCATTTATTGCATGAGCTTTGTAAAAGTTTAACATTAACTAAAACAACAGAGTCCTGTGGCACTTTTAAAGACTAACAGATTTATTTATCGCATGAGCTTTCGTGGGAGGAAATCTCACTTTGTCAGACGCTTTGAAGATGGGAAACTTACAGAAGGGGAGGAAATTAAATGCCGGGGAGTGTATGACATGGCATCAGGTTGGAATTAACTAAAACAGTTATTAAAATAATAAATCTTTTTACATACACACACAGGCAAACCTGTTTTGTCTTTTCCATTTAGAGTAGCAGGATGAATAAAAGGATTTTTCTTATCCTAAATTTGGCAGTGTTCATATGGTTCCGACTGGGAGAGCTTTTGACCCATTTCCTGATGCTTCCTTCCACCTATCACTTGTTTGGAAAAATGCCTCTTGTTTGAAAATTTGCTTCAGCTACAACTCGTGAATTAGTGGAGTGTGTGGAACTGGAAACTGTACCTTTAAGGGATTTAGCTTTTCAGATTGGAAATCTGCAGGAGGGGCGCTGGAGAATCACATGCTCTGTTGTGCAGAGGCAGGTGGGTGTGGCACCACACTACTGAATAGAGGGGTGGAACTCTTTCAAGCAGTTTTGGCCCAGATTGATTCCTGAATGCAGTGGTACCAAGAGTAAATAGAAATTAAAGAAAATAATTCAGCTGGAAGAACAGAGCAGTTTAAAGCTCCCCCAGCACTGAAACCCTCCAGAAATGTGGAAGACAACTTGAAGAGTTTTAAAAAAACGCAAGAAGTAAAGGGTATCAGCTAAAAGGAAGACACTCAGAAGGTAGCCTTTTCCTGACAAGAGCAAATTTTGAGCAGCGGCGGTCTTAGGGATTCTGGGGCTCGGGGCAAAAGTCAAGGATGGTCCGTCCCCCTCATGCCACATGTGGGACCCCATCCTTGACTTTTGCGCCATCCCCCCTCAGCCTCACTGGGCCCTCCCAGCTCCACCAGCCGCTGCTTTGCCCCTGCAGTCTCCCCCACCCCACTACTCCCCTCAGGCCTCCCTGCCACTCACTCCTTTCCCCTGTGGACTCCCCCAGCTCCTGCGGCCGGCCCCCGTGCTGTTCCCCTGGTCTCCCTTCTCCCTGTGCCCCTCACCCCTGCAGCCTCCCCCTCACCCCTGCGGCCATGCCTCTGACTCTTGTGTCCTCCCCCGGTTCCCCTTCTCCCCGTGCCCTCCCTGAAACTCCCCCCACCCCTGTGGCCTCCCCCCAACCCCTTGCAGACTCCCTGCTCTTCGCCCGCCTTTGGCTATCTACAGCCCAGCAAAGAGCTCTCCGGCTGCCGCACATGTGGAATGTGTGTACAGCCGGGATCCTTTAAGGGGAAATACTTAAAGCGGCAGCAGTGTGGGCCCCTTCCTCCGGAGGGCCATGGGCAGCTGCCCGCACCCTCTAAGACCGCCTATGGTTTTGAGGCACTTGATGTGTTTTCAGTTAACTTGGGCTGAGGAGGCTAACTATGAAATCATATTTTAAAAAATTGAAGATTACTGCACTTCACGTAAAATGAAATATGCTAGACACATTTTAAACCTGAGTACAACGAAACTGAAACTAGAGAAGAATTTGACTGATCTAAGGCTAAAGAGGCAATCTTGCAGTTTTGAAAGATTAACTGAGTCCTTGGCAAGAAGAGACTAGAATGTGATTGGAAACCTGGAACAAAAAATTCAGAGAGGTTACTAGGGGACCCAGAATGAACCCTTGACAAGGCACACTGACCTTGCCGAGCAATGGAAGTCAACGTTGTAGTGTGAATAGTGCTCTGTAGACATCATTAAGATTACAAAATACCACAAGAAAAGAGACCTAAGGCACATGGCACTCAAAGTTAGAGATCACCAAAAATAGCACGTGAACTGCATCTGCTGTGACAAGCAAGACAATACCTGGCACATTTGAAAAGAAGTAAGAAATGCAATGGATTACATCATTTTGCAAGAACATCCAAGCACCAGCAGAGCGTGCATAGAGTGGACAAAGAGGACGACAACATCACCACTAGCTCAGAGTGGAATTTTTCAAAGGAGTAATGCACGGCATTGTTGCAGAAGATGAATGGGCTGACTGCTAGGAAGCAAATAGGTAATTTAGTAATTTTCACTTGGACACTGGTTTACAAGCCAGTGAGTTGCCAGAACAGTGTTTGAATGAAAGGAAAAGCCAGGGGTAAGGGAAGGTAAACGGGTAAAGCTCAGGGCTTGCAGTGGGGAATTTATCCCCACTAAAGGAATATATTAACTTGATGTATGAGTAAATAAACCGGAAAGATAAAATTTGTAATAGTACCAGGGAAAAGAACACCTGCTACTACATTGACAGTGTCAAATTCTTGATGAGCCCAAGAGATGCACTGTTGGTTGGTCAGGGAGCCAAAACAGTTGATGAGAGTTTGAGGACAATTTCCAGGGGATAAGGAAGCTATTGAATGAGTATAGAATACAGCTGAAAGAGCCCAACTGCCCCGCAATTCACATGCCTTCAGCCTAATGCAGAGATTAAAAGAGGAGATGCACAGGCTTATTGCTCTGGCAATCACAATGAGAAGAACCAACAGAGTTTGGGCCTGCTTGTTGGTCATAGAAGGGGGGAGAGACGGAATCCTTCAGTTACGTATATACCTAAAAGAATTAAATATGTAAAAAGAGAATATTTTCCACCAACTATAAGGTGAAAATTTTTTGAAGGATATGGCTAATGCCAGATACTTTTCTATGTTGGATTTGTCAGTAGTATTCTGGTAGCTATCCCTAGAAAACATTGAGCACACTGCACATTCAAAATGCCTTAGGGAAACACTGTTTCCACAGACTGCTATTTGGGTTGTGCTTGGCTCCTGTGGTGTTATGCTGGATAACGTAATACATTTTTTAAATGGTATTAGAGGATGCTAAGGTTTACACAGATGATATTTTGATCAGGAGGAGAACAGTAGAAGAGGATGACTAGAGGCTCAAGTGAGTTCGTGAAAGAGAAAATGCTGCTGGGCTAAAGTTAAATTAAAAAAAGTAAATTATTTGTAACAGGAGAGAAGCTAATCTAGCAAGATGTACAGGTTGAGGCCTGACACCATTACTAATATGTTTACGTCAACTGATGAGGAAGGGGTACAAAGATTCCTTGCAATGATGGAGTATGCAGGGAAGTTTGTGCCCAACCTAGCTGCTCAAACCAGCAACCTGGTCCATTGACTCCTTTGACATATTGGCACAATTTTCTGTCAGCAGTATGGTCAGAACTGCAGATGAGTGGTTTACGCATCACAGGTGCTAACAAAAAACTGAATATCCATATGCTCAAAGATAGAAAGTGGCTTTGGTCCTAAATTAGTCCATTAGTTACAGAAGTTTAATGTCTTTATTTATGGGAGAAGCGTGTTAGATGAAATGACCATAAATCATTACCGTTGCCATAAAGATACAGTATATACTCCCCCAAAATACAAACGTTACTTTTTCAGCTGCAAATGTTTGGCTGGCAAATAAAATAGAAACACATCTGGGAGAGATGTGGTAGTTAGAAATGCACTTTCTAGAGCATTTGTGCAAGGGAGTGAAGATCAGAGCTAGATTTTGTGGTGTTATTGTGGTAGATTAACCTTTCTTGTCTCAGATGAAATGTGGACTGAGATTGTTAAGGCAATAGCTAGAGGATGAGAATCTGCAGGAAGCAATTAAAGCTATTCCCATAAGATGGCCAGAACAGTACATTCCCAGCTTCTATCACCAATTCAGGCGAAGCTTTCAGTCCTAGATATGATTTTGTTCAAAGAAATTGGAATAGAAGTAGCAAGATATGTTAAAAAGGATAAAAGATGCTCATGTAGGACTGAAAAATCTAAGTGAAAAGCTAGAGATATTTTATATTGGCTTCAAAAGAACAGTGATGTTAAGGAAGCTCCCAAGGCTTGTTTCGTATTCCAGAAGTACTAGGCAAACAAAGCAAAAGAGCTCCTGGGAGCAAAGCGGGCATAGCTTTGTTTACGATGACTGGAAAAAAACCTATGCATTTCTTGTAGACTGTTGTTCTAGTTCTAGTTGTTGTAGACTGTTGTCCATATCCCAATCACATCTTCATTGAGAATATTAGTAGATGTTAGATGTACAGTATCTGTGGGTAGATAGTGCATATTACTATGTACTGTATAGCATATATTTTGAAACTAGATAATTTTTTTTAGACAATTCTTATGGGACATGTCTGGCCTGTCTGCAATTTCAGGTATTGATTGCAGAATTCATTTAATTTAGCATGCTGTCAGGGTGCCTTCTAAGAACATATTATAGTTGCTTCTGGTATTCTTTGCCATTAGATGAGAGAACTAAATTTCTCTCTTTTTCTCCCCCTCCAAAGAAAGATTCTCTTCCCACAAATTTCCAGGGATGAATTCAGTCAGATTCCTATGTGAAACATTCACTGTGAGCCAATATGGTGTTTGCCAGTTAGCTTTTATATATACTCTAATGAGCAATTGTGCCAGTAGTACAAAAACACGAAAAGTTTTTCCAGACTAGTAACCTAGCATCATGCAAGAAATCTGATTTTAATTGAATTTTTTTGGCTTCCTTTTCATTTAAGACTTAGCCATTCTTTTTTTTTTTTTAAATTATATTCAATCAAAGGCAAGGAATAATCAAGTGAAAGACAATGATTTTGTTTTATATGAGTACTCTACCAACTGGAGTATAGTTGTGTGACCCTTAGGAGTTCTCTTGTATTGAGAACTTTGACGCACATATTAGATTGTATGAGTAAGAGCTAGTTGACTTTATCTGAGTATTCAGTTACTCTCACATCTATTGAAATTTCAGTTGTCAATATTAAAAGAAAACAGCGGGATATTTTTTAAGTCTTTACGAAAAAGGACTGCAGCTTTTTCCTCCCTGAAGTTAGACTAAGAAATGATCTAAGACCCCCAGACACCTGAAGAGAAAACTAGTGCTTGCTAATTACGTAACCATCACACATGACCACAGTTATTGATGTCTGCAAATGGTGGGTGCACAACCATAAACTGTGGCTATAACATTGGAGTGCAGAAGGCTATCAAATCTGCAAAACAATCTACAAAATAATCATGATTGAAAAATGTGCATCAGTATGTACTGCGTAAAAGTTGCATATCATGACAACACTCAAGAAAGGAGTGATGACTAAAAGAAGGTGAAACCTTCCATACTGAACTCAAAGCACCTGAGACAGTTGACGAGGTTATGTAGATCTTCCAATTTGTTCCCAGACCTCAATCACTGATGCTATTATGAGACAACTGTGTGGCTGAAAAACATACTGGTCCTGATTCTGATTGCATTTATACCAGTGTAAATCAGGAGTAACTCCACTGACGTAGGTGTAAAACTGAAAGATAAAATTAGAAGGAAGCATGAGATCAGAACCAGGAATATAGCGTATTAGCATGAAAATGAGTACTCCAAGCATCCTAAATGGCTTCAGAATTCCATGTTCAGAAGCCAGGAATGAAAGTTTCTAGACCCCATTTATACATGTTTTACAAATGCAGTTGACAATTGCTTGTTTTTGTCTGAACTGGGTTCCAAGATACACTGACTTGTCAGGATGGATTGAGGCACACCTCAGAGTCACGTTTTAAAATTAAAAAAAAACCCACTCATGCTCTACCTTAGGTTGTCTCTACCTGGGTGTAGCTCTAACGCACTGTAGTTCCATCAACGGTGGCTAGCCAAACGATGGTAAAGCCTGCTTTAGCTATGACTGCATTTAAACATACTTAACACATATTGAAGTGGAGACAGAGTGAAATTTGGCATGTTTGGATCTAGGGTTTTGGTTCAGGTCAATCTCTGTCTTAAATGTTGGTGTAAATACCTGTCCAGTCATAGCCTTAAGATGACCCAAGGTATATTCAGGGCAGGTGTATACCAATACTCAGAATGCTTTTCTGTTCTATGTTTATTGCAAAGCTCTACTTGGGAACATACCTTTTGGGAACAAGAGCTGGCAGATTGCATTAAAGGGATTCAGCCTCTAGTGACAATGAATAGCAACAATTTCTTTCACATTATTTTAAAATATCCATCCCAGGCATTAATATTTATGTACATTGGTAGATGTACACATTTTTAAAAGTTAAAAACTTGACTCTTGGAAATTAAGCAGGCCGAAAAACCAATTGAGCAGTCTTAAAGAATTCACACTGGGCTAACTTTTAAGTTAAAAGTTCTGAATTTTCTTGACATTTGACATATGAATTTTTTAGTCTCCCTTTATATCCAGTCAAAATAACCTGAGTGTCAAATATTAGATATTCACAATGTACTGCTTGGGAATAAGCTGCAGATCAAGACTTATTTTCAAAGTTTATTCAGCAAATAATTTTGAATAACTAGCATATCTTTGAAAAATGATCTCTTCCTAGAGAGTTGGGGAAAAAGTAGGCAGCATTAATCAGTTAAATTATTTAGTACAATGACTCTGAGGCACTTTACTGGCATAATCAAAGCAGCATAAACTATTGGAAAGAAGAGCAGTGGCTAAAATGCAAATATGCAATTCAGAAAAATTGTTTTCATTATAGTCAAACACTCATTGCAGATTAATATACTCTGCTGCACAAGGCCACATCCTTCTAAAACACTGTGAATTTATAAAGCATTACAGTGAGTTAGCTGTTAAATTTGTTACAAATTAGTAATGTACAGATACTTGAGTTGATTATGTCAACGATACTATTAATGATTTGTGAAAATATATTACTATTTACTCAAGGTGCCTGTGGCCAAGTAGAATTATAGTAAATTTGTTGCAAGTTTTTAATTTCTTCTGTGTGCTTCTGTTGCTTCTGTGGGCTGTTATGTTTTGATTAAGATATTATGCAGAGCTGTCACAGAGATGCTCAGGTAAATCAAAATCCCTCAGCTGTCATTTTCAGTTTTAAAAAAAATCTCCCGGTGGCTATTTCAGCTTCCGAAAGGTGTTGCACTACAGTAGTTGTGTGGGTTTTGTTTTACTTCTTAGACTTAACTGGCTCTGCATAAAAGTATGCCATAAGGGTGTTCTGAATCTTATTCTGACTGCTGTAATTGGGCCAATGAGGAACAATGAACAAAAAGCGTTGTTTGGATCACATAACAGCTACTTTATATTTCTGACATCAACATCTTAATACAAAACTCACCCACATCTGTGCGCAGATAGAGAGACAGTGGTGGTTAAGCATTGCTTTCAACCTTCATTCTTTGTGTTTGTTCATTTGTTTAATCTTTGATGCCAGAAAATGGAAAGCGAAGCAAGGTGTGGCTGTGACATTCTTGGAACAGGAACAAAAATGCAAACGTAAAAATAGAGAACAAAGGTCCACCACAAACTCCTGAAGCAGTTGGTGCAAGGAACTGTAGGAAGAGTTTAGTTGATTAGTTTTCTAGATCATCAACATGAAGCATTGTAGCTGCACATTGTATCGTAAAGAAGAACTTACACTAGAGGTGTGTTAGTAGTAATATTTTACATTAATATAGTGCTTTCTGTCTTAAAGGATCTTTCCAACCACTAAGAACATTATAGCTTTACACATCTAGCAAAACTAGGGTGATGGGATGTAGTTGAGCAGTACTATATAATACTGGAGTGAGGAGGCCCTGAGTGGTTTTTTTTTTAACCAAGAACACAAGACAGCCCGTCCACTCTTTTGAAGGGTATGATATCTTCTCTAATGTCCAAGCAGAGCTGACAGAACCTGGATGTGCAATACAGATGTATGAATACCTCAAAAAAATCCACAAACATGCTTAAATAAAAAAAAATTAAATTAGTTATGGCTATATTTGGGTTTGCTTTCTATGAATACTATAACAAACAAGTTAATTGCCAGGACTGTTCATGGAAACAGCAAATTTAAGATAGAAAACATTTGCAAGATGTAAATTTTGGACTCCAATATGTGTGTGAACCAAATACCTAAATCTAAAGAGCTGTGCTTATCCATCAGATGAGTCAGAAACATGCTATGAAGAAAAAACTAACCAGCACAATTAAGAGTTTTGAATGCCAAATACTCTCAAATTGCTCTCATGCCACTTTAATTTTTCATAAATATTTTTGGTGAATCATATGTAGTAATGAATATGTCTTACTGACAACTATTGAACAGAAAAAAGAGGCTTGAAGAGACTCACTGAACAAAGTAGAGACTACAAATTGTTTGCTCAGCTTTAGAATTTACGTTCATATACCTAAGATCCAAAAGTGATTCAAATAATGTTAAAGATATGTACATTAGAGCAGTGGTTTTCAAACATTTTTCCTAGGGACCCAGTTGAAAAAAATCATTTATGCCCGTGACCCAACAATTACATCTTTGAGCAATGCATTCCAGTCTTTCAGCATCAGCAGCAGGGGGTGTTGTGACCCTGTACCTGAGCGTCTCCAACCCAGTGCTGAGTCCTGACCTATGGTTTGAAAACCATTGCCTTAGAGGGATGAAGGACGTAGTTGACTATGATAGGCTTTGAGATACAAAGAACATATTTTCTTTTATTTAGGGCCCAATCCTGCAAATTGTGACTTAAATAAGTAGTCCTTACTCATCTGAGTAGTATTGTTGAGTTAAAAGTGATATCTAATAACCGTGCTATATTAAGTAATACCTAATTCTTGTGTAAAGGTTTGCAGGATCAGGCCCTCAGTTTGGTTTTGGGGAGCAAAAGTACTGGAATTTAAAAACTATGGAAACCAGTGACTTTGCTAAATGAGATGCCAGTGAGAGAGCCTCAAATCCTTCACTGGAAGCTCGTGGGTCTCAGAACTTTTGAAATTCAGTCCTATTACATACATATCTTGTTAGGAATTTCAGAGCCTTACTTCCTTTTGTTTTTCAAAATCTAACCCAAGAGAGTGTCATCTCTACGCTTCTAAAGCAACTCTATCTTTGTCTCTATTTCATTATAGTGCTTTTGCCTAAAATCTTCCCTAGTGGCCCTCTTGTCTGGTTCCCTTCTACAATTTTAAAGATAAAATATGTATATCCTCA
Source organism: Pelusios castaneus (assembly GCA_007922175.1). Taxonomy (NCBI): domain Eukaryota; kingdom Metazoa; phylum Chordata; order Testudines; family Pelomedusidae; genus Pelusios; species Pelusios castaneus. The sequence goes on from ML685776.1 coordinate 10,878,362, forward strand.
TTCTTTTTAGCAGCTGAAATTCTTTAGCGCTTGTTATACAGGAGGTAATGCTCAATTATCATAAAGGTCCCTTCTGACTGCAAATCCAAGAATCTACATTGGCTTAGCACCTTATAATATGTTTTGGAAAACCAAATGACTTTGAAGTGAACATACATCTGAAAGAGACCTGCTGAGGTCATAACTACTGAAATGGAGTAAAGTTCTAAGGATGAGAATGAAATTAAGTCAGCAGGGCCCCAGGTGCTGAAGTAATTATCTGGAGACATCTTGGTGCCACTGGTGATAATGTTTGCAAACTCCTGAATGATGAGAGAGGTCCCAGAGGACTGGAGAAGGCTAACATAGTGCCCATCTTTAAAGAAGAGGAGCCATGGAGCTATAGACCAGACCTCAATATATGGGAAGCTAGTAGAGCAATGTATAAAACAATCAATTTGCAAATACCTGGAGGATGAAGGGTGATCACTGGTAGCCAGCATGGATTTACCAAGAACAAATCATGCTAGTCCAGCTTTATTTCCTTCTTTGACAAGGTAACTGGTTTGATGGATGGGGAATACAGTGGATTTGTGGATGTGGGAAGAGCCGTTGATGTGGTATACCTTTAGCAAGGCTTTTGATACGGTTCCCCACAGCATTCTTGTCGGCAAGTTAAGGAAGTATGGGTTGGACGAGTGGACCGTAAGGTGGATAGAAAACTGGCTAGATCGACGGGCTCAGTGGGTAGGAATTAATGGCTCGATGTCTGGTTGGCAACCGGTAATGAGTGGAGTACTCCATATGAGCCATAGCATCTCGTATTTGTAGGGTTGTTGTAATACTTAGATAGAACAAAGTAATCCTCTGATGGATATCCAGACATTGAATTTTTTTTTGTTTTCTCTCATTTTAACATTAATTAAGCAGGTGATAATTTTTATTTCATTTCAGTGGTGGTTTAACTTTAATATTAGTGTTAAATGAAAATGATCTTATCTGTATTTTAAATGTGGGATATTGACTGAACTGGGTAAATATGCATTAAGGGAGTTCTTTAATTACTGATTATTCATGCATAGTCTGTACATCCCATGACTGGATAAACATGGTTATTACCTCTGAATCATGATATTACTTTAAAAAGATGTTACAAAACATGGAACTGTACAGCTACGGCAGATAATCTTCAAAGACTACTAAAAGTGTTGAGATTTTCATTTACAGAAATATCGAATATATCTATAATACTAGCTCTTATAAAAGAAATGATTTTTGAGAGAGAGACTTTAGGACCACAAAAAGGCTGTGAGCATCCATACATTTCTATTTCTTTTGTGCTTTTAGTACATTGCCATATATTCAACTTGTACATCAAAGTTTCAGCATACAACAGATAGCACCAATTATGGTATAATTGTAACAGAATAATGCATGCCGTTGGTGGGAAATCATTCAGAGATACTGTGAGGCGCTATGTTGATAACCTACACTCTGGGTGGACAGTGTGAGGTGCTTAAAGTAGACAAAGTACTAACTAAAGAGAACATCAGTTCACATTCTATAAAAAGTGACCACGGATATTCCACATCTTATCAATTCTATTTTAAATAGTGCTGCATTTGTAGAAAATTCTTCATGAGTGGGTAACAGCATTCATTGTTGTCAAAATGGTCAAATGGAAAATCTTGGAAATGTTTTGTTTAAAAAATGTAGACTTTTTTTGTGAAAAGGAAGAGAAAATTTATACAAGATCTATTGGATGTTGTGCTGGACTAATGCTCAGAAGATTTTGGCTTCATTCCATTTTCTGCAACTGACCCACTGGATTACCTTGGATAAGACACATCACCGTCTCATGACAAAAGTTCCCCTTCTCATTTTCTTTGTCTATTTAGGCTGTAAACTCTTCAGGGCAGGATCCATCTCAGTGTGTATAGTGCCTTGCATAATCTGGTTCTGATCTTGGTAAGGGCCTTGAGGTCCATAGTAACATTTCCAGTAATCAGATTTATAATTGTCCAGATAACAGAAGTATCTTGCATATAACAAAACTCATTAAGCAACTGTATTTCCTGGTAAGATGAGAGTTCACTGAATTCATTATATTCTTCAGTAGTAACCTTTGGTGATATTGTCTTCTTTTCTTAAGCTGTTCTGTGCATTTTCTTTTTTTTAGTATTTGCTGTTGTCAAAATTGCTTGATTAAGCAGTCAGGAATTATTGAATTGTAGATTATGAAGGGAGTCTGGGTTAAAAAAAAATAAAACCCAGTATGTTCTTCTGCACTATGATGGAGTTTTTATAAGTGGTTATTTCCTGTAAAAGTTTTCAGCCACTGTACACAAGTATATGATTTTTTGCTTTCCTTAAGTATCCACTGCTTTTCACCTCAGAATGGCATTTTAGAAAGATTACAGTGTGTGTGTGTGTGTGTGTGTGTGTGTGTGTGTGTGTGTGTGGTTTTGGGGGGAGGGGGAGAGGGACTGTGTTTTGGTCAAATGGAGCAGACAAGTTCTAAGAGCAAAATGCTTAGAATTAAAATAACTTGCTTTATACCAGTGATTTGCATTCTGTGATCCTTGACAATTTACTTCCTGGTTAAATAAAAGATGTTGATTATGTAATATTGTCGTCTTTTCTTAAGCTGTTCTGTGCTTCATTGTTGTTTTTAGTATTTGCTGTTGTTAAAATTGCTTGATTTAAGCAGTCAGGAATTTTTGAGTTGTAGATTATGAAGGGAGTGGGTTTAAAAAAAAAAACCAAACAAACCCAGCATGTTCTTCTGCACTATGACAGAGTTTTTATAAGTGGTGTTATTTCCCGTAAAAGTTTTCAGCTATTGTACACAAATATAAGATTTTTTCTTTCCTGAAGTATCCACTGCTTTTCACTAAGGATGGCATTTTAGAAAGGTGTGTGTGTGTGTGTTACTGTGTGTGTGTGTGTTTAGGGTTTTTTTTGTTTTTGTTTTTTGGTCAAATGGAGCAGACAAAGTTTGGAGAGCAAAATGATTAGAATTAAAATAACTTGCTTTATTCCAGGGATTTGCATTCTGTGATCCATGACAATTTACTTCCTGGTTAAATAAAAGTTGTTGATTACTATGTATAAAGCTGTAGATGGTCTGGACCCCAGATATCTCAGAATTCATCTTGTGCATCACTGTGGCAAATGCATTTACTAATTCTGGTTTATTAAGGTGTCATTCATAGAGCTATCTCTGCCTTCTCTTCTATGAGAAAATATACCCAACTTAACCTTTCATTGTAACTTAGATTCTGGAGGCGGTGTCCTCTTTTACCCTATGCCAGTGGTTTTCAAACTTAGGGTCGGGACCCAGGCACTGGGATCGCAGCACCCCTGCCGCCGCCGTCAAAAGACTAGAATGCATTGCTTGAAGATGTAATTGTTGGGTCACGGGCATAAGTAATTTTTTGCAACTGGGTCTCAAGAAAAAAGGTTTGAAAACCGCTGCCCTGTGCAGCAGCCTCCTGAAGCGATAATCTATTTTTAGTATATGATTAGCAGTAGTGTACTCAATGGGCCTGATTTTACCACTGCAGTACTCCAGTTTTACCCTTCATGTTACATCACTAATATAAATAATATGAACTGATTCAGATAATGCTTTTAAAAGGTTTTTCTGGGAGAAGTATGTTGCAGGAAAGGTTTAGGTACTTGAGAAAAGAGCAGCTGTACTGAATGTTTGAGATCTGCATTTGACTTGTTAAATTTTTAAACCTGAGATACAGGGATGTTTTTATTTGGAATAAATTTTGGAAGCCTAATACAATGTGTTTTGTGAAAGGCAGTATACTTAATTGTTTTTTTTTCTTCTGTCTCCCCCCCCACCCCCCCCAGGCAGGAGCAGGCCAGTGTTCTATATGAGAACATCATCTTAGTGGAACCAAGATTAATTCAGCCTTATGAACATGTTATTAAGAACTTCATCCAAGAGATCAAACTTCAAAGCACAGAGATGGAAAACTTGGCCATAGCTATAAAAAGGTACAGTCGATTACTTTGAATGTCACCCTTTTGCAGTTGTGAACTTCACCACTTAAGTTTGTACTATAGTCTGTTAGTTAAAGTTACCTGATATTAATGGCAAAACATGTTGAACAGAATATTTTCATTTTCAAGATTTTAAGATGACAAATTTTGGATTCAGATGCAGGCTAAGCTCCCATCATTTAATAATTTAAAAAAAGGTGTTTTGGGGCTGCAATTGTGAATTAGAATACATATAACTGTCATTTGCTTTTATAAATATTTTTGTATCTCCAGTTTATCAGAGAGTATATAGGTAGCCTCTTAATGTTAGTAACTATATCATACTAATGTATTTCTATACTAATAATTAAAATACCTATGTCAAGAAAGCTAAAATTATGATTTTGTTCAACACAGTTACTGTGTGAACATTGTCATATTAGAATTTCATTGTGTCTCAATGAATTTAGAAGAAATTGGCTCCGTTTACAAGTCAGAAACTTTTATCTTAATTGCCAATTCTGAAAACTCAGCTTGGGACTCTGAGAGTCAAACTGATTTCTTTCCTTCTTGTGCATCATCTCAGTAATAAAGATGGAACAAGTCAAGTTTACTTACCAGTCTGAATGTGTATATGGTCATCATCCTCAAATGACTTCCTTGGCTATGTAGTCTCAGATTGTCAATGGGATGTCAGAGCAGTAAATGAAGGCAGAATTTGGTCCTGTCATTGTAGCTTCAACTTTAAATTAAATTAATGTATTTATGTATATTGGACAACGTGTGAGAAGGAATTCAATAAGCCATTTCAGTACTGGAGTGTTAAGAGGAGTAAAACAAATAAAAAACTATAGCTTTGTCAATTAAGCACATCAATTGTCTAAATATTTATAGGTTCTAGATGTGTTGAATAGATGGTGTATTTCTTATATAGTCATTTTTCAGAGGAGACTTTCACTTTAAAGGCTTATTTTAAAGGGAAAAGTATGAAACAGACTTTCAGAGCATAAACATAATCCTTTGTCAGTACTTTTATATCTATTTTTCAATCACTAATAAAAACTGACAAGACTGCCTTTCATGTTTGAAAGGATGACTCTCCCTGATTAATCATCATGCATGTATGTATTTATCCAACCAGTTGATAAGATGTCGTCTTTGGTATTTTAAACCTCTTTGACCAGCCAGATCTGTTTGGTTACTGCTATGTCATGCAAGAGAGAGAGTGAGCTAAATATTGTTTCAGTACTCACTTCATTGTGTCATTAGATAATTAGCTTATTATGGAGAAAGGCTGTATCTTTATTAATCACACACTATGGAACAGGGTGATAGCATAGACCTTACCAAACTCCAAACAAATTCCAGAAAGCCTGTTTAAGCACTGTATGCATCTGGTGGGGACATATTCCTGAAGCCACACTGATACACTGTGACTTGCATATGCAATCCTGTATCCCATGCCCCTCCTGCTGCTTATTTCTGGTCCAATGTCATGTGGTAATCTGTATCTGGTCATCTCTGGCATAGGCCACCGTAATCCCATGTCAGGACTAGGGCATGTAGACAGCATGGTTATGAGAGTGGAGAACTTCTCAGTGGTGTGTAAAGGTCTCCTACCTCAGACTGCAGGAGGCTGTTTCCCTAGGTCTTTTTGAAGTCTGTTTCTACAACAAAACACAGGGGGACTTTTGTCTTTGACTTCATGATCAAAGGGCAGCATTGATATATTTTCCTTCCCTATCACCTGTTTAATTCAATAAGGTCTATATTTTCAAAAGTGATTATGGATTTGGATTGCCTCTTTTCAGAGATGTTCCTATGTTTGGATGCTCAACTTGAGACATCTTCAAGAAATCTGACATTCAGAGGGAGAATGCTCAGTGCTTTCTTACATGATGATGCAAAAAGATGATTCTGATCTGATAAGACAGTGGTACATATTGACGTATTTTTAAAGTTCATGTGTGTTTGAGCTCAAAAAACTACAGAATAAATGGGATGTACTGTTTTACAGCTCCTTGAAACAGGAAACTGACAATTGCTGATTTATCAAGAGCTTGTTTGTGGATGACTTTTTTTTTTTTTGATAACTGCAAATGCCTTTATGTTTTGTTAGATTGAACACCTTTCTCTGGAACCCCAAATGTAAACTCTTACACAGGAAAGGAGCCTAGTTTAATCACTGATATAGTCATGGCCAAAATTTTCACACAAGTGCCTAAAGTTAGATGAATATATTCCTATTTAGGGCTCTGAGTAGAAGTGGCCTGGATTCTCCATTGGCTTCCATGGAAAATGAGAATACTCAGGACCAAAGAAAATCGGGGCAAGATTTCTGCACAGACACATTTCTATCTAACTTTAGGTACCCATGTTTGAGCACTTTGGCCTGTTTTTCTACATTTCCATGTATATGTTTGACATGAGCAGGACATGTATTTTTCCTCAATTTTTCTTTGAAGTCAAGCCTCATTAGAGTATATTCACGTTTAAATCTTAGGGCTCAGGATAAAGCAGCAATACAGCTCAGTGAAATGGAGGAGGAGATGGATCAGCGGATACAGGCTGCAGAACACAAAGTCAAGAAGGAAGTGAGTACTAGATATTGCCAGCACTTTATAATTATCTGGTTGCTCCTGCCCCCATTGAAGTCAACATTGACTTTACAGGTGCAGTCCTCAGGCCTCAAGTACAGAATATTTCTCAGCTTTATTTATGACTAGATAAAAGTTTATGATATCACTGATTCAATATACTTTCCAAATAATTTTCTAGGGAAGTACCAGTGGTTTTGATGTCTGTGGGACAAGTCCTACATGTCTGTTACTGAGGAATATTTCCCTTGAAGTCATTTGTTTGAGTGTGAGCTGTAGAATTTAGGACATATTTAAGGTGACAAAGTGCCTGAATACTGTAGAATCAGAGAAAAGTAGGACTACAAGGGACCTCAAAGGGTCATCTAGTCTAGCCCTCTGCACTGAATTAATCCTTTCTTACTCTTTTATTTTAAAAGCATAACATTTGATGCTGATGAAGAACATAATTCTTAGGCAATGATTTGCACCATGAATGTTTGAAAAGCCATCCATTTCCCTTGCAGAAATTGGGCTTTGCATCTCCATTTAGATTTGCTGAGCCAAACAAAAATACTTACTTGGAAAAAACTCCCATTTAAATTTAAAGAAGGATTGAGGGCTAAATGATTCTCTGGACTTCCATAGGCCTGATCCAAAGCCCCCTAAGTCAGAGAAAGGATTCCCATTGACTTCAGCGGGCTTTGCATTGGGTTCAGAAAGTGGAAGAACCTCCCACAGGACAAGAAAGTCATTCTCTCCCACCAAAGCAGATTGGCTGCTTATGTGCCATTAACAAACCGTAAGAGTCTGTGCTGCTATGCCATTCTGATGGGGGATAGGGATCATCCATTGAAGAGGACGCAGAATGGAAGGATCATATCCTCTGAGAAAAGGGGCTTGTAGTAGTACCCAGTGTCCTAAATATTCCTGTATTTGCAGTGTTGGTTTATGTTGTGATTATTGTTTGAGCTGTTTAATCTTTTTAGGCTTACCTTCCCCTGTTCCTGCACACTGGTCCTGCAATTAACTCTTTAGAGCAGAGGTGTCCAACTTTTTAGTATGAGGGGCCACATTGCAATTTTTTTCTCACTCGGAGGGCCAGTGAGTAAATTTTGGATAGATAAGGCATAGAAATTGATCTTATTATTAATTAAAATTAAACAGTCAAAAAATAAAAATAGTTTACAAACTCAATTTGGGTCTATAAAAGCAGAAACTTACATTTCATACCTAAACACAATTTCCAAATAATATATTAAAAATTACTATAGGGAGGATGGAGAGGTCTTACCTTCACAACTGTACACAAGTTTTCACTTGTTAATAAAACCACATTTTGTGAGTACTTGAAAAGGGCTTCCCTTTATTTTTTTTCCAGGAAACGTCAATCTGTATTGGTGGCAAGGAGGCATGGCAGGGCAAGGGTGGCAAAAATGATTGGGGGGGCTGGGGCACATGACTTATGAGGAGAGACTGAAGGAACTAGGCTTATTTAGTCTAGAGAAGAGAAGACTGAGGGGAGATTTGATAGCAACCTTCAACTACTTGAAGGGTTGCTCCAAAGAGGAGGGAGCTAGGCTGTTCTCGAGGGTAACAGAGGACAGAACAAGGAGCAATGGTTTCAAATTACAGCTGGGGAGGTCAAGGTTGGATATTAGGAAAAACTTTCTCACTAGGAGGGTGGTGAAGCATTGGAATGGGCTATCTAGGGAGGTGGTAGAATCTTCATCTTTGGAGATTTTTAAGGCTCGGTTAGACAAAACTCTGGCTGGGATAATTTAGGGGGAGTGGTCCTGCTTTTTAGCAGGGGGTTGGACTAGATGACCTCGTGAGGTCCCTTCCAACCCTATTATTCTATGATTCTATGATTCTATAATATCTGCTCAAACACAGTAGTTTGCATTAGAACTGTTGTGATTCAACAAAATTCTTTATTACTGGGGTAATAACTGCTTCTTATTTCTGAATGTAGATTGCAGTCCTTGTCCTAAAACAAATCGGTCTATACTCTGGGCTAAAGAGTTCTAGCAAAATATGAATGGCTGGACTAAGAATCTGATCAATGGCAGTCTTTTGGGACCACTGGGGTGAAATCTTGGTAACGTCAAAGTTCATGGCAAAACTCCCATTAAGGTCTAAGGCTATGTCTGCAGTTCAATTAAAAAGCTGTGGCTAGCCCCTGTCAGTCGTGACTTGGGCTCAGTTAAGGGGATGTTTTAACTGTGGTGTAGATGTTTGGGCTTGGGGGGGCCCTGCAAGAGGAGAGGTCACAGAGCTTGGCTGAACCTGAATGTCTCCATTTCAGTTTGAAAATGCCTTAGCCTGAGCCCCACAAGCTCAAAAAAGTCACTTGCAGGTGTTTAATTGCAGTATAGACATCCACATGGAGCCAGGATTTTACTCTTGATACCTAGGTACCAATATCAAGGATGAATTGTAACTTTGTTTGTTCTTTAAATTTAAATTTGTCCTAAATGCTTCTTTCACTTATAGCTCTACATATTTTAAAAAAGTAAAACGCCCCAAGAGCAAACTTAACCTGCTGAGATATTTACTTTCTGGGATTGGTCTAAGCTATGAGTCTTAATGGTTGCAGTAAGCACTCTATTATTTGACAGTCTACTGACTCATACCAGAATGACACCTTCCTCCATGTGAGAACACCTGTTTTGAGTGTATCCTGACTTCATGTTTCCTCCAGGAAAGCAAACAGTTACTGTGCAAGTCATGCTTTAGGAATCTATACAGGTAACAGTAGAAAACCCTGCACTAGCTGGACAAGTGATTACCTATGTTGGCTATAATTAAAACATGCATACCGAAGGCTCTTTTATGTAGAGAATTGTACCCTGAGTAAACTTTCAGTCTTTGTTTCTTTCCACAAATAGTATCTGGCAACTCTCCCAAAATCTTCATCTCCTAATGCTGATTTTTGTGCCTTCCTTCTGGTTTGAAGTGCTCATGTCATAGAGGAAATCTGTAGTGAATTTAATATGTGCCCATCTCTGGCTCTTGGAGTATGTGTAAACCTTATTGAGTTAAACAAAACAGACAAACAACAAGCACAACCCCCTTCCAATAATCCAGTTGTAACAGTGTTCATATTTCCTGAATCCTCCTCAAATTAAGATGCTCTCACCATCCTATCCCACACCCAGACCCCCCCTTTCCTTCCCTCTGAAATGCCTGGGACAAGAACAGTATTCCTTTACTTGTATAGTTGGGTTAGATGTATTTTTATAATTGTAAGTATATATCTGGGTCAACAATGCTGTTACTATTACATTAGGTACTGAAGTATGCATTTGTAGTGGAAGGCTGATCTGAAAACATAGTCTCTTCCCAGAATATGTGATATTAAAATAAATAAATAAAAAAACTACATGAACTCCCCTTTCCAATTTCACTGGTGACATTGAAACAAGAGAGTGTGAAATAAATTACAAAGAACAGTCACACAAATTTCTCTTGGGAGCCAGTTTGTGATATTTTTCAGAGGGGAGAGGGAGGGAGAAAAATTATTTTCTTTGTGACCATATGTGTCTTCTGTGCAAATCACACACTTCTTTGGAATCCAGCTGAGTCCATAAAACTGGGTTACCTTTGAATTAAGTAACATTGGTGAACTCACCTGAAGTTTTATTCCAATCTGCTAAACATTTCACTTCTATAAGTACTTCATAAATGGGGCTGCAATAACTTAGAATTCAATTCAATGTCAGTTTTAGTCAATGGAAAGGTACCCATTGACTGTGAGTGTTGGGTCAGATCCTTAATGGAGAGTCAAAGAATGTTTTTTAGGTTAATAGGAGGCTTTACAGAATGAAATGTTTAATACCTTGGTGACTGAGGTTTTAACAAAAATGTTTAAATCTGTGTTTTGACTGTTAATACAATACCAAATGTTTCAGGAGAGACAGAAAGCTGAAGAGGCACTAAATGATCTCAAGCGACAATATGAAAATGAAGTTGATGAACTGCAGGTGACAATAAAAAAACTTAAAAAGGTGGGTAGTTAGGGCTTATGCCCAAAATTTTGTAGATGATATTACAGGGCCTGACCTGTGAGGTGCTAACTGCTTCTGAGGTAGCTAATGGGAGGTGAGGACGCTCTGCCTTTTGCTGTGAAAATTTTCCAGATAATGTGCATCAGTAAATGGCAACTTAAAAATAGTTTTTAAAAATTGTGGTGTTTAAAATAACCTTGTCTGGCTAGGACAGGAGACAGTTGGTATGGATTTAATCAGACTGCAACTTTATTATTAGATGTCCGGGACTTTTAGATAAAAGTGTACTCTGCAGGCAACTCCAGGATCATTTAATAACTGTCAGGCAGCATTTGCCAGCCTCCCCAACTCACCTTTCATTTTTCCATCCAGGTCCCCCAGCCGGCCCGTGGCTGGTATCTTACCATTTGTCCCTCTTAAGAGGAGAGTTAAGATGTGCTATAAGAAGAGGGTGTGTGGCTTCCAGTTCTACCAATCGGGGGAGCCCTGACCTCCTCCCCTGGTTCCATTCCTTTAACCCTCCCCCCCCTCCCCCAACCTTTTTTGCAGCAGCTTCTGATCTCCCTCCCCCCCTTGCCAACCTGTAAAGCTCTGCTACCCTTCCTCTGGCAAGCCGTGTGATCATTCTCTGTCTTTGTGTCCATTCAGTATAGTTTACTGCAGCACTTTGCCAAGGGACCTAACTGCTCACCAAACAATAAATACCAAATGATTGCTTATGACTATAAAAAAACTGGCATTTTGATTACCCAGTAGCAGTGTGGAATTTCATACACTGGAAAAATTCAATTGATCATTTATAAGTATTTGTAATGAATAAACTCATAGAAAGGTGAAAAAGACCTACTATCTATCGTAAGTCCTTGCGTCCATTATCTTGGCAATGCAGGACAGTTCTCTGCAGTATTAGAAATGTTAATAGTAGAGAGAGGCTTCTAAAATGCCAAATCTGAACTCCCAGTGGAGGGGCCAGAATCTGAACCTAACTCTAAGTCTGAATTTTGAAGTTGATACATGTATTAGCGACAAAGTAAATCAAAAGCCCATAATTGAATGATTGCTTTGGACATTTGAAATCCAGAGTTAGATTTTTTTGGTGGCTGGCCTAGCTATAGCGGTTAGTAAAATTGTATGTATGTTTCAGCAATGTGATTCTCATTCCATTTTTTCTGTTTTAGTATCATCAAATCTCACTTACAGTTCCACTGATATGAATGGAAATTTCTCATGGAAAAATAAAAGCACTACAGCATTTTTACTCTATAGAATAGGGGTTAGATGAGCTGGGTAGATATGCACAGCTCCACTGAAGTCAGTTGCTACCAGCAGAGGGTCTGGCCCTTGATTGGTTTCTTGTGTTAAAATTACCTTTAATATTTCTAGCAAAATTAAATTCTGTAGAACGTGTTTTGAGAAATTTTCAAAATAAGTTTTCTAAAAATGAAATGATATATCCTAGATAATTTGTTTGAGGAAGTTTTCTATGACTACAATTGGAAAGTTTATGTATTGTTAAAAGACCTTTCCTAGTAGAAAAATGCATACAAGTGTCATTTTAATATAGCACTTGATCCAAATGTGTTTCATTGCCTTAAGTGGGCTTTGGATTGGGCCCACAATGAATTGGTCAAGGATGTGTTGTTTTTTGTTTTTTTAAATGGGCACATTTTATTTACTCTTTCAGCTGGAAGAACAATCAAAAAACTTAAATCACAGAGATGATGTGGCTGAATTAAAAAAAAGAATATATGAATTATCGCTGGTAAGAGCTGATTAATTTACTTACAGAAGATGTAGATTCAGTCTGCACTTTATACTTTCTTCAATTTGTTTTCCCACGTCAGAACTGCTATTAGAATAATGAGGCTAAGAGATGGCATTTTTTTGGTAATAATATTTAAGGTATTGGGATTGCTTGTTTTTGGATAAAAAAGAAATTATTTTGTTTGCGGATATAAATTCTAGATATATCATTTGTTAATTGTTTGAAATATGATGGTGCCATTTTTGTGTATGAGAGTCTGAAATTAAAATGAATTGTTGAGAGTTGGAACTATAACTGTATTGTGGCTCATGATATGGAGTATTTTGCTTTCAAAAATCTATTGACTGTGCTTAACTTTAAGCATGTGAGCAGTCCCACTGGGTTAATTCATTAACATTTCTGACTGTAAGTGTATGTTTAAGTGCTTTCCTTACATCAGAGATTTTGAGTGCCTGTTTTAAAGGTTTTCCTTTGTAAATTAGCTTTTCATAACAGGCCCTTTTAACAGTAATATTCTTAATTATATCGAGATGCTATATTCTTACTTTTTAAAATTTTGATCTCATATTCTAGTATTATAGCATTTTATTATTTTGCAAAGGCAGCTATGTTGTATAAACTTCATTTTCTGATTTTTCTTTAGGAAAATCAGAAACTTAAGAAAGATCTTTTAGAAGCACAGACAAATACAGCTTTTCTTCAGAGTGAATTAGATAATTTGAAAAGTGATTACGTAGATCAAAGTTTGAGCTCAGAAAGGTAAGTTACTTCACATTTATGTGGACTAAGTTTTGTATATATATATTATATATGTAGTCAATAACTTAATGGTTTTTTTAATAGATCACAATTGGCAAGTACATAGGTTAAAACTGTATATTGCCACATACCTACTATTTACTGAGTAGCCTACAATGGCTCTGGTAGAGCATATTTTGGACATGATCTAGAATCCCTTACTTACTCATGCAAGTAAGTTCATTGACTTCAGTGGTGAGTAAGAACTACGAGATTGAGCAGTCTTTATAACTCAGTTTTAGTGAAATAGCTTTGTCGGTCATGGTAAATAAGGCCATGAAAGTCTTCCAAATCAAGGGTGAACTTGTGAAAACAAAAGCTAGACTGGCTACTTGCTCCATCAGGTTTGAGATCTTTCACAAAAAATAAAAGTTAGGCCTAATTAAATTTAGTCTGTCATGAGGCTGAGCAGCATTGGAGATGGTTTCTTGTTTCCAGCTGCTGAATTACATGTAGAACAAGCTAGTGATACATTAAATATTTCCTGTTACTGGTTTTTGACATCAGTAATTACCAGTTATTAAAGGCATGTTATTCAACCACGATTGGATGTGGGGAGATGGTCCTTGTGATTGTGAATTGGATGGGATGCATTTTCTAAACATCCTCTGTTAAAACAAGATGAGTGTTTAAGAGCTCCTACTCTGCTATCAAATTGCTAAAGTGTTTTAAAACAAAACATTTTAATATAAGCAAACAAAACAATCAAAACCTTGTGTAACTTCAACGTTAAAATTAATTTATTTTCCCCCATATATTTGAACCCTTCTAAAATATTTCTTAGTTTAGTTCTAATGAACTCATTCAAAAATCTCAGTTACAGTTGAATTTTGATTTCTGCAAGAGTTCAGTCTAGAAAATGGAGCAGTGTATGCAGAGACGTGTAACTTTGTTTTGCAGAGAGCTTGAAATCATCCGAGAATACAGTGAAGACAGAGGTAGCCTGGAAAGACAAATTGAAATACTTCAGTAAGAGGTTTTTTTTTCTTCTTTTCTTTAACTCATGGTTCTTTCTTTACAAACTTCATTCTGAAGGATGCACAGGTAAACATTTTTTCTCTAGTTGCAGTGATATCTTGAATGGAATTGGAAAAGAAAATATTATCAAGAAGAATTTTTTTTTTAGCTGCAATTTGAATTGTTTGTGTTGTGGTAGACTTCCATCTGCTACCTGGACTATTCAAGCATATGTTTAGTTTCACATGCAGCAACCTGGGAACACAATGTAAATAGCCTTATGGCAGCAGTTGGCGCTACACTATCTGAATTTTCTATCCCGCCATCTGATCCCTATTTTATCTACTCCTCTAGCAAAAGATGAAAGCATATCCCGTCTCAGCTCTTTGTAATGGCCCAGATATATTTGGCACTGCCTACATCACTCTTACTTTACCACAAAATGATGGCACACACTGTTACTTTTATACAGTACTAGAATGGTTTCTGGCAACCTATTTCTGATGATTCTATTTATACATCCTAGAGGCCTGTCTCCATTTTTTCTTTAATGATGTTGAGCAGAGGGATTCTGGATGGTATCATGCCATTGATTTGTAAGCAGAGCTCCCCACTGACTTAAGTGGGACAAAGATATTAAAGATTTATCCATCACAACTGCCAGCTTCTTCACTTCAGGATTTGGTAGTGTGTGATTACCGAGTCTCTAACACTTTCTGGGATTTTTATTCTTTGCCTCATTGCCCTTCGTTTCTTTATAATAAGCTGAGTAAGATCTTTGTCTTTCCATGGACTTCTAAATATTATCACTTGACTTCTTTATTTGTTGACTTTGCTTCTCCAGTAACTCCCTCTTTTATCACTATCTTTAAAGCACTAGCAATTTGTTCAGTACTGTATGACGCACACACACCTCTGTCTCCAAGACTCACCCAGTCTAAATAGTTGTATATCCTCATAAGTTTCCTCATAATGCTCTTGATTTTTCTTCCAGGTAATTGAACCAAATTTCTCCTTATAGCAATCCCACTGGCACTCAGGCACTTTCCTTTGTTCATCACAGATTATTACAATTCACAAGCAGTTTATGGCTTTGAGATCCAGATAATTCAGCTGAAGTAGCTCATCTCCGGTATTCTGCTTATTAACTTTGCAGAATTCTTTTAAGGATTACAAAAATTATGTGACTTCCTGACTTGCCAGATATGTTCCTAATGACAGGTCTTGACTTTTCCTACATTAGGCCCCAATCCTGCAAACATATCTGCTCAACTTTACTACCACTAAAAGTCAGGTTATTTTAATGTAATATTTTTAGCATGTAACATGTACAATATATAATATTTTAATGAGTCCATGATGGACCAACTTATTGAACATCTCCTCCTGAATTCTTCCCACCATAAGACTTTGTACATCAAAGGCTAGCTTTCCTTTTTTGCATATAAAAATACACAAAGTAGCCAGAAGAAATACAATAAAATGTCTGTGGGGATTGCTAAGCACTCAAACTCCCAGTAGACGGACTAGAAATCCTGTTGTGTTTTTTTTACATTGTCCAGCCATACTGGAATAATGACAGGAGACAATGGGTATGATTAAATTAGGTTGCAAATTTATTCACCTAAAATAACCAGAAGTTCCCAGAGTTAAATTATACAGTGCAGGCCATCACTCTTTCCTTCATCATTTCCACATATTCCCCAGTCAAGTCCCAGCCATTCTGTTGCTGAGACTCTTGTAGGAGGATTAAGCAGATGGGAAAAGGACGGGGTTAGTTCCCTTTTGTACCTCCTTTCTCAGCTCTCTTAAGGGATGCTTTTCCCTAAGTCCTCTTCCAGTTCATTTGATCTGATAACCATGTCCATTCCATAACAAGTACCTGCAGTGGATATCTGCCACAAGAGGGAGCCAGCACTTAGGTTGGCTGCCTCTCTCTACCTCCTCTGGCTTCCCAGATACTTAATAATTCCTTCCTTATTATTGAACCAAAATATATCCACCCCCAAGATGGATGGGTATACATGTAACTCCCTTCCCTTTGAAAAAAGAAAGGACTCTGCCCAAAACACATCTGTATTGCTTTGACTGGGCAAATTACATTCTTCTCACACTCACTGGGTATGAACTGTCCATCAAGAAGTTTAGACTTGAAATTAAATACAGGTTTTAGCCATCAGAGGAGTAAAGTTCTGGAATAGCCTTCCAAGGGCTGCTGTGGGGGCAAAAAACCTGGCTGGCTTCAAAACTGAGCTTGATAAATTTATGGAGGGAAAGGTATGATGGGACAGCTTAGTTTGGCAATTGACTGATCCTTTACTACTGTTCATGGGTATGCCAATGGCCTGAGCTGGGATGCTAGATGGAATGCATTCTGAGTTATTAGAGAGAATTTTTGCTTGGGTATCTGGCTAATGAGTCTTGCCCACATGCTCAGGATTTAACTGATCACTATATTTGGGTTTAGGAAGGAATTTTCCCCCAGGGCAGATTGGCAAAGGCTGTGCGGTTTTTTGCCTTCCTCTGTAGCATGGAGCATGGCTTACTTGCTGGTGGATTTTATTGTATCTTAAAGCCTTTAAACCATGATCTGATGACTTTAATAACTCAGTCAGGTTAGGGATTTATTACAGGAGTGGGTGGGTGAGGTTCCGTGGCCTGCACTGTGCAGGAAGTCAGACTAGATGATCATATTGGTCCCTTCTGATCTTAGAGTCTGAGTCTTGTAGCATTATGACTCTCCTTGCTGTTCTTAATTGGTTTGTTGCCAGTTATTTTTTGAGTCAGCAAGTCCTTCCCCCACACTGCAAACTTTTGAATTCTAAAGCCCTCTCTCATAAATAATAGAAAAGAGACTTCCTTGCTAAAGCCCTTGTTATCTCCAAAGAGACTTCTAATCAATCCCAGCTTTGTTCCTGTACCATTATGACCCACCTTGCCATTCCTTAATTGCTGTTTTGGCATTCCAAAAGTTAAGGAGTCTACTGAGAGCCCCAAATTTCAAATCCCTATCTAAATCCTTCTTTGCCAAACTCCTTGTTAACCCCAGTAGCAAAGTGGAGTACATTCATCCACACTCCCAACGTACACCTGGATGTTCAAGGTGCTAGTTGCTTTGCATAAAGACAAAAATGGTCAGTAAAGAACCAAGTTTCCTGAGGTTTCATTGTACTTGAATAGACTCTTTGCTGGTTCCCTGTTCCAACTTTCAAATTCCTTCTATATTATACTCTTGAATGACTTCAAGAACTGATCGTTACCCATGTGGACCTCTTCCTGAATCACCTGATCCAGTTGAAAGAGAATTTTCTGAGCTGGAATACCATCCCTTCTGGTCAACTGAAAGGGTCTTTTCTGACCTGGTCCAGCCCACTTCCTGCTCTTTCACACTCTGTCCAGGTAAACTTTCAGTTCTTCCTCCACTTCTGTTACAAGTTACAGAGGGAGCCCTCAAGGTGGTAATAATTCTTTGTCTGGTTGGCTAAGCACCCGCTCTATACAGTTGCAATGAGCTCTGTCTTAACACAGTTTTTCATAGGAAAATGCTCATAACATTACACTTTGTTGCAGTACAATAACGGCTCTGGACCCACACTTCTCATTAGAATTCATTTAAAGAAAAAAGAACCTTTCAATTCCATCATGACTTCTGGATACAACAAGATGTAACCTGTAATGTAAAAATCTAATAACCTTTTTTCTTAACCTATTATAGAGGTTTTGGAAGAAAACTTTATTTTTCTTTCTGTTTCATCTTAGATCAGCGAACAGAAAACTTCATGACTGCAATGATAGTTTAAGGAGTGCACTAGAAAGCAGTTTAAGCAAATCCAACAGATCACCGGTACGTAATATAATTTTATAAATTATACTAATATGTTTTATACACTGGGTCATATTCTGCTCTCTCATACCAGTGTAAGCTAAGAAAATTCCATTGACTTCAGTAGAGTCATTCTGGGTTTACACACAAGTAATTGAGAGCAGATTTTGTTGTAGTGTAATTCCACTCTGAAGTAGTCTATTTTCTCTATATGTGTACATAATTCCTATTACATATTGGGATTACATAAATAGAGCAAGTAAATTCCAGCTTGAGAAGATATAGCTGTGCAAACTCTGATTGAACCAGTGTGCTAAATATAATATGTAGCTGCGGTGGCATAAGGAATTAGCTGCCTCAATTGTGTATTATCCAAGATACAAAGGATGTGCCTGAGACAGCTAGACACTTATGCCACTGCAGCTATGCTCTAGTTTTAGAATGCTAACTCTGAGTGACCTAGAGTGGGCATGTCTCCTTGAGCTGGAGGTATAATTCCCAGCATAAAGTGTAGACAAACCCTGAAAGCAGTCTGGTTTGATGAGGACAGGGAAGCAGCAAGACACAGAGTCCAGATAAATGCAGTGGCCACAACTGTTTATTCATTTAAAACTTATCTAGCTGGAGTAACTCTTCCAAACTACCTGCATAGTTTTTTCCATGGGAATGTCAACTGGCCTCAACAGTTTCAATAAACTATAAACTTGAGGGGGATTGTAAAGGTCAGGCCATATCTACACCCTCTGGCCCTATCATATTTGCACCCTGGCTGATATCTATTTGGTAAAATAGATATTGAGACTTTAAATTTTGCTATAACGTTTTCCAGCAGTCTGAATGTCTGTGACTTGAGGATATTTGAATCACATTGGAGATTTCAGACTTACCACCTCAACCATCTATCTACTCTAACTGGTGGTTATTCCAAAACGAGAAACAAATCTTTTGTCGTTCCCCCAAATCCCGCTTTTCTAAAAGGCTTTACTGTAGTGCATGGAATGAGGTGACTTAGCCAGGTGGCACAATTATACCACCAGCCACTTTGCTCTCTCAGAAATGCAATTGCTTGGTGGGTTAGTGGGGAGAGGGGCAATAATGCTAAACCTAGGTTGCCACTTTGGACTCCAATCCATATTAGCCATGTATACGTATTGACGTCCAATCCTGTTTTAAAGAATAAGATTTATTTGAAAAGGAAAAGTTGGATTTACATCATAACACATGGCAGAGTTATCTTTGGTCGTTGTAGACCCACATTTACAAAATAACCAAACATATACAATAAGATACTTACAGACCTTTCTATGCATGGCTGTTACAGCGGGAGAATACACTTGCTACAGGCAGTTCCAAATGTAATGGTAGCCAGTCTCCTCAAAATCTACGCTATGACAGGTAGGTCGGTATATTTTTTCCTGAATTGTAGCATAATGAAGGACCGTTACAAGCATCTAAAGACAGCCAAACACCTAATACAAAATAAGAGTTAAATGATATGTTGTCTTTTCAATTCCAACTCAAGCAGAATTCAATTTGTCCTCAGAGAACTGAATTATATAAAAGACCCTTAAATGGTTCCTTCAGTAATTTAAAAAAGAAAGCTCTGGTATTTCCAGATCTTTAACCTTGTGTTCCCTATGTATTAACTACTATCAGTGTATCAGGGCCTGATTCTTCAAGGGATTAAGCATCCTTATCTGTCATTGAAGTTTAGGTAAAGTGAGTGTGCTCAGCACTTTGCAGAATAGGATGTGTAGGATGTCCCCACTTCAGGAATTTTCAGCTTCAGAAGTTCTAACTGTTAAATGGTCAAAACTCCTGTTTTGTTTTATTGGATGTAAGGGCCTGATCCAAAGCCCACAGAAGTCAATGGAAGGACTTCCACTGATCTCCCTGGGCTTTGGATCAGGCCCTAGGAGCAGTAGGTCATACCTCTGAAGTTAGCTAGAGTTACAATGAAAAATGTGTTTTAACAGATTATTTTATCTCATTTTTTCTTTGGTATTACTTCAAACTCCGTATAGATCTATATTAGGGCTTTTATATTGTTAACATTTTTTTATTTTGCTAGTTGATTGACAGTCCTTTGTAAACATTAAAATGGCTTTCACTTTACACTAATAATATCCAAATTAATCATTCCTTCAATACTATTATTGATTCTGCTGTGTCCATGTTGGAGACTTGTTTGCAGGCTATAAAATTCTGATTGCAACAAGCTATTCTTCTGTTGAATGCAAATAAAATAGATTCCCTCTTGTTGGACCCTCTGTATATTTTGAAAGAGGTGCCCCTTACTAAGATGCACATTAAAATGAGTAATTTCCTGAGGTTAGGGAAGGAAGGATGAACTCTATTTAGTAGGCTTTAGAAATAATCTTCTCTGAAAGCATTTTTCAAAGTATCTGCTGTTCTTTGCAATCTAGTGCAAATCTAAAGTAGAAAAATGGATTTCTTCCGAAGTACATGTAGCGGGTATAAAATTTATTCCTGGGTGGTATGGATTAGTAGTATTCAGAAATGAAGTCATGCTCCCAAAATGCCTGTTCATTTTCAACACTTTGTATCTGGCAAGAAACATCACATCAGCATTCAGAAATCTGGGTGCTAGTTTGGATTCTAACCTGACTTTTAGGATATTTGTATTAATAGAGAGAGTTTTCTTTTCTCCAGTCATACAACATCTTTTTATGCTAAATTGCCTTAAGCATGTATGGAATTCCCAACACTGAATATATGCTCTGGTGATTTTGAAAACTGACTAATAGTCCTCTACTTGGCCCTGTTCACTTTACTATAGTATGAACATTGTTCTTATATCAGTCCTCTTGCTATCAGTAATACGCATGAATACAAATAGTATAAATACTGTGATATTCTAAAACCAAGATCATGAGTATTTGAATGAAAACTCATTATCCTAGGAGCATGGAAGTAGACAATTCTGAACTGTTGTAACAGAATATAGTCCTCATGCTGTCCCTTGCTGGCCGTAGTGGATAGAGGTATATGGGAGAAGGTAACCCTGGGAATCTCAATGAATAGGAACTCCAGCCCCACAGATCACCTGGCAGTGCAGGAATTCCATGAGCAATGCTCTATCCGTTAAATTAGCTGCAACTGTGATGTCCTGCATCTGCACTCCTATAAGGTAGAGCAAAATTAACTCTGCTACTTCCAGGCACTTTCCAGCCTACTTTACTTTTATTTGTGCTTTCCCATGCTTGCTGCAGATAGGGGCTGGAGACTATAATTCCATTTTAGAAGGTTGTCCTCTTTCCCTCTATTCCTTTCTTTTCCTTTTCCCTTTTTGTACAAATTAACTTAAACAGTAAAGACAGTGAGTCGTTTTAGTTTAAGCACTATTGCCGTTGCAGCATCCACTGAAGGATTGTATATCAAGACACTCAAAGCAAAACAAAGTTGGCCTTGGAAAAGAGGGGAGAAGCAAAGGGGAACGTTGGCTTGGAAAGAAGAGAGAGAAACCAGTTGTTTCTGGTTGTTATGTACCGCCAACGATTCTGCACAGGACATCCAAAACTGGAACTAAACACATTTCTCTGCTTCTGCTTCTACTTCTGCTGTTGCTGAGCTTTTCATCTCTGCTGCTTTCGTTCTCATATTCATAACTGTTATTTATTGACCTGCACACATCTGTGAGCTAAAACCAGAATACAGCCATTAACATTCAGGTTCATTATATCAAGGCCATTTTCCTGATCCTGGGCTAAAACGAACCATAATGGCTGCCCTGTTTTTATTATTTTCATGATACAATGTTTCATTTTTTTAACAGACACTTCCTTTTTGAGTATGAATAACTCATGCCAGATTCTGAATGAATACACCATCTTCACCATAGCATATTTCTGTGGTATGTTAGGTGAACTGTTTGGGTGCTCCCCACTTGGCAGCTAAATTAAGGAACTCAATAATAAGAGATTAAAATCATTCTTTCAATTAATAAAATGAGTAGGTTAAATTTCTTAGTATTCATTGTTCTGAAATGTCATATTTTTGGGGGGGTTATTGCATCCTGAAAAAAAAATATTTTTCCCCACTTTTGTCACCAGATCATTTCATTCTTCCTGTGTGGATGAAGATGAGTGTTTATCCCTTTGTGACCCTATGCAAAGGATAAACTGTGATGCTGATAGCTTGTCTGAAAGCTGCTTTGATAGTGGCTTGTCTACCTTGAGAGACTCAAACGAATATGATTCAGAAGTGGAATGGAGACATCAAAGGGGTTTTCAAAGGAGACAGTATATGCAGGACAGCTCTGGTGGAGATGCTTCTGATACAGATGTAAGCTCCAGACTTACTGTATTTCTAAGAGATACTTTTGTTTTGAGGCAAAATTAGCTCTCTGTTTGTAAAGTGTAATTGAGCTTTTCAGATAGGTCGGGGAAACTAAATTGTCTTTATCTGGGTTATTAGAATTAAAAGAGAATGAATGGGATTCTTTTGTAGGATGCTTACAGGAACACTCTGTAATTTGAAAAAAATCTCTATTATAACTGATTTTATATACCCATTTATGAAGCTATATTGTTTATACATTTTTTAAAAAGTCAGTTTAACATTTGTGGAAGTTGATAAATGTTAGCCCTGAAGATTAAACTTCTGTTCTTATAACTAAACAGATACGACTGAGGTAGTACAGGCGTTACCCACTGCCCACCAGTGTGCCTTGGCTGTGATGTGGAAAGAGGAGAATAATAACAGTATTTATCAATGTTTTTTTTTGTGATGGTACTGAGTTCTAGCACCTTTTTTTCACAGCGATGTCGCCCTGGCTTCTGCCACTGGTGGCGGCCCCACGTCCCTGGCCGAGTACCGGCATATTTTTTTTTTAAACAAAAGAAGCCCTGCTATTTATTAATAAAACTTTTTACATGCAGAGATCTCAAAAAACTTTAGAAAGTAGGAAAGCATATGACCAAAGGGAAAACCTTGATAGATTTAGTGATTTAGTGATTTACTGTGAAGCAGTGTCAGAGCGCGGTGTAGCATACAAACTCTCGGCTCCTACGTAGCAAAGCCTCCCTGATACCTCAATCCTTGTTCTTTGTATTGAGAATGCCTCTAAGAGTGCTGATTGTTGTCAACTGCTGTGACTTTATTTGTTTAATTAAGGCGCTGGTGGATCAAACTAGAAGTAGTATTTTTTTCATAACTTTTGAAGTAATTTTTCTGACAGTTTATTGTAATCCCATTGAAGTTTGAATCTGAAACTTTCCTTAGTGAAATCGGGTACCTTTATCGCCACACATAGAAGTATTTGGTTTTGAAGATGTCAATTATTTTGATTGCCCTATTTGCCTCTCAGCAAGTGGATGCGGGTATCATGTATTTCAGGGTGGATTTCTCAGCAACAGCAAATGTTGGGCTGCTAGTAGACTGCTCAAAAAAAATCCCCAAATCTGCAGCTTTGGGGCAGCTTGCCAAGTGGACTGCCTTGAAGCCAAGGAACCCACTATTTCCAGGTCCATGGCTCCAGAGCACCACAATGCAGACTGACCCAGAGTTAGGGCTCCATTTCCATTTTCAAAAAAATATTGAAATTTTGTTCTAAATCAAAATGAAGCCAGATTTCAAAATACCAAAATCCTCTCTGAAACCTTTCGCTGCCCAGCTCTAGCTGCAACTGTTGTTCTGAGAAGCATCAGGTTTTAGAGGCTATATGTTTAAAGACTTCCCTCCCCCCCCAGTTCATTGTTCATGAATAACTATGTTATTCAGTCTGCAGCCAGTCGAGCTATTGATTTCCATTTTGTTTCTAGCCCTACTTAGTACGACCAGTTTTAGAATTAAATTGCGGTCACCTTTTACTTTCCCTTTCAATGCACTATTCTTTCTCTGAATTGAGATATTACAAAAATAGTAACACTTGCTGGTTCTGTAGGTTCCAGAGATCAGGGACGAAGAGGCTGACA
Source organism: Pelusios castaneus (assembly GCA_007922175.1). Taxonomy (NCBI): domain Eukaryota; kingdom Metazoa; phylum Chordata; order Testudines; family Pelomedusidae; genus Pelusios; species Pelusios castaneus. Next base: position 10,902,202 of record ML685776.1, read on the forward strand.
ACAGCAGTATAGCAGGAGACTGGAAACCCTCCCAACCAGTCAGTCGAAGCAGCTCTAATGCTTCAACAAGACGGTGTCTCCCTGCCCTCTCTCCACAGGTAACCAGTTCAGAGCACTTTTACATTTTAGTTTGATATACATAACTATATTATGATTTCCCCCCTTATTTTTAATATGGATTTGGTGGGTTCTTTTTGCTTTTAGACGGACACAGTCGACAGTAACCTGAAATACCATAGTTCAGAGAAGGCTTACAAGATAGTTCTTGCTGGGGATGCAGCTGTAGGGAAGTCCAGTTTCCTTATGAGACTCTGCAAGAATGAATTTCGAGGAAACACCAGTGCAACCCTGGGTAAGTTTCTGTTGAGAATTCTAGCTGTGAATTTCAACAGGTGCAGTCATTTTGATTACGATTTCCTCCCCTACGTTTGTATTAGGTTGCAAACAAACTGCTTGAAATAAGAATTTATGGATAAATCATGTCTCCTCTTCCATGGACATGAAGGACCTTACCTGTAGCAGCAATGGTGTGATTGGGGGGCGGGGGAGGGGGAGCTGAATTGCAGAAGGCATGCTTTCTGAGTGCAGCAGAACAAAACTCCTGCTGCTGCTCCCCAGAGAGATTTGGGGTGATGTGGGTTATAAGATATGATGTGTGATCAGCACATTTACCACTCTCTGGATCCATCGTTGCATAGAGCTGCTCCAAGCAATAGAGAATGTCTCTGCTACTGTTCTGTGGACTGATGGCTGAAAATTGCTTCCACCTTAGTCCCCAAGGATCCCCACAGCGTACAAGCTAACTTATTGGGCCAGGATTTGAGGTCTAAAGCATATTGGGTTGGGGGAAAGAGTCCCATCTAGTTATCTTTATAAAACATGAGGGCTGTTCCTGAATATACTCATCACAAAGACATCCATTAACATTGGGGGGGGCGCCCCCCTGCGGGAAGGGAGGCTACAGTCTCACGCTCCTACAACCTACTTAAAAAAAACCAAACCAAAAAACCAAACCCCCTCTTTCAATTTTCCATTCTGTCTGTCTGTCATCTCTCTTCCCCACTTTCTTGGGGTGCTACCACCCAGTGCACTCTTTGTGACTCTGAAGTTGTATTGTACTAAAGGCCCCTGGACTTCTTTCAATCAGTTAGATTGGTTCAAAACCAAATAGCATGGTCATGTCTAGAATAGACATTATTAAGACTCTCTTCAAAGTGTAACTTACTTTGTTAGTTGTCCTAGTTTATGCCCACTCTGGGTCTATACAAGAGTCATGGTCAGATTCTTGTCCCTGTTCAGGAGGTTTCCCAGCTGTCTTTCTAGAACTGGGGTTGAATTTTAAATTGTCACTTTCTTTCCCTCCTCAAGTTAAGAGTCTCCCAGCTCTCCTCCTTAGAGCCAGGTTGTAATTTAGGCAATTACTGTTGTCTTTACTCAAAACTAAAGCCCCCAGCTCTCCTCCTGTAAGTAAGTTAAAAAACTTACTCTTTCTCTCCTTAAGGTAGGATTCCCAGACCTCTCCCTAAAGGTGGATAATTCAGAATTTATTGACACTCTCTTTAGACAAACCACAGAGTCCTGTGGCACTTTTAAAGACTAACAGATTTATTTATTGCATGAGTGAAAATCCCACTTCATCAGACACTTTGAAGACGAGAAATTTACAGAATGGGAGGAAATTAAATGCAGGGGAATGTATGACATAGGATCAGGTCAGGCTGTAACAGCAAATCAAAATAGGTGTTAGGATTTAAACACTGGGGAACAGCACATAGAGGAAGGTGAGGTCAAATCACCTGTTGTAATGAGAGAAAAAGCCATAGCTCCTGTTTAACCTCAAGGCAACTGAATCAAATTTGCATAAGTTTGAGTTCTGTAGTTTCTCTTTGAAGCTGTGATTTGTTATTCATCTGTATCAGCACAGCTATTAAGAAGTCGTCAATGGAGTGAGCAGAGAGATTGAAGTTTTCCCCTATTGTTTTTTTTTTTAGTGTTGCAAGTTCTGATGTCAGATTTGTGTGCATTTATTCTTTGGTGCAGAGACTGTCCTGTTTGTCCAATATATAAGGCAGAAGGGCATTTCCGGCACGTGATGGCATAAATCACATTGGTGGATGAGTAGGTGAATGAGCCCTTAATGGAGTAGGTGGCTTGATTTCATCCTCCGATGGTGTCTTCAATGTAGATATGAGGGCAAAGTTGGCAGCGTGGTCTGTTGCAGGGATATGTTCCTAATGTTTCTATTTAATGTTTTAATGTTTCTATTGTTTGATCTGTAGTTGCTGGTGAATATCCATTTAAGGTTGCGGGGCTGTCTGTAAGCGAGGAGAGGTCTGTCTCCTAAGGTTTGAGAGAGTGAGGGATCATCTTGTAGAATAGGCTGTAGATCTTTGATGATGTGTTGAAGAGGTCTGACCTGGGGGTTGTAGGTGGCGACCAATGGTGTTCTGTTGTTTTTTTTTCTTGGGTTTCTCCTGTCGTAGTTGACTTCTGGGTACCCATCTGGCTCTGTCAGTTTTTCTTCACTTCTGCGGATGGGTACTGTAGTTTTAAGAATGCTTGATAGAGATCCTGAAGGTGTCTGTCTTGGCTTAACAAGTTTATTTGGAGCTCATCCTCCACTTAGGTCAGCAGTAGGGCCTCAGCTAAATTCTCCTCCTGCTGACCCTTTTCCCCTAGTTAATCCTTTCGTTGTCATGCTAGGACGGTTCAGCAGGCAGATTTTCTCCTTCTGATGTTGTCCTTGCTATGAGGGAAGGTTGCATATATGCTAGTTATTCCCTTTCTTCTAGCTCATCCCCACTTGGTCTGGTGAGAGGCAAGCCTTGCCTCACCTATTCTGTAGTAATTGGCTTTCTCCAGACAATACTTGTGTCTGGGACTGCTTCCTCTACAAATACCTCTTATTTTCTAGGTCTTTGCATATATTAAACTCTCCCAAAATCCTAAAGGGCCTAGTGAGTGGACAGAGGGAAGGAGGAACCTTAGGAATTGCAACTCATGTCTCATTATGTCCTTGTTCATATAATTTTCATTTGCACTTCTTCAAAGTGTTACTGGATTTGCATTAATGCAAATACAACTGGAGGGATTTTAACAAGCTTGACTGTCTCAACATTCCTATCTATATCATCACATATGGATGAACTGTTGTAGTTAAACATTAAGTTCAAAACTTGATTTTTGTTTTTGTTTTGTTTTGTTTGCCAATCCAATCCCGTGTGTGTTTATTTGTTCTGATTTGATTTGGATTGAGAGTTTTTGTTTGTTTGTTTCTTTTCTCCTTGTTTGGAATAAGGTCTACTATACAAAATATTTTCTGTCTTTCTATAAAAGTCTTTTATAATATAGCGTAAGTGGAGCATTTTTTTTTTATTTGTCAGGATGTGAAATTTGCATCAATACTCCTAAGTAAATGCATGAAAGGATGTTCATTTATTTTCCCGTAAAACCAATTGATTATGCACCGTAACATGTTTGGGAAGGATTTCTGCATTTCTTGGGTGCTTGAACATTTGAACTCTGTTTTACAATGGCATTTGAAATGGCTGTGGTAGCCTATTTTTTGAAATATATTACACTACTGTTCATTTGTGATGGTATTGGTAATAGTATTCATGTAGTTCTTAAATCAAAGCCATGATTAATTCTGTACACTTCCTTTTTCAGGAGTTGATTTTCAAATGAAAAGGCTTGTTGTTGATGGAGAACCTACAGTGCTCCAGCTATGGGACACAGCAGGACAGGAGAGGTTAGTAATGCTCATCAGATTACTGGGACATAGATGTGAATTGACTTGTTTTTTAATGAGAAATTGTGTTAGCAAAAGGCGCTTGGATTTTTTCCTAAATTTAAGAAAAATAGTAAAGTGCGTGTTTATTATTTCTCATACTTTTACTCTTCAGTCCCATTCTTATTTTTGCCATTAGAGACCTTGACCTTTGTAAGGGCTCAATCTTACAGGATGTGCAATGACCTGAATTCCCATTAAGGTTCTTGATTTTAGTTTCCACTGAGCACAGTCAGTTGTCTCTTCTGTGGTATCCAAAGTCTTTCTTTTTAAGAGAAGCATGACAAACTAGCATAAATTGCTAAACTCACATAAATGGATCAGTAAATTCTGTGTGGGAATTTATGGGGTTTATAAAACTACTAGATACTGGACTGCAGAGATTGTGTATTAAGGTGCTGATCTAACTCCACTGTAGTCAGCGTAGTATCTGTTCTGCATTGAGTGAAGTCGGTGTACTATATGGAATCTGAAGTTATCATCAGGTGAAGAATCGCAATGTGTAAAGGAAAACCTTGTACATATTCTTAGTTTCTGAGCAGGCCACAATACGTTTACAGAAAAGAAGGCCCTCTACAATTGAGGGACTCATCCCTATTGCAACTCCATTAGTTTCAAATTCCACACCCATTTTACTGACTTCAGAAGGGTTACATTAAAAATGAATTTGGACCATTGTGTTTATGAACTTTGCCCCTTCTTGAAGAGCATAAACATGCTACCATATCATCGAAACTCCAGTGTGAAGGAAGTATCATTCATGTACATAGAATGCTGTTTACTGTAAAGTGCTGGCTAACTGCAGGTTTTAATGGAGTGTTTATAGATGTGCATACATAATTTCCAGAAACATTCATATGAATTCAGCAATACATGCAAATTTGTTATATTTTTCTTAGGAGAACTATGGGGGAGATGTATTGAACAGAGTAACATTAATAATGAATCATCATTGTATTATGAGAGTATATTAAAACTGTTTAAAATGTGGTTTTAAACATCTTTTTTCTAAAAGATTTCGAAGTATTGCTAAGTCATACTTCAGAAGAGCAGATGGCGTGTTATTGTTATATGATGTAACATGTGAAAAGAGCTTTCTTAATGTTCGAGAATGGGTGGATATGATTGAGGTAAGAAATTAAATGTATGAAATATGCAAAGTACCCTTATTATGTAGTCATTTTCATATTTAATTTTTGGAAATGGATATTTTCAGTGTGAGAACTGTGGTGTGGGTGAGAACCACAGAGCCCTTTTAGGGATACTTGTTTTAAAAACTACATTAAAGCAACTGTGTTGCAGACTTGGCCAAACGTCAATTTCCACTGGTAACAGAAGTTAAGTACACAGCTCTCAAGGTACAAAAAATTAAGCTATGTCCTGACACAAGCTTATGAGCTCCCATTAAATTTGATTAAATGTGGTGTTTGGTATCAGAAAATACTGTGTAATCAACAGTTTCATATTGTTCCCCTCCATCTTGTCTGAATATCTCACTTCCCTTTGATCCGAAAGGCAATGCTTGCCCATTTCAAATGTTTAATGGGAATAAGTCCAGTTTTTTGAGGGGGTCTCTGCTACAATACAATGTGTTTTTCTTCCTCTACAGCTACCATCTTTGGTATAATCCACAGCAGTGTTTTTCCCTCATATCGTATTACCTGAATACTAATTTGCCTTTAATAAAAAGGGCTTCCCTTCTTTTCCTTCCCTCCCACCCCAAAAATTCATTTTCCTCTTAAAAAGAATGTGGGTTTTTTTGTTTTTGTTTTTTTAAAAATAGTAATACCAAGGAGACTGAATTAGCCCCTGTTCTGGGGGCAATTGTGTCATATAATATAAAAATGGCCATACTGGACCAGACCACTTGCTTCTCTAGCCTAGTATCCTGTCTTCTGACAGTTGCAAGTGCCTGATGTTTCAGAGGTAATGAACAGAAAGAATAGGGCAATTTCCTGTGATCACCCCCTTGTCCAGTACCTGTTTCTGGCAACTGAAAGTTTAGGGACACTTAGAGCATAGGTTACAGCTCTGAAAATCTTGTCTAATAACTACTGACGGATGTGTACTTTATGTATTTATCTAACTATTTTTTGAACTCAGTTATACTTTTGGCCATCACAGTGTAGATTCTGTGCTGCATGAAGTATTTACTTATGTTTATTGTAAACCTGTTGCCAATAATTTTATCAGGTGACTCCTACTTATTATGTTGTGAGAAGGAGCAAACACTTTTCTTTTCACTTTCTCCATACAATTCATGATTTTATAGACCTCTACCATATCCCCCTCAACTCTTTCTTTTCTAAATGATCCCAGTTTTTAATCTGTCCTTGTATGGAAGCTGTTCTATATGCCTAATCATTTTTGTTACCCTTTTCCATACTCTTTCCAATTCTAACATGTCTCTTTTGAGATATAAGAGGCATAACATTAATTTCCATAAGATTTATCTAGCAAATACAATTCCCATTGGTTAAGAACTCATGGAAATGCATTCACTCCTTGGTAGGTTTACTATTAGGATGAGTATTTTAGGACATAGGTGCTCCTAGCTTAAGCAAAGTGCTCAACACGACTGGATAGTTTAACTACCTATACTTTCTTGTGTTAGTGTTACATTTATTTGTAGATGTTTTGGAGGTGAATTAATGTGATATCTGCTCCAATAATCAGCTGGTATATTTGAACTTTTTTGTATTCATAATTTTTCAAGGTTGAATTATTTGTTTATTACAGGATACAACTCATGAAAATATTCCAATCATGATGGTGGGTAATAAGGCAGATCTTCGCCAAACCGTTTCAGAACAAGGACAAAAATGCGTACCAATCAACTATGGAGAAAAATTGGCAATGGTAAGATCTATAACTAATTTGTTTCAAATTTAACTGCTGTTAAAAACTTTAAGATTAGGTCTGATAATTAAAAAAAAATAGTGAGGTAACGACTCTTTCACATTCTAGTCATCTAGATGTAATGTGGATTGGTAGTGCATTCTTGCTCAGGTTGAAAAATGTCTCTGTGAAATGAGTTAACTGTCTCAGTTCAGTGCCCACTGAGCAGGTGAACATCATTACAGATTAACACATTTTTGTCATTCTCAGAAAAGTGATCAAAGAATTAATGAATCTGAGACTGATCTTTCCCACTTGCCTCAAGTACAAGTTTGTATTCCACTATAAGTTGGAGGCATATAAGTGAGAGGATATGGAGGAGCTAGTTTCTGCTTCTCTTCTATCAGCAGATGTTCTGAAGCTGAATTTTTTTTGGTTTCCAAAGCCTGGATTATCAAAGGTTTTTAGCTGCCTTCCTCCATTTGAAGTCAGTAGAATCTGGGCATCTAAATACTTTTGAGGACCTGGGCCTAAGAGTAATTCTGCAGCACTTTCTAGCTATGACTGCAGCAGTGTTGTGACGATTTGCTGTGTCGGAGAACATGAGCAAGATTCTGGGAATTTGCAGAGGGGATCTGCACATCCTGGTTGCTGTGGAGCAGGGCTCTAGGGATTTCCCCACACCCGCTATGCAGGAGGTTTTGACAAACCACCAGTGAAGCAAGAGTTTGCATGTTTGGTAGATCTGTGATAGTGCAGATGCAGTGGCTGTCCTCAGTGTGAGCTTAGAGCAGGGGATGCTAAGGTAGCTACCAAGGAGTTAGGAGCTCTGAAAGTACGATAGCAAAAAGATAAGTGCTGGTAACAGCTTCAAAGCTTCTGTTGTTGGTTCGTAGGTAGCTTTAATACTGCAGAAATAACTAACATCTCCAAAGTATAAAAAGGGCCATAAAATCCTGTCCACTTAAATTTGTTAAATCTGCCCTTTAGTAGCTCTTGCATTTTCTGAGGAAATCATTCGGAATAAACATTTTGCCCTAATTGTACAAGTTTCTGGATTATTTTATTTTTTTCTTGCAGACTTATAATGCACTATTCTGTGAAACAAGTGCTAAAGATGGATCTAATATTGTAGAAGCAGTTCTTCATCTTGCTCGGTATGTAGTGAAGTTTCTAATATAAAATCTATATTACATTTACTTTATAAAGAAATGAAAACCGGGGTTTGTAAGGTTTAAATGGCATACATATTTTATTTACCAAGTCCCATTTTGATCTTTGTTGAGCCACCCTAGTACAACAATTTTCAGTGTTAAATATCTATGTTCTAAACACATTAAAATGCTCTATCGGCTTTTGAAAATATATCTACAAGGAATAGATGTTTGAGATTGCAAATCTTTGTACTAAGATTACACGGGACTATGAAACAAAAATAAAATATATATATGCCTTGTGAAATGCAAATGTATGTAATAATGCAAATAAATGTAGAAAGGATTCAGTCTTAAGTGAATCAAATAAAAGACCACAGAATCTGTACCACAAACTATAAAACATATTTACAGACAAAATTATGTTAAAATAGAGCTGTGATATGGATCCCATTCTTATTAAAATGTCTCTGGTTGATAAATGAAATTTTTCTAATGAGTTATATGCATTTATTTTTTTAATCCTTTCATACACTGAAGATGCATTTTAGTTGCATGCACTGTATCAGCATACATGATTTTGCTACAGACATGCATACATTTTTCTTGATGCTGAAAACACAGACACCTGGATTAAATAAAACAATCTAACCTTGCAAATTTTGTATGTACTTAATAAACTCTGACAAATTTTCCTACAGTTTCCAACTTATTAATTATGATTACATATTATTTTGTATGTATTACAGTATCAGTTTCTGTTTTACATTTAATGCATGGAGTTTCCAACCGGAGGCAAGGGCTCACTATATATGTTTCATGCTGTAGATTGATATGAGACTCAAATCTTTTGACTTGAAAGTTCAATATTTGGTTATTCAATTTACAGTATTTTAATGGTAGCTTGAATGAAAAAAATTGGTTTATTGGAAAGAAGTAATAATTTTCAGTCCAGAAAATAGAAAAATACCTATACTTCCAGTGAAAGCAGGTACAGCGAAGGTGTAGCTATTCCTTTATATTCAAATGTCAATACAAAGTTAATTGTTAACTTGTATGACTCATTTCTAGGAACCTGACTATGAATACAACAATACATTGTGTTAGAAATTTCTTGTGAATCTATACAGCACAGTTACATAATGTTAAATCCTGGTGAAAATCACATGTTTAAGGCAACATTTAGAATGATTTCTGAAGTTAAATTTTATTGATGGGCAAACTGCTCCTCTCATCTAGCCTATCCCCTTTTCAGTATCTTGAATATATGATTTTAATGAGTCTCTTCCCTGGCTTATTGAAAGCTGATTTCTGAGGGATCTGTCAATAGGTGAAACATTTGAGAGCAATGGCAGATGCACCAGACACTGTCCAACATTTTGGTCTGAAATGGGTGGTTATACTCCAGGGATTAGTACTTCTCATTTTCTGGAAGTAATCATCTGTAACGTAATATTCCAATGGGGAAGTTAAACTTGCAGATCCATGTGTTGCTTGTATTTAGGATTTGATTCTGCCACTGTTAGTCATAGTGAGTAGTACTGTATTGATGTCTAATGGATTTCAGTGGAACTACTCGGAACATGTAGCGAGTGACAGAACTGGGGATTTGCAAGATGTTAATACTGATACAAAATTGAAAATCACATGTACAGAAAAACCAATTATGAGCATCTTTGTAAGAAAGTGGCTAATTATGCAGTATTTCTCAAGAATAAATTTATAATTGTATACTATTTAGTTTCTTTCTTTAATATGTGAAGATCTCAGTGCCCTATGCCTCCTCTGCTGCGATATGAGAAAAGGAACAAATAAAAGAAAAAACTGGCCAAAAAGAAATGGAAAAAGAGAACCTTCATAGCTAATTTTCCAGACCTCAAATTAAAGTTAAAATTTTTCACATATCACGTATACTTAATCTCCTTGTGCTGATTTTGCACTTTGGCAGGGCTCTTGGTATAGAATTGCTGCTGCCATTTCAAAGCAGGTACTGAAAAGAATTGCACTAAAACCCGATCCTTTAATTGATTCCATAAAGTAAAAACAATTCTTCTATTAAACAGTTTGTGAATAAAGTGGTGGCTGATAGTGAGCAGTACATTCCCTTTTATTATGATGTGCAACACGTTTTGTGTAGAAACACATTCACGTTTTGTGTAGAAACACATTCA